>JAINUG010000099.1:605385-945385 GCA_029706075.1 Aldrovandia affinis | reverse complement strand
CTACTGAAGCCAACAGAGGCCAGCCTGCCCAAAGAGGATGAAATCCACAGATTTACCAGCCTAAGCTTCTGTCTCTGGGGCCCTCTATAATACATGTTTTTTATTTTTTTGGTTAAAATTTTTTTTGGCTTGTCACACCTTGGTAAAAAAAATAAACCCAACTCACTTCACCATCACTATTTACCTACTCATTTACTCTGCCTCAAGTCAAGGCAACATGCAGTTTGGATGATCCTTACAGTTTTTTTCCCTTTTCTGATTTCACAAGAATGTGACCTCTGAACTCTGAGCAGTGTGCTGTTGAGCAGTGCTGCTCTGGGCTGGACGGAGTGTGTGGTCAGGAGTGGGTCCACGAGGGAGCAGCGCGTTTGGCCGCCGGAGGGTAATCACGCATCATGCGTGTGATCGCACCGCTGTGGTGCGTGCCTTGGTGCGCGTCCCGGTCGTTTATTTGACAGGGAGCAGGCTCCTTCCCCTCCGAATTCCCGGGTGACCCCTTTCCGCTACAGGCCGCTGATCGATGGCACCTCCCTGCGAGGTGGAAACGTGCAAGGGGGGGAACAAAAAACGGCGTCTCTGCCAGCAGTTGCCACCTGCTGACACCATCTGCCCCAAGCCGCGTATTTCAGATTTCATTCAGCGCTGTCATCTCTCAAACGCTGGAGCCACATGTTCTCACGTTTTTGGTTCATGGTCGGATATTACAACTATTTAGAAAGAAAGTATTTTTAATCGTCATTTTTTACATTCTTTCATTCTTTTTTAATTTTTAAATTTTTTTACATTTACATTTTTTTTTTCATTTTCCTGGCTGGTTTCACTGGGGACGTTTTTCCATACAGATAGTTTGTCTTTAGTGTGCAGTCGCCTGGTCCAGTTCTCTGTGCTTCACATACAACCAGAGGCAGACAGAACCCGTCTCTGTCAGACTATCAATTTCCAGGCCATGCTGTTTATCAGGGTTAGGAAAATTGCATTTTTATCAAATATTATTATTATTTTTTTCTTAGTTTTCTTATATTAAGCTAAGCATTGAACCTATACTTTGATCTAATTTCTGTATTTTAAGATGTGTTTGCAGTATTTCTGTATAACACAACGGTTGTGCCATATGGTATTTTATGGGAGGAGAAAAGTTAGTAGGTGTTCAATTTGAAAAGGACTTAGGAATTGTAGTTGATCAAAGCCTATCTGCATCAAAGCAGTGTGCTACAGCAGTGAAAAAAGCCAACAGGATGCTGGGATACATAGCAAAAAGTATTGAGTATAAATCAAAGGAGGCTATATTAATGTTATATAACGCTTTTGTCGGACCCCACTTAGAATACTGTGTGCAGTTCTGGGCACCGCACTACAAGAAAGATATAGAAGCTCTTGAAAAAGTCCAAAGAAGGGCAACTAAACTGATACCTGGTATGAAAGGTAAAAGTGTTAAGGCACTCAAACTATTTAAACTTAGCAAACGGAGACTTAGGGGGGGATTTGATTGCGGTTTTTAAATTCCTAAAAGGGATTAACAAAGTAAAATACCAAAGATTTTTTAAGATAAGTGGGGTCAGCAGAACAAGAGGCCACAGGTGGAAATTAGTTAAAGGCAGATATTAGGACGTTTTTCTTTACACAGAGAGTTGTCAATGCCTGGAACAGCTTGCCAGGTCAGGTAGTAGAGGCAGAAACGCTTGGGCTATTCAAGTCCAGCCTAGATGTAGTACTAGATACTCTTTAGATTAGGACATGACGAGCCTAGATGGGCCGAACGGCCCGTTCTCATCATTATGTATTCTTATGTTCTTATATGATATGCCCCTCACTTTACCTGTGGAATGATATGCTGGCAGTATTGGACAACAGGCCATGGGTTATCGGAATAATCTTTTTAAAAAGCAATTTTGTAATATCTGTCATCTTATTTAATAAAAACCAACCAATAATTTACGCCGAAAAATAGTCCCCTGAGGCATCAAGGTTTGTTTACATTCTAGCTAGCTAGCTAGCTAGCTAGCTAACTAGCATGTATGTTTGTGTTGCCCAACAACTAACTAGCTATATGCTTTCATGATTCTTCATAACAGGGAAATCACTGTTTTATTGGCCTAGCTCGTATGACGCGAATGAGATGATGAGAGATGATGAGAAATATTTTTCACTACTACTCGTCCGCTTGTTTTACAATTTCTGGATTTAGATGTGCGGAATGATCTGCATATTACAAAGTTAGGTTTGCATGGCAGTGGGTTATACACCATTGTACCATGGTTTTGCACGTCCTCTCAGCCAATTAGGACACAGAAATGTCCACACCTATTTTAGAAACATATTTAATGGAACATTTAATCAGGCTTTTGAGAAAGGGCCAATGAAAATGACATTATTGACAATGACAAGAAGTGGTACTGGTCTGTGTGTGTGTGTGTGTGTGTGTGTGTGTGTGTGTGTGTGTGTGTGTGTGTGTGTGTGTGTGTGTGTGTGAGAGAGAGAGAGAGAATATGCTCATGTTTTCTTGTATGTGTGTGAGCGAGTGTATGTGTGTGTACATAAAACACTGTGCATAGCCATTTGACCCAGAATGGTGTGTGTGTCATAGTAATATGCTCCAAGGAGGTGCACAAATACATAATTCCTTCAAAAATAACAACCGCGCAACTCTCCACTGCACTGATAAAGCCGCTGTGCTCTGAAGGGCAGTTTATGGGTGCTGTGTAGGCCGTTGACCTACTTTATACATGTTTTTTTTTTTTTTTGAAAGAGAAAGAATTATTAGCGACGCCACAATGCTTTTAAATGCTAAACTCATCTGGCTTAACAAGCCTGGCGCCTTGATGGGTCCCAATGGGTGAGCGGGTTTTACAACCTTTTCCGTGGAACGAAGACGGAAAATACTCCGTCCCAGTAGGTCTGTCTACCTGAGCACGTGAGGTCACTCCGTAACCGGCGTCCTGAAGCAGTCATGTCGATTTGGTATCGATCATACCCTAACCAGCATGAAGCAGCCATGTTTATTTGGCACAGATCACACCTTAAAAAACCTTTTCCTTCCCAGTGTTACAGGTATGGTACGCAGATGCCTGCTATGATGTCTATTGCTGTATTACTGCACTGATCTCGTGCGCTAACTATGATTGTTCCTACCATGTATTAATGCACATCTTGTAAGTTGCTCTGGATAAAGGCGTCTGCTAAATGCCTAAAATGTAAATGTAAATGTAAAAACAACATAGATTTGGTAGAGATTGCACCATAAATGCAGGGGCCTGTCTCACGAAGGAAGTTCAACATAGTCAGGGTATCTTTGCGTTAGCTGGCTACACAAAGTCTAACAAAGGCAATTACGACTAACCTGTCTCACGATGGTTCTTATCAACCCGCTCTGTTGACCCTGTTTTTCTGATTGAGCTACAAGCGCCTGCACACAAAAGGGGCGGTGTTTGAAACACAGCCAATCCCATGCAACATGGACAGATCTAGAGCACTGCTTCACAAAGCAGGATTGGTGGTTAGTGAGCTAACTTTGGGCTTAACCCTGGGTTTTCGGTCTCACGACTGTGGCTCACCCAGGGCTGCGGTGATGGGAATGTGAGTGCAGTCTATTGCACCAATTACTCTCGGGAATCCTATGAGAAAATTACACCGCACTTAATATGCAACAGTAAATGTAATTAATTATTGATAACTATAGTCAACTTATGTAGGCTACCTGCTATTTCATAGAAGCCCTCTTTTATAGCCACATTTTTATATACCACCTTGCAAACAGTGCAGTAAACTCTATGTTTTCTGAGGTTCTCTGCATCACCAACGGAATACAATTTGGCTAGAAAATGTGATTACAATTTGCACAGTGATCGCATGGCTTCGAAGAGTGGCATTTGTAACATGTGGCTCCAGAAGCTTGCAAAGATACAATTCCCAGATAGAAATCTGTATCTCTGATATACTAAAAATCAGATTACGCAGTTCTCTAGGAATGGTGAGGCCATTTTCCAGAGAGCTGATTGGTGAGGGGGCGGCCTTTTTATAGGATTTGATCCATTAGCCTGAATTGAACCTACTCCGGAGCAGGTTGGTTCGCGGCATAAGTTACCATGGCGATGCAACCGGTTAAAAGTGAGCCACAGTCGTGAGATCGAAAATCCAGGGTTAAGCCCAAAGTTAGCTTGCTAACCTGCTAATCCGGCTTCGTGAGACAGGCCCCAGATCTCTAAAAGCCCTTCATTTAAAGGTTCCAAAGCCCCATACTAGGAAAAGGGATATATTTTGCATAACATGCATAAGGAAGAGGTCGCAGAGGTTAACCCTTAGGAGTCGCCGATCACGCCGGCGTGATCAAATCAGTAACTGGTTCAAGACGCTGTAGCTTTAAAACGAAGTCACTTTGAGCATTGCCGTCAACTTCACTCGGAAGTGCTGGCTTGAAACCCCATGCTAGTTTTTTGAATGACGTTGAAAGACCAAGTAAAAATGGAGATATTATCATTTTAATTTGAAATTTAAAAATTCTATTCAGTATGTGAGGCAGGCGTTGCATTTGTTTGAATATCTTCGGCTTTTTTGTCATATTATGAAACGGAAAAAATCCCTAGCTAGTTTTTGGAGTTGGAGTTGGAGTTTTTGTGGAGGAGAAATTAGGCGAGTTGAGCCTCGTGTGAGGCGAATGCTAAATGTACCACAAACCTTGCTTTTGTACATCGAGGATGACGAACTTGAAGAAATAATTGGTAAGGAGTCTGACATCGAGAGTGATGCTGACGACGAAATTGACGACCCGTCTTTTGTCCTCGACAACGAGACAAAATAGCCCAAGACCTCTAAGGCCTAATGGAGAAATGTTCTGTAATGCTGAATATGGTAAGCTAGCACAAATGGTAATGTGCACTTAAAATTGGTGTCACTTGTGTGTGTCAATGAATTCTGCTTTTTAACAAAGTCAGACTCCAGAACTATTTATACCAACTGATGGTATAGTTTCCCTGTTTTCAGCGTTTGTGGTTGTGTGTTCAAAGTGTGGTTCTTTAAAAAAAATTATATACATAAATTTTTCCAATTTTACCCCGTTTTTCTCCCAATTTGGTAGCCAATTACTCCCGCTGTGCTTAGTTCAATCCCCTCCCTCGTAGTTCGCTGCCGTAGCCCTGTGACCGGCAGTGACAAAGGTGAAGCGCTGCCTCCTCCGAGACAACACTCGCCGAGCTGTCGACTGTAATTCCGGTACCCCAGAACCACTCCTGTGCGCAGCGAACTGTGTCGGCAACCCTCCCCCCTCCCTGGGGCGGACAGCCAATTGCCGCCCCGGTGGCACTCCCGGCCCAAAGCCGACTCTGGTGCGACGGGGAATCGAACCCCGGTCGCCGTGGCCAGCGTCGGACGTTGAAACCACTAGACCGCGCGGGAGGTTCTTTTAACATTGGGTTGTAACGCAGCAGCCTTTCTCGCGCGTTGGTCTTGGGTGGAACCCCTCCCCTTTTGATCGGGGGGGTGAAGTCGAAGGCTCGTCCGCACCGGGGGGCACCGCTTCCTCCAATGGCGCCCCCAAACCCAGCGGTATTACATAAGGGGCCTTCGCAGCTGGCCTGCGTCCGGGGGCACGCCATGCTGTGCACGCTGACAGGCCACGGTGTGGGGTACTGGGAGGTGCCCTTGTTTTGTCTCATACTTAGCGCTCCCAGTTTTCTGCGTTTGTTTTTCCAGACATATGGAGCCAGGCTTCCTTCAAGATGGCTCTCAGAGCACAACATTCATGCTTTCCTTCAGCCCGCACCCTGTGTGGATGAAGACCACTCGATGTGTTTTGGGCAAGATGCACAGCAGCGATTTAACATGAGATAAATGAATGCGTAAATCATCTTTTTTACCCCGGTAATGTGCACATCTGTGCCGTGTTAGACATGTCTTTTCTGGAGGGGATAGTAAAAGTTGGATTTATTGCGAATATCAACATCTTTTGGGTGGTTTGGATGAGCTGTAAGGATGATTCCAGACACTTGCTTTCCAAGTTATACATAACGTAATGCGTCCTGTACATGTGGTGAACAAACAACCCGATATGTGACCTATTAAATAGCCAATTTTGGTACATTTAGCTTTTATCTCCGGCCCATTTACAGCGTTCACGCTGAATGTTTTTTTCTCTTTTCGGTACTCCTCAAACATTAAACGTAGTGAGTGTTTAACAGCAGAAATTCAGAGTGTCTAGAATCTTTGAGTACTCTGGGTATCAGAGGTGGCCGCAGGTGTCCCCAGTGCCACGCTCCGGAAACTGAAGACCACAGTGAAATTGGACTGAAGGCGGAAGAGCGTTATGCGAAGTTAACTGTCGTTTTTTTGAGAGGTTGTAAGCACGTATGTACTCCCGCTGCGATGAACAGAAGCGATCGAGTGTGACGGCAGGGCGTCGTAAAACCGCTGGGAGAAGCAGGCCACCGAAACCCAATCCAGCACATCGGTCAAAGCGTGCGTACTCTAAGCGAGAGATGAGAGGGAGCGGTCGTCCAGGAGACGATCTCGCTGCGGCGCGCGGAGCCCGGCGCTCGTAAACACGGGCCGAGACTTTGGCCTCGCTGTGAGGCGTGGAGCGTTTTATCGACTGGAAAGTGGGACGACGGGAGATGAAAATATTCTCCCTCCGCTCGACCAGACAGCCGCGTGGAAAACCTGCACAGAGCCAGACGCACACGTGCCGTATTCAGACACACAATTGTGTTACCTCATTTTTTGGATTTGCATTATGAGTAAACGCAAGCCGAATCGTAAAGGCATCTTTAAAAGGGGACGCGATTGAAATGGTTTCAAGGCCAGGATCTGTTTCATTGACTGCCGCGACGCGCAACGTGATGGAAATCAACAATCAGCTCTAGATGTGAGTAATCAGAACGAGTGGCGTGCCTGAATGAACCTGCCGCCCCAGAACATTCAAATCCTCTCGTTTCCTTCATTTGTTTAGACAAAATAATCTTGAAAATACTCTGGCATTCAGATGGGGTTGTCTGGACTACACCTGGCTTTTCCCCTGTCCTTAGTGGACACAGACACACCTGTCCTCTTGATATCTTGCCACCCTCAAGCATTTTCACCATCAGGTGGTGTAGGTAGGAGAGGGAGAGCCCCACCCATATCCTGACTGTCACCCCCTCCAAAAACCTCTAAGCCCCAAAGTAGACTTTATTATTGTGCCCATTGCGCCCAATTGGGAAATAAGCGTAGTGCCCCCGACCGTGAATGTCTGGTCTATTTAAAACACACGTTTGGAATAGCCAGTGCTCCGTGTAGGCGGTGCCACATTTCACACACCTTTCAGTAAGAGCTGGCTGGCTGATGTAGCACCTTTTCCCTCTGCGAGCGAGCACAGGAAGTTCTGTTTGCTTCACGTGAAGTGCTTCAGACATCAGACCTGATCAGCCGATTCAGAGGTGGAATTTCTTGCAATGGCAGCTGAGGCTTCGGGAGTTCCGTAGCCACTGTTCCTTGCGAAACATCAGCAAGTTCAGCAGTCTTCGTCGTTGAAGCCAAACAAGCCCCAACCGTCGCCCCTCTTTCAAAAGTCACAGATCTACTGGGCATATCCACCATTTTTGTACATGACCTCGGGCATTATGGGATGTTCATTGCTTAATTGACTCAAGAACCGCACTTCTCTGGAAACACCTGCTTTCAATATACTTTGTTTCCCTATTTTACTCAAGTGTTTCCTTTATTTTGGCAGTTATTGCAGTAGTTTTAAGTGTGTAACTAGGAATGTTTACAATGTTCTTCCTGTCCAAGGAATTATTATCAGCATTATTTGACCAGGTAGGACACTTGAGAAGTTCATTTCATTTACAGTGACGACCTGACATATAGCGGGTAGTTACAACACAAGACAATATGAGCGAAAGCCCGCAAGAAGAATTGTTCAAGGAATAATTGACAAAGCAGCATTTAACCTTAAAATAGGGAGGATATGGCAGTGTTGGTGGTGCCGGCATTATTGGTGGTGTTGGCGGTGTTGATTGTGCCTATGGTGACGCCAGCGGTTTTGGTGCTGTTGGTGGTTTTGGTTGGTGATTGTGGCGGTGTTGGTTGGTGGTGATTATGGTGTTGGTTGGCGATTGTGGCGGCGTTGGTGGTGTTGGTTATTGTGGTGATGTCGGCCATGTTGGTTGTTTTGGTGATTGTGGTGGCGCCGGCAGTGTTGGTGGTGTCAACCGGAGGGACCCCAGCACTCACCGCCCAGCACTGCACCTGTCCCACACTGACACGATTCTGTACTTTAATTCCTTAAACATAATCGTTCCAGAAACCGTACAGCAGCTCCCGATGACAGCTTGATGGAGAGAGCGAGGGCCTGGTGTTGTAAAGCTGTTCGCGCCTGCCCTCTCCTCCGTTCCGCGGCCCTCTTGTGTTAACGTCCACCCAGGGACTGGCCACCGACCGGGCTGTGGGGCCCTGCTGCGGCCTCAGTCGCTGTGTACTCTGATTACAGCCCTCTAACCTAACCACACCAACACTGTGCCTGCCTGCGTGGAGGTGCACTGCGTACAGCCACAGTGTTCCCGTCCAGATAAAACATGAGTGTGATATGGGAGGATTCATGCCAGGGAAATTGATTAACTTTGCTGGTTTTGTGCACACGCATGTACACACACGCACACACACACCTCACACACCTGTACATGCATGCATGCAAGCAAACGTGTGCACAAACACACATGCAACCACAAATGCACACCCACACATACACACACACACACACACACACACACACACAGTGTACTCAGAACACGCACACACACACTGGCTGACCTTAAAAGAAAAGCAATCCCTTGATTTTTTGTTAATCCTTGATTAAAAAGAGATGGAATTCTTTGCTTTGGAAAATTAGGCTTCATTATTCAAATGATTTGGACGGCAGTGCAGCATTGTGCTCCCCCTGTTAGAGCCAGAATCCGTGGCCAGACATGGGGGGAAAATGCAGCGATGTGCTGAAAGGTATTTTTCCCCCCCTTCAAGCCTCTTTAATGAACGTCAGAGCGGTTTTCTACAGCCTTCGCTTCTGCGTTCCACCTTGCTTTACGTTGTGCTCATCGGCACAGTGAACGGAGTTAAGAATGAAATGAAGTGTGACAAAAGTAAATAAGGCAATCGTAGAAATACATATGAAAAAATAATCGTACAGGAAAACATTTTTAAATGTGTGCTTTTTAAAATGAGTTTCATAAATATTTTAGTGAAATATGAATGCTGTATCTTGGAAATGTGGCATATTCCTGAGATATTTTCTTGTTTTTATTTTGTCACACTGGTGCAGTTTGCATGCACAATGTGGCATGTGATTGATGAGGATAATTTCTTTTTTGAATGTTTTGGGTTGAGTCTGTCACACACAGGGTTTTTAAAGGGCAGCTATGGCTGTAGTAATTTGTATTGGTTTACACTAGTTTACCTCAAACACAGAATATAAATAAGTAGTGTTCCAACTGCAGATGATTCCACTAATCAAAGCCCTGATTGAAACTTTGATTAGCTGATTAGTCAAATCAGGTTTGCTCGGCTGGAACAAAACCTGCACCCACACCGGCCCACACAGGGTGAACTATACACTACTAAAATAAGTAGTGTGCAGATGTTTCCAGGCACTGGAATGAACCCCAGGGAATGTGGTTGGTTGGACGTCAAAACACAAGGCCATTGCGAGGCTTACGTACCCAAACGCTTTCCTTTTCATTCATAATTTTGTTTTAATGACAGAAAATGTGTTTCTTCCACAGTGCATACTGTATGGGTTGAATCACAGTGTCTGAATTGCTTTCTAAATCGAGGCATCTGCAAATTTTGCTTTAATTTGAGCCTCTCTTCTCTTCATTGTGTTTTAGCGCCACCATTTTTATTTAGTATTTCTCTTTTATCAGTGGTAGGATTGAATGGCCTTTGGTTTTGTCGTAAGGGAATATCTGGCTGGGCCAGGTTATTGTGTAATGCCTAATGCTTTTTATTGACAACTGTTCGCCCCAGAATCGGATTTTCTCTGCGTTTTCTTTGTGGAAAGACCTGTGCTGTCCCCACATCCTGTCACACAAGGCCCTCTGCCTGTGGGACCGCCATTAACACCCTACCCCTAAAGGCAAAGGCAAACCCTACCCCTACATTACATTACATTAATATAATATACGCCATTTAGCAGACGCTTTTATCCAAAGCGACTTACATTAGTGAATGCATACATTTTCAGTATATGTGGCCCCAGTGGGAATTGAACCCACAACCTAAGCGTACATTACATTACAGGCATTTGGTAGACGCTCTTATCCAGAGCGACGTACAACAAAGTGTTAACCGTAGTCAAGAACAGTTTAGCTGAAAGCCACCCTAGTGGGAAGTACAGTTCCTGGGTGCTAGGAGCAACCACATAGTTAAACTAGGACCCTGTAGGTAAATCTGTAGCCACAATTCAAAGGCAGCAATAAAACAAACAGAGCGGAAAATATCTGCAAAATAATGCCTAAACCTAATACAATACATAGACAAGTAGACAAGAGTGCAATACTAAACCGCTACATCCCTAAGTTTACAAAACCGGACTACAGGGAGAGGTGCACCCTGAAGAGGTGAGTCTTCAGTCGTTGCTTGAAGGTGGCCAGGGTCTCAGCTGTTCTGACTTCCACGGGAAGGTCATTCCACCATCGTACCCATACCCCCTACCCCTAAAGGCAAAGGCAAGCCCTCACCCCCAGAAATGCAGACCCCCCCCACCCCAGAACATAGACAGCCCCTGGTCATGCTTCCTCGCTACACGCTCCCAGCCATATGATGCAAGAATCCCAGCCAATGTGAGCGGCCACAGAGAATTTAGTTAGATTCCTAAAAAGTGCACGGCCAGAAACCTGATCTAGGGGAGGTAATATTAGCGGAATGTAAATGCTGCGGCGGCTAACTCGCTCCTTGTCCTGCCCTTTTCACTCCACACGTATCTCTTTACCTCTCCTACCTGGGTCCGGGGGAGCGGGAAACACGACTGTCGTGGCCCCCCTTCTCCCCCCAAATGAAAGACATGTTTCTGTCCTAACCCTCCCTCTTCTAGAAAGTTCTGGAGGTCATTTTAGTTTAAACTGGGGGCCCAGGGAGGGGTGGTAAAATGGTAGCATTGAGCTAAAGGGGGGGCATGATTGTCGCGTTGAACAGTTTCAGGCCTGATAGATGATATTTCTTTCTCACAGGGACATAGCAGAGCCTTTCTCTGCTCCTGGCCAGACTGTTAAACAACTGGTGTTTAAAAATTAATTTTTTTACATTGCGTGTTAATCTGGCAAAGACTTAAGCATGCAGGGAATTTGATATATTCAGAGTATTGCATTCATTTACTATGGGGCATTATATATATATATATATATATATATATATAGTATATAAACACTCACTTGCGCTTGCACACACACAGAGGCATAGGCAGAATGTGAGAGTAATTGATTTGGATTGGTGTAGACATTTGGAGGTGCATTTACTTGCAGCTGGAAGGTAGGATTTTTGCTTCTGCACTGGGGGTATATGCTGTGCCCTTAGTGGCGGTGTTGGGTATATTCTGTGCCCTGAGTGATGGTGTTGGGTATATTCTGTGCCCTTAGTAACAGTGTTGGGTATATTCCGTGCCCTTAGTGATGGTGTTGGGTATATGCCGTGCCCTTAGTAACAGTGTTGGGTATATGCCATGCCCTTAGTGAGGGTGTTGGGTATATTCTGTGCCCTGAGTGATGGTGTTGGGTATATTCCGTGCCCTGAGTGACGGTGTTGGGTATATGCTGTGCCCTTAGTAACAGTGTTGGGTATATGCTGTGCCCTGAGTGATGGTGTTGGGTATATTCTGTGCCTTGAGTGATGGTGTTGGGTATATTCCGTGCCCTTAGTAACAGTGTTGGGCATATGCTGTGCCCTTAGTGATGGTGTTGGGTATATTCTGTGCCCTTAGTAACAGTGTTGGGTATATTCCGTGCCCTTAGTGATGGTGGTGGGTATATTCTGTGCCCTTAGTAACAGTGTTGGGTATATTCCGTGCCCTTAGTGATGGTGTTGGGTATATTCTGTGCCCTTAGTAACAGTGTTGGGTATATTCCGTGCCCTTAGTGATGGTGTTGGGTATATTCTGTGCCCTTAGTGATGGTGTTGGGTATATTCTGTGCCCTTAGTAACAGTGTTGGGTATATTCCGTGCCCTTAGTGATGGTGTTGGGTATATTCTGTGCCCTTAGTAACAGTGTTGGGTATATTCCGTGCCCTTAGTGATGGTGTTGGGTATATTCCGTGCCCTGAGTGACGGTGTTGGGTATATTCCGTGCCCTGAGTGACGGTGTTGGGTATATTCCGTGCCCTGAGTGACGGTGTTGGGTATATTCTGTGCGGTGTGTGATGGCCGTAGACCATGTCTCATCGCACACAGCAGCCCCTCTTCTCAATCGGGCGGCCACAGCCTGCCTGTACAAGCTGCGCATGAGAGCATGTGCTTGTCTGCACTGACAGACGAGGTTGGAGCAACGAAAACAAACAGAGTTGGACATTCCGAATTGGGAGAAAGTAGGGGTGAAATATAAAAGTGATGGAGCCGGGCCGCGTGGTGAGTGATGGGGCAGGGCGTGAGGTATTCGCTGAGGTGCACAGTAGAACATTCCAGCATTAATTCATGGACCTCGTGTGTCCAATGTGTCATGTTGTTGCGTGTTGTCGGGAACTCGTGTGGGGGTTCCTGTGGGATGTCAGCCATTGCTGGAAAAGGAACATTGGGTCCCCCTGTTTTTTTGTCCTCACCCAGCCCTACCCCCCCCCCCCTCTCATAACCCCCACACTGCCCAGGGCTGATGAGGGCAGCAGATGCAGTTTTAATAGTGCCCGGACCTGAACGCCCTCAAATCCAATTTTCCGTAGAAATTCTGAGATGGATCAGTTTGTAGCGTGGAGCCAGGCCGCTGCCAGGAATCGGCCCCCTTTGTTTGGGTCTACTCAAGATTAGCACCGTTAACACCAGCTGGACGACTTTATTTGGTCAGGCCCGAACCACTTCCCGCTCGTGGAGGTTTTTACCGTCCGCGCGGCCTTGTGCCGTCTGGCGCGGGCTATCTTTAACACGCCGCATGCGCCGTTAATAGCATCATAAGGATTGACGGGCTTGGCACCGAAGGCCTGCAGTGGACAGCGCGTTAAGAGGAGAGGCACAGGATCCCCGCGGTGTCAGCTGCACACCGGCGGGACGAAGGTCGTTTTTACAATGCGTTCTGATACTAGCGGCTAGCCCATGCGAGCCGCTGCATTTGTGACTCACGATTCCGAGAATGAGATTGATACCAGCTGCAGCACCTGCGCCGAGAGAGCAGGCGAAAGGCAAGGTTGTTTTGGGTTTTTTTTTTAGAACACAGACTTTAGTTTATGAGTCCATGTGATCAAGGCACACTTTTGTTTTGTCACAGCGTTTGTTTTTTTCTCGCTAAATGCGTTTTATAAAAGGTGTTTGCAGTTCTTAACACCCTGTCCTTGTGGTAATTATCCTCTACCACAAGGTGGCAGCACATATTGAGAAATACAGCCCTGCTAATTCACTAGCCAGTCTGTGGCAGTGATACAGCAACATCTTGTATCATTTTATATTATGTTTAAAACAGCAGAGACATTGGCCCTGCAATTATGTTTAGTTCAATAAACAGCCCACAGGTTTGTGCTCTGTGAGTTCACGAACAATGATTCCAGCAAAACCTTCCTTTTAAGACGAAGCTTATCAAACCGTATTCTTTGACCCGCCTCTTCACAGTGACCCCTATAGGTTGTGAAGAGCAAGGCATGTACAAATGACGCCCGCTTTGTCCTCCGAGGAAGGCGTACGCCCGTCATGCATCGAGATCAGCTGGATTCCCATGACCGAGATCCCAAACTCCGTGGCAATTACATGCCAGCCGGCACACCCAGAGCCAACCATGCCCGCCCCCCCCCGCCCGCTCCACAGTTTCACCGTTTCCACGCTCTCTTGTCCGCCAGATTGAATGGGCACGGCCTTATTGTGAGGTCAGGCCCACACGCCGTCGCCCCCACAATCCTCTCTTGCGGGGTCCATCGCCCCCGATGCCCCACCGGCCTGAAGCCCCCGATGCCCCACCGGCCTGAAGCCCCCGATGCCCCACCGGCCTGAAGCCCCCGATGCCCCACCGGGCTGAAGCCCCCGATGCCCCACCGGGCTGATGCCCCCGATGCCCCACCGGGCTGAAGCCCCCGATGCCCCACCGGGCTGAAGCCCCCGATGCCCCACCGGGCTGAAGCCCCCGATGCCCCACCGGGCTGATGCCCCGATGCCCCACCGGGCTGATGCCCCCGATGCCCCTCCGGGCTGAAGCCCCCGATGCCCCACCGGGCTGATGCCCCAGCGGGCTGAAGCCCCCGATGCCCCACCGGGCTGATGCCCCGATGCCCCACCGGGCTGATGCCCCACCGGGCTGAAGCCCCCGATGCCCCGATGCCCCAGCGGGCTGAAGCCCCCGATGCCCCACCGGGCTGAAGCCCCCGATGCCCCACCGGGCTGAAGCCCCCGATGCCCCACCGGGCTGAAGCCCCCGATGATGCCCCACTGGGCTGAAGCCCCCGATACCCCTCCGGGCTGAAGCCCCCGTGTATAATGGGCCGGGCCCGGCGCCCCGTGACGGGGCTGAATTATCCAGCTCCTGTCGGGGGGGCTTTTTAATTACGGCGGGCAGTGCCAGAGTTTGAGAACGGGCCCCCGAGCGCTGGTGGGCGTGAAATCCCTCTCTCTCACACCACCCAGACTTTATACAGACTTACTTTTACTTTAAAAAAAACTAAAAAGTATCCAGAGCGACTTACACAGTTTACATTTCTTTACATACAATCCATTTATACAGCTGGATATTTTACTGAAGCAATTCAGGTTAAGTACCTTGCTCAAGGGTACAACAGCAGTGCCCCACCTGGGAATTGAACCTGCAACCTCTGTGTTACAAGCCCAGCTCCCTAACACTTACACTACACTGCCAGCCGTGTATATGTACTTCTTGTATATGTATCCCTACTTACTCCTCATTAAAAATAAGAAGAAGAATTTGCTAACCTTTTCCTTCTCAGTGTTACAGGTATGGTATGCAGCTGCATTACTGCACTGATCTCTTACGTGAACTGTGACTGTTCCTACCATGTATTAATGCACACCTTGTAAGTCGCTCTGGATAAGCGAAATGCTTAAAATGTCAATGTAAAAATGGCCGCAGGAGACGGAACCCTAAGTTTAGTTTTGGCTTTCCCGGTGTATCGACATGAAGATTTTCCTGTCTTTCATTAGGGTGATGGCTTTCAGTTAGGAGAAGCTGCTTACTACCAGTACCTTAACACACAAACGCACACTTTCTATGTCAGGTACTTAGAGTGTTGAGTCCTCTGGAGCAACACAACACCTTCACTCCATTCCGTCGTGTCGCATGGAGTCTCAGTGACTCCTGACCTTTCTGTCTAGAAAACGTGTCGGGGACTCTGTAACGGGAACTGGATTTGTGGAGGTCAAAGGTTGTTTTAAATGCAGACAAGTTTAGATGGAACGCGGCAGGAAGCAGTCGTACTAGTCTGACTCTGGGGCCGAAGCCTAGCGTGTGTCTCCAGGTGCATTCTGGGATATGGGGTGCAGTTCAGGGGTACAGTTGTAGTTATTGAAGGGACACTTGAGTCCAATGCCAGTAAATATGCGCTCGTTTGTTTTCTTTCATTCTCATTGGAATGAAAGGTGTATTTATGTGAAACAATCGAGGCCACAGCCCGGACTCTGGGCCCTGTGCAGGAGAAAGGGAAGATGTACATTATCGGTAAAAAGTTTTAGAACACCTCCATTTTTACAGTTAAAAGGTAACTTTTAAAAAGGTATAAATAATAATAATTATTATTAATAATAATAATTGGAAAAAAAAATGTAGGTTACCAAAAAAAATCATGTAATGGCGGATTTTTTAAACAGTGCATGTGTGCTGGTGTGTAATTGCCTTTTGGAAGCTTGGCTGGACCACCCTGCTCTATTTGGAGTTGGATTATTCCGCTAAATAAATTCATGCAGTCCCCTGCGACCGGTAGCCGCCACTGACCGTTTCATTCAGTTTGCCAAAACTGTCCCGGTTACCACGGACACCTGCTGCGACTCCCTGCCAGTCCCCCTCGTTACTTCAGCTGCCCTGCGGCCTCTCACTTTCTCCCCCCTCAGTACAAAAGAGCAAAAAACTAAAGGTGCATAAATTGGGCTGAAGTGTACAGGATTATAAGTGTGTTTAACGATGTGTTAGCATACAGGGGATTATCCGGCGGTGCTGCTGGGGAGGTCTGGTGGGGAGTTTGGGCCGCTGTTGAAAGTGCCCGATGTGCCTGGCCAGACTGCAGGGTTCCTTATTTTCCCCTTATGTAGCGGCTGTTTTAAAAACACTTTTATGCCTTCTACTTAAAAATATTTCTGGAGCCTGGTGCCAGGCTATATCCCAGTTTAGTTTTTTTTCCAATCCAGAAATTCTGCATATTTAGTAGAGTTTCAGGTTCCGTGTTAACGCGATTGGCAAATACGACGATTTTAGCGTGGATCTCATAAAATGGGGGGTTTAGCTGTCTCCATGAGAGGTCTCGAGTCTGTGAGTCCTGTCTGGCACAGTAAAAACACACAATTATGATGGAATACCTGCATCAGCACCGGTTGGACGTATTCGTACACTAATATATGACATTGTAATTACGTTACAGAACATTTTATTCACGTTTCTCTTATTTGCTGAAGCTGTTCCCTTCTAGCTCCTTATTAGTGAGGGTGGCACCAGACAATCAAATTAGCATATCAGAGATAATGTAGCGTTCACTATCATTACTATTAGTCAACTCTGGGCTTTTAGGCTTTTCCAATTCAGTTTGTCGGTTTTTAAAGCAGTGGCACCACCACGCCCGTTTCTGTGAGGCGCTTCAGGATGATCCGACAGGAGGAGGAGGGGAAATGTGCGACCCAGAGTGCCTCTCAGCATCGCCCCCCTCTGGCCAACGTCCGTACCGCGTACCCACCCAGAGCCGCGTTGCGCCACCATCACTTTTTCCAAGAAAATCCCTGCCGCCAATTAGGACGCCGTCCAAGTGGAATATACTTTTCACGTTTTTGTTTTTGTAGTGTCAGAGGAAATCAAGTCCCCCGTTAAAGTTTTGAGAGGGGTTGTTTAAACTTCACTGGCTCAGTGTGCCCCCCCCCCCCCTGCCGGGCGCTACACTTTCTTTCCACTCCTCTGAGGTTGGGAAATGTGCTGCTCTAACACCGCGTGTCTCTGTCTCAGCCACGACCAATCAGAACAGGCCTTGCTTCAGGAACTTGGCCCAGGCCAGGAGAGGTCTAAAATGTACTACTGTTGATCTCAAACAGTACGTTCGTTTTTTTCCCCCCACCATCTTGCATTAACTTTTACTCCAACTTCGTAGCTCCTCCTTCCCTCAGCTACAAATATCCCAGCAGCCCCTCTGATTGCAGCCCTTGGCTCCACCTATCTTTTTAATGGTGAGATAAAAGATGAAGTCAGTATCACGCACTCTCCAGGTTCGGGCTTAAACTAAGTTTTTTTGTTTCATTTGGACCATAACATATAGTACCATGCAGTTTTGTACCAACCAAACGCTACACTTATATTTTCTGTGTCTCATATCTGATAACATCTATCTATACGTTAGTCTGTTTGTATATCTATCTGTATATTTCAACCTGCCTCTATAACTATGACGGTCTGCTTGTTTGGCTTTCATTCTAGGAGGTTTTCTTGCCGTAATGATAAATGACAAAGGATATTAAGAATACGCATGTAATAGTAACTACCTTAATTAGCATTCCGTGCTAATTCATTTAGCATTCATTCATTAGCATTCCATGCTAATTAGTGAAAATGATTTCAAAATGATTGCTCTAATGCAGTTTGATTTTGTTTTGAAAGCTCTGAAAGATATTTCTACCTTGCGTGATACGTGGGTTAAGGAACATTTCTGCTTTGTTTTGCTTTGTGAGTGTTTATTTTTTGTGTCATTATTTAATCAGCACATTGGCCTCATTAACGTTCATTCAATATTGAGTCATGCTAAATGTGGAATTAACCCCGGCATCTGACGAGAATGTTTCTGCACTGGGGGCGGGGAGTAGGTGGAGAAGGAGAGAGGGCTGTGAAATCTACAGTGGCTTTTGTGTGGGGAAAACCACCGCAGCATATGGGAGACCAGCATCAGGGATATAATGCAGGGCCCATTTTATACGCAAGAGCCTTGTGGCACACTGGTCCACAGAGAGAGAGTGGGTTACAGGTGCAGTCCTGCAGTCTCTTAAGTGCATGCTGGTTTTGGATTGGAGACGATTGCTCTCCACACACACGTTGAAGTTTACTTCTGTTTGGTCTGAAGGGAGAGCAACTGCAGCTGTGCTGACCCAATTCCAGAAAAAAACTGAGCGCAATTTCTGTGTCCAAGCTCAGTCCCGCAGAAACCTAACACAGTTTCTGTGTTCACATGCTCTCCAAAGTCCCCATTTTCTCCCATTCCAAGACTAAGCGCCAATTTGAGGGGTACAGAAGCATGATTTATGAAACATTCAATTGAGCTGGAGAAATGGTATAAAATCTATCTGAAATAAATCGGAAATTTTCATGAGCTATAGTTCTGTTGCGCAGACTGCTACTTGCTGGTGCGCAGATGGTTCTGTTGCATAAGCAGCTCCTTGTAGGTGCAGACGGCTCCTTGTTGTTGGTGCAGACGGCTCCTTGTTGGGGCAGACGGCTCCTTGTTGGTGCAGACGGCTCCTTGTTGGTGCAGACGGCTCCTTGTTGGTGCGCAGACGGCTCCTTGTTGGTGCAGACGGCTCCTTGTTGTTGTGCAGACGGCTCCTTGTTGGTGCAGACGGCTCCTTGTTGGTGCAGACGGCGCCTTGTTGTTGCATAAGCAGCTCCTTGTTGGGGCAGACGGCTCCTTGTTGCATAAACAGCTCCTTGTTGGGGCAGACGGCTCCTTGTTGGTGCAGACGGCTCCTTGTTGCGCAGACGGCTCCTTGTTGTTGCACAGACGGCTCCTTGTTGGGGCAGACGGCTCCTTGTTGGTGCAGACGGCTCCTTGTTAGTGCAGACGGCTCCTTGTTGTTGTGCAGACGGCTCCTTGTTGGTGCGCAGACGGCTCCTTGTTGGTGCGCAGATGGTTCTGTTGCATAAGCAGCTCCGTGTTGTTGCAGACGGCTCCTTGTTGGTGCGCAGACGGCTGGTCTAAGGTACCGCGGTGCTAAGCGCCAGGTCAGGTCAGGACGAGGGGCTACTCCAGGACATGCTCATGATGGACTCATGAGCGATCAGCATGCAGCGCCTCTTAAACACAGTTTATTGGGAAAACTGCACACTGCACACGTGTATTATAGACCACATAATGCTCATATATGTAATATAATAATAATAATAATAATAATATATGTACAAAGGAGTACAGTACGCACATACTACTCTAGCAGGACGTTTACTCAGAGCTCCGTCTCAAAGCAGACCTCTATGTCATAAAACAGGCCCATTCTCCCACATATCCCGCATACTGGAGCCTTTTTATTTGCTCCACAAATTCACTTGTAGCCAATCCCTTCACTGATGCAGGAAAGTGTGTAGTTAGAGATGGTGTATGGGAGAGGGTGTGGTTAGAGGTGGTGTAGGTTAGAGGGTGTGGTTAGAGGTGGTGTATGGGAGAGGGTGTGGTTAGAGGTGGTGTATGGGAGAGGGTGTGGTTAGAGGTGGTGTAGGTTAGAGGGTGTGGTTAGAGGTGGTGTATGGGAGAGGGTGTGGTTAGAGGTGGTGTAGGTTAGAGGGTGTGGTTAGAGATGGTGTTTGGTAGAGGGTGTGGTTAGAGGTGGTGTATGTTAGAGGGTGTGGTTAGAGGTGGTGTTTGGGAGAGGGTGTGGTTAGAGGTGGTGTATGGGAGAGCATAAGATCTCAGCTGGGGTGGTTCGGGGTTGTGTGTGTGTGTGTGGGGGGTTCAGCACTACCAGCAGAATTGCATAAGGCTGATTTAAAGAGCTTGTCTTTGGTTGGAATGCAGCGTTGAATGGACACATATAACTGTCGTCCACCTTCCGCACAGACTCAATGAGCTGAAACCAAAATAAACCATGTAACTGAAGTGCAAGAAGCACTTAAATCACCAGCACATCAGGTGTCATGGCCCAGTTTACATGCATAGCTCTACAATATTGGCCCAGGTCATATGCAGTTCATAACTAAGCTCCCTAGAACTCAAAAATATTATAAAATGTTAATTGTGTCCGGTCAAACATGTTGGCACAGAACCCCACCCTTGGTGTCTTTTAAAGCCTAGACAAGTATGCATTTCATAACTCTTAAACAGTCCCCCACCAATGGCATAATATGTGCTTATTAGGCTTTGAACTGCAGTGACCTCCTTTTCTGTGCGTTTCATGCTTAGACTTATCTTCAGAGTCTCGCAGAGCGCGTCTAAAGAGGTAATTGTTAACATCAATCTTGGGGGGGATTCATTTTGGAACGTCTTTAACGTCTTAAAACGGTTTTAAAATAACATTGTCTCTCCAGCCGGGGCTGTGGTCAGACAGACGTCGGGACGTCGCCGTGTAATGTCTCCGGCAGCGCTGCTGTTATGACACTGGGTAGGGGGTAGGGGGCCGGGGGGAGCCAACCTCAGGAACAGCCACGTGATTTACAGCCAGTGATGAAGACGGGACAATCTAATGAAATAAGTCAATTAGACAATCCCAAAACACCAAGAAGAACCAAGAAATGATGTACTCTCCCATAAAAAGGGGAGGGGGGGATTTGTGGCCGTTGTTGCATAACAACATCTGCGATATGTTACTTTAATGTTGGTAGGTTAGGTCTCGCCTCTATCTAATGTAATGTACTCTGAATGTATGATCTAGCATGAGCCTGTTGTTCGGGCGTAAATGAGGCTTGCTCCTCGGGCGATTTTGAGATCGGATGCGTCTTCTTCCGTCTGTTTTAAAGTAAAGATCTCATAAGATTTGATCCTGAGTGTTCTCATGGGTGTGAGCGGGCGCCGGGTGTATCCCCTGGTGCGCTGCACGTGCGTAACGATCGCGTTTCCACACGACAGCGCTGGAAATCAGAGCCTGACGAGCGCAGGGCAGGGTGTCACTGATGACTGGCAGCGCCCGGGCAACCTCAACGCCAACACCAACAAATTATTGACCTTGAGTGACCTTGATAACCTTGAAAACCCTGTGTATGTAGTGTGTGTGTGTGTGTGTGTGTGTGTGTGTGTGTGTGTGTGTGTGTGTGTGTGTGTGTGTGTGTGTGTGTGTGTGTGTGTGTGCGTGCCTGTGTGCGCGTGCCTGTGTGTTTATGGAGTGACACATTCCTATGGTCATGTGGTATGTGTGTACATGTTGACATTTGTGGTGTATTTCATTTGTAGGTGGCTGGACGTGGGCGTGGCTAACCTCACCTGCATGCAGTACTGGGTGGTCTACCTGCGTGCGCTTCAGGAGGCCGTGTGGCCTGGGGGCACGCTGCCGGCCCAGCCCCGCCCACAGCGTAGCCAGCAGCAGAAGGATGAGACCAGACAGCAGTCCCTGCACTGCCTGATGAAACTGATACCAGGTCAGTAAGACTGCTCCCAGATGAGTGAGAAGGGTCCCAGGTGAATCTACAGAAGTGGAGCGAATTGTTAATCATCACCGGACACGACATTTGAAAAGAAAACTATAGCTGCAGTTCAATTAGGATTGTGAACAGTGTTGGAATGTAATCCACGCACAGAAATGCAAGAACCCCCTCAATCGCAAAATCCCCTGGTCCACCCCACGGGTCTCCTCCTCAGCCAAGTACCTGACATTCCTGGGTGCCAGGACTCTGCCCACAAGAACTGATCCTGGATCAGCATCCAACCTTCAAACAGGCGTGGGTGGGGTTATGGGCTGATCCTCAGTCAGTGGCATGGGGAAAAACGTGGACAGGGACTGCAGGGGCAGCGGGGAGTTTGTTCTTCTGGAAAGTGCCAGAACAACAAAAAGTAGCAACTTAAATACTTAAAGTACCAGTAAATGCAGACGCACCAACCTGTACACATTCTGCTTACCATGCATGCAGTTTCATGACAAATTACACGAGTACTATATTATCACTGTAAGCTACGTCAAAATGAGGCTTCAGTCTCCTTTAGCTTAGCGTTGGTTACTCCCGTGAACTAGCATATGGTAGCGGAAAGCAAAAGCGGCTGTGGTGACTTCTGCTTTTACAGAAAATATTTCAGGTTTTCAACGAAAATGTCTGCAATTGAGTCTGTGGCATTATCTGTCTGTGCTTACAGATCTAATCTCCGACATGCTGGGTTCTGACAAGTACAGACTGACCTGGCAGACAGCACTGGACTCCCTGCAGGACCCCAACATCAACCGGTATATCACACGCGCACACACACACACACACACACGCACGCATTTACACTTTTTTATATACGCACGCACGCACGCTGACGCACGCACGCACGGCAAAAATATAAAAAGTGACGCGACACGCACGCACGCACGCACGCACACACACACACACACACACACACACACACACACAGAAGAGACCACTCCCATCAGGATAGAAATGCTTCACCACAGGATTAAGGATATCACTCAGAATGGCTTTGTATGCCATTTACCTTGCCCTCTAAGGGGTTGAATGGACCTAAACCATGACAGGAAAATGCACCCCACACCATAACAAATCCACCAGAACCCTTCACTGTGGGAAAAAAATCACTCAGTCCTGTAGGTTTGTTTTGGCATGTGCACCACACATGCACATGTGTGTTGTTGACAAAAGGCTGAAGGATGACTCCTATGACCATATGGCTTTTTCCACTGCTCAGTAAACCACTGCCTGTGTTTACACTACTTTACTCGCAAACATGCATTTTTAGGTGTAACAAGGGGTTTATACACCATCATGGTGGAGGAGTATGCGCTTTCGACCACAGTTGCCCCTAGTTGACGTCTTTCCCTCAGACATCCGTGCCAAGATCACCTTCGCAGCTGTCCCTCGTGAAACATCAGCATTCTTCTTTACTGAGGCTCCTGCCAAAATCACCCCTCTTTCACTGAATTCTGAAGTCACTGAATTCTCCTAGCTACGGTTGCCAAAATTATGGGAAACTGGACCTGCCCAGCATATTTATACATGACCCTAAGCATGATGGGAAGTGAATCGGTTAATTAACTCAGGACCCACACCTGTGTGGAAGAAGCATTCCTTTCTTTTGGTAACTACCTGTATGTATATATATATATATATATATATATATATATATATTAGGGGTGTAACGGATAAATTAAAAAAATGACATTCATGAGCTTAAGGCCGTGTTCACACAGACAATTGGGTATGTGTCAGATTGTTGGATAGGTATGCGTTGGTGGTTTGATGTAGGCGTGTTTGCAGTTCGCTACATAGCTAACGTTACCGAGCTAGCTATGTTTCAAATAGAAAACCAGTCAACGCTTTTTCATATTGTATTGTAAAATGCATGGTACACGTATTCGTACCGAATTGTTCAGTACAGTACTTTTGGTTCGGCTGTGAAGCAACAACTATTTGCTTTAACCGCTAATGCACGTGCAGAACTTTGTTTGTGTGCGGTTGAAACAGTATTGACAGACTTTTTTTAAAATAAAAGAAAGAAAGATACGTGCCTTACTTTGTTCAGTAAATTGCAGCCAATTAGCCACTGTTTACAAAATTCATAATAAATTCTAAGCAATTTTATGTTTTGTATTTCTTCCCCTTCCCCCCCCCGGTGTACACAACTGATTTTCACACTGGAAACAGAGGGATCTTACTCCTCTCAATAGAGACGTTCCGCTGTGTTTTGATACTGTATATACACACCCAACGTGCACATCTGCATCAGTGGCCAGCGGTGTAACAAAGTTATCTGCTTGTACACACCTGCTGAGGTGTGTGAAACTGTGGGCTGTGGAGGTGCGTGTGGTTTTTTGCATCGGTTATTCTTCGTCTAATGCCTTGTGATGAGCAATGGCATCATCTCTGCATAGAATGGCTTCCTCCGACAAACAGGTTAGATGGGCAAGAGCGCCAACTTGACCACAATGTTTTTAGTGAGCCACAGGCACAGGTTTCTGTGGCATCATGTGGGACTGGGATCTACAGACACACAAGTGAGCCAATGGCGATATGTGGTGTATGCATCTGACCTTTGACCTCCACTCTGATTGTGTGCAGGCACCTGGTGTACTGTGTGTGTGACCTGCTGCTGGAGTTCCTGGTCCCGGAGTCCTCAGATGAAGACTTTCAGAAATCACTGCTGCACAGCCTCTCCGGGAGCACAGACAAGCCATCCGTCTGAAATGACTGAAATCACTGATATTACTGCGGAAATCGAGAAATCTCCTGGACCACCGCCCCCCCCCCCACACACACACACACACACACACACACACACACACACACACACACACACACACACAAAAGCACTTAATACACTGGCAGCTGTTGGCATATTGTTCTGATCCAGCTTTGGTACAGTATGCGATGGTAGATGGGGTAGAATGGTGAATGTGCTGGAAGAAGGCTGAGCAGAATCGACATGATCGCTGTCCCTTCCTCCTTCCTCCAGGGCTTGAATATGGACTGCATTACCCATCGCAGTTCTTACTGGCTGCTGGTTATGAACTACATTACCCATCCAGCACCACAGCTCTTCATGTGTGGTAGTTATGGACTACATTACCCATTTCTGCACTTTTCTGTGTGGTAGTTATGAACTACATTATGTATTACTCACTGCAGCTCCTACTGAGTGCTGGTTAGGGATTGCATTACCTGTAGCTCTTACTTTGATTACTGCCCACCTGTTTTGCGTTTGGTCAGAATCCCTCTCTGATCTCCAAAACTCCTTGGACCAGATCTAGTTTGGAAAAATAAATAAATATACCGTGCGATTTCCCCCATTCTCCTCCCCAGATCCCTCACCACCCTGTTTCCATACCCTTTAATCCAAACCTTTGGCAAAAACCCTTTCAAATGCATTTAGCGCTATTGCCATGCTTCCTGGCCTTGCCTTTAAAAAACACATATTTAGGGGGGAACGTGCAGAGGGGGATTGGAAGAGGCGTTAGTGGGATTTCATTCTTATTTACCTTCCGATGTTTACAGTGGCGTGTTCTGAACTGTGTGTCTCGTGGCTGTTTTGCCTTTCCTCAGTCAGATACCAAAGCAATTACCAAACCCTCCTCTCTTCCTAAAACCCACCTCTCTCACGTTCTGGTCCAAGCGCGATGTACGCATGTGTGTACGCTTTCACGTTCTGGCCCAAGCGCAACGTACGCATGTGCGTACGCTTTCACGTTCTGGTCCAAGTGGGATGTATGCATGCCTTCTTCGTTTCGGTATGTTCTTTTTTCTGCTCCCCTAGGTTCGGGGCCGAGGGGCTATCCTTTTACCACCTCAAGCCTAGAGGGGGGGTTCACCCGGACTATATTTCGGGGCACATCTCCAGCAGCCATGTCACCGTGTCGTTGTCCAAAGCCGACAGACCATGGATCCCATTGTGTGCCCGATAAATCGGGCAATCCAGGATGACATGGTCTGCGGTTTGTTCCTCTGCCCCACACTCGCAGGCCGCGCAGGAGGCCAAGCCCCATCTGTGCATCGATGAGCAGAAACGCCCGACGCCAGTCCGGAGGCGGTTAAGCCTCACCCACGCCAGTGCATGCCTATGCCTCGCCTCGTCTTAACGGTTGTGCTACAGGCCCGGTCTGAGGGCCAGTGATTATTATTATTTTTTTTTTTTTTCTGTTTCTGATTTTATCCCATTTTCTCCCAATTTGGTAGCCAATTAGACCCGCTATTTTACGTCAATCCCCCCCTAGTAATGTGAGTTCGCTGCCGTAGTCCTGTGACCGGTAGTGACGAAGCGAAGTGACGCCTCTTCCGAGACGGCACTCGCCGTCCGTCGACCGTAACCCCGGTGCTACAGGGCCACTCTTATACGCAGCGAACGTCACGTCGGCTTCCCTCCCCCTCCCGGGCGGACAGCCAATCGCCGCCCCTGCTGGCACTCCCGGCCAGAGCCGACACTTGGCGAGACGGGGAATTGAACCCCGGTCTCCGTGGCCAGCGTCGGACGTTGTAACCACTAGACCTGAGGGCCAGTGATTTTGATTGGATTGTCTCTCTGCTGCACAAGCTGCTGTAATTGTTCCACGGCCGGGTTTGGGGCGTACCCAACGAGTGACGACCCGCGGGGGTGGCTGTTCTCTGACGCACGTCGTCGCCTCCCTTCCGTTTAGTAGGCACTTGGACACGAGCAGAACACGAGCAGATTGTCTCTGTCTCTGTATGTGAACAAGGGAGGGTTCAATCGAACAGCTACAATGCTTTGTGCTTCACAATCAATAATACATTTATTAACAATGCAAGAATTACTTCTATACCAGTTACCGAAATGAGCTCACGATACTGCGTAAGGATTGAAAGCGCATAATGTTCGTTTGAATTAATTAGTCAAAGTTGTGGACAGAGAGCTCTGTAGCAGTTGTAGAGCTCTGTAGAGTAAATATTCCTCCCTGTTGTGGGGGTACGGCTTGTTCTCACAGCCATATTTGTGCCGTTGGTTTGTGTTTATGTGGCTCATTCGCCCGTGAATGAAGCGTCTGATGGTTGTATTTGGAATCCAAGCTGTAGGAAATTATTTGTATTTTTTTTTCCAAAACCTGAAGAGAAAAAAATTATAATCAAGCCCCCTATATCTGTGGAGAGCCAGTTTGTGCCGCAGCCAGCATGGGAGAGAATCCACTCGTGGTTGGACCAAAACGTCTTACACACAGCTTGTCTTAAAGAGATGCTGCCCTATAAGGGGGGGAATGCCTTTAAAGCACTGTAGCTATTGGATATGTGACCAATGATCCTTTTGCAATGCACTGTTTCACCAACCGTCTCTCTTTTCTTATTTATCTATTTATTAAATGATCGTATTTATTCTGTCCTGTGTACCGTAATATAATAATATATCTCTCAGTGTATAATATTGATTTAACTGTATCCACGGACTTAATGAAGAATAGCTCGTTTTCCTGGTTGCCTTTAAAACGTGCTCTAACCGCTGGAACGAGTGTGATTCTCTGCTGTCGTGCACCTTCGCAGTTACTGCACAGCACTTTTTACAGGGCATTTGGAAGCCTTTTAAAAGAAGACTGTTATGGAGTCAGCAGTGTAAGACTGACCCGTCCCTTAATGTGAGCGTCTCCAGAAAGCGCAGGGAGATGTGGGGTTTACCGCTGTCCCAATGCACGGCCGGTGACCTGCTGCCCCGCCCGGTGGCGCCCTTTTGTCCAGTGCTGCCGTGACACCGCTGTTCCAGATGTAAAAAAATATGCTTCGAATAAAAGTGATAAAAGACCCGATCGTAACGCACGTGCTGGAGTCACACGTAGGGCACGGTGCTTAGCAACACCTCTGATAGGGCAGCTTGGTTATCGCCGCGAGAAACCGCAAACCCACTGAAGGTTTATGGTTGACTGTAGTAGTGAGCATTCATCCCTCTCTTCAAGGACTGTTATCCTGACTCTCCATCTCTTCCTGTATTTTTACATAGAGATTATAATGAAGCTAAGCTGTGATTTGATTTCATGGCAAGGGCATCGTTTTTCAGGGAACAGCACGAGCCTCCCTTTGATGCCCTGTTCAGGTAGTCCTCTTTAAGTTTACGGAGGACGTAAACATGAAGGACGCCCCCGTTTCATGGCAGACTGGTCCATCTTGTGAGGAAGGTGCAGTGTGTCTGTCTGTTACTATTCTGGTGATGTGCTAATGAGGTCAAAGGTTGGTCTAGCTTGATGTTGTTGTGTCATTGTGCCTATGAATGCACTTGAGTGGCGTGGAATGGCCAGTGCCTGTGATTCAAACCGCTATGCAAATGGCACAATCTAACGCCTTTTCTCTCTGCTGAGGTAACTACCCAGGAGATCACTGCAACTGTTCCTGTTCCTGTTCCTGTTCTTGTGTGTGTCTGTGTGTGTGTGTGTGTCTGTGTCTGTGTGTGTGTGTGTGTGTGTGTGTGTGTGTGGGTGTGGTGCGTGCGTGCGTGCATGCGCTCAAATTGTACAGAATAATAATACATGCATTGATTTCCATTTCCTGTCATGTGGTCTGTGTACATAATGCCATAAAGGCAGACTTGTACAGTGGCATGCCCATGTCTGTAGAAATGTGTGTTCTGTGAAGGTTGGCCTGTTGGGAATCCTGTCGGTTGGTGCTTACGTTGCAGCAAAACACCAACCTGAGGACAGCTCCGGTCTCACACTTGCACACGAGTGCCGGCGCGGGTATTCATGTCATGAAATAATAAAAGATTGCAAAAATGGTCCATTTGATGTCTGTCTTTGTTCTCCACTCCTGTTGGGTTCAGGTAAGCCCGTATTGAAGGTTTCACCACTGTGCCAGTGGATACCGTGATTTACCTGCAGGATCTGTTGACCCGATCTGCAAGTTGCTACAAATTGAGTCATCAGCTTGTCTTGGCCACTCTATGCCAGGATGATAACGATCCTGTGTCCTTTAAGTTCCCCCCACTAGACATCTGGAGGTTCCACTCACCAGGGCAGGTTGTTTTAAGAGTGATGGGCAGATTGGTGCTTTTCCCTCGTCTGTGTTCATTAGAGCCTAGCCTTGGCTCTGATGAACATGGGGACCAGGGTGGTGTTGGGGAAATAAAATCTAATATTGAATGTGAGTGCAGTGTAGCCCGAGTGTCTCCTTCCTGTTAGGAGGTGCACAGCAATGTGAGCAACAGGGCTGAAAAGACGATCACTGAGAAACATCTTTAGAATTTGGAGTGTATGGGCGGCTGTGTAGTGTAATGGTTAGGGAACTGGACTTGTAACTGAGAGGTTGCTGGTTTGATTCCCAGGTGAGGGCACTGCCGTTGTACCCTTGAGCAAGGTACTTAACCTGAATTGCTTCAGTAAAAATATCCAGCTGTATAAATGGATTGTATGTAAAGAAATGTAAACTGTGTAAGTCGCTCTGGATAAGAGCGTCTGCCAAATGCCTAAAATGTAAATGTATGGAGTGCTGGTAGAGCGTTTATTTCAGGCCCTTTAGGACGAGAGCAGCGTTTCTGTGTGAAAGGTTCTTATGGGCGGCAGCCCCAATCTCCCATCACTTCAGAGAGTGTGATTCCTAATCCTGGGGCACCGCTGGGCCCAACAGCTGGCCCTCAGCGGGGTGGAGTCAGAGCTAATCAAGCATCTTAATTGATTCATAAACAGGGACTGCGAGACACATTCCACTGCAGATTAAACCTCTTTTATAAAGATCACCAGCACCCGTGAGCTCTCTCCATCTCCCTTCGTGTTGGACTGGACGCTTTTTTGTGCGGATTTGTGTTCCCTTGTGCAGCCTGCCCACAAAACCTCCACAGAAAGTATTTTTTTGGTGTGCTTTTTTTTGTGCAAAGCAGTGGGCCTTATGGGGTTCAGCCTTTAAGGTTAAAGGTCCAAATATAGGTCATTATGAAAACCAGAAATCTCATTATCCAAGCAACAACTACAGTGTGTGGGTGCACCTTACAATAGAGTTGAGCATATTACAGAGCCTAGTCAATTTGCCAGACTTGAAACAATGCAATTTTCTGACTTACTGTACACGTGTGTAACATTGAAATGGTACTTTTGTCTCGTCTGTTAGAAGTCAGGAAATCTTTGTTATTTTTATTTCAAACAATATATTTAACCCTTTTGATTGACCTTAGCTGTTAAATTAATAATGTTGTTATTATTTATATTATTTTAGAATCTGCAGTCTGCGTAGAGGAAGAGATAGGAGATGACTGTCCAAAGTGATCTGAGCATTGTATCAAATTGAATTGTTGAACTTTTCTTACTGAAATAGGTTAATGTGGCCTCACTGTGATATACAGATCCGTTTTCTTGTGAAATAGTTTTTACGGAGTTGTGGAAGGACACGGTACACGTTTACTTATTGCAAAACATTCAGCATTAGCATTAGTTTCTTTTCTACATGCTGCATGGATCAGTGTGAAGTAAAGAGGCGTACGAACATCCCAGCCAACTTTCCGGTGTGTCCCAAGGCAAGCTGGGCTGCGTCCAGCCTCAGTAATGATGGATAAAAGTTGTCTTCTGACAGGCCTCCCGTAATTAAGATCAGATCAGACCCAGGCCCAGTTTCCCAGCCCAGGGTGATGCGGTGACTGTTTGTATTTACAAAAAGGACAATGGGATAAAGATGAAAGTTAAAATGCTAAACTGATCCAGTGTACGAAACACAATGAGACGCATCAACAATGGGTGAACATAAGCCTGTCGTTCCGTGATGTATCATGTTAACACTCATGTTCTTTTCATTATGCGACTTTAGTGCGGACATTGACCTTTGTGTCCCATTTACCCCTTGCTTGTCAACTGGAACAAAGTTGAATTGAGTATTGGGTCGTTTTTGCTATTTATTCAGCATATTTCTTACTTAAACATCAGTGTTCATGAAAGCATCAAATCCAGGCAACGTCTTACTGCATACCGCTATGCATATCCTCAAAACCATAACGGTTTGATGTTCTTTAAGGGTTCCTTTATTACAAAAATATTTTGTCTTTTGTCAAGTCATACCCAATCTATCCAAAGCTCATTGCAGATACAGTCTGACAAGGACAAGTCCCTCAGATGTCATGAAGGGAATAATACGTTTTTAGGATTACAAACTCTCTGTCGGAACAGCCTGCTGTACCTGGGTGGAGAATCATACTTCCACAAGTGCATGTGCTTATCATATTGTTCCTATATATTGATATTAATGGTGAATGAATCAATATTGGCACTATGAATTCCCAGGAATATCTGAAACCCCTTTAAAAACATACGTTCCTGGTTTTAAATGTAAGTTTACAATATTATTTAGTCTGTTATACTGTACAATATTAGTAGAGGGTTTTATTTGTTAGCATTAACAACATAGTACATTTTTACATTATACATTTTTAGCATTTAGCAGACACTTATCCAGAACGACTTACAAGATGTGCATTAATACATGGTAGGAACAATCATAATCTACAGTATGTTGTTAATGCATCAAGGAGAACAAGGTTCAGTCTCACGCTCCACAAAAAACACAAACTTTTCTTTCTTTTCTTCCTTACAGGTATGGTCTGTATCTGCCAACAGTGATGTCTATTACAGTGTTACTACAGCAATCTCTTGCACTAACCATGATTAATCTTATCATGTTTAAATGCACTTTCTGCAAGTTGCTCTGGATAAGAGTGTGGGCTACGTCAGAGCGATAAGAGTGTTGTATCATATTGGCATGTCCACCTTTTTGCCCAATACCTGTCATTGCATGAATATGTGTTTCCACTGTTTCTTTTCTGTCCTCTTGGCCACTCCAGCCCTCCAACACCCCCTCCCCCTCTGACCATGGCCATGAATGGTCGTGTAATGGTGCGGATGGAAAAGTAGTACCATCAGTGGCATTCTGAAGTGGCGTTCCCCAAGGCAGATTTTCTGAACCATTAACTGTTGTCCGCCCCCTCAGCGGAGTAAGGTTCTTGAGGGCCTGGCTGTGGGGGCAACCCCCCCCCCCCCTCCCATGCTCTGCAGCGGGTGACCCTGCCCCCCCCTGTCTGTTCCCTGCGTGTCCGTAGTGTAATGCACACTTGTCTTTGAATAGGCTGACCACAGGGTGAACCGTTACCAATGACATAAAGTCAAAAGAATAATACCAGGAGAGAAAAAGGGAGGACATTGTGGAGGTGCTTCTGGTCGTTTGTATGGCTCTGGAGGAAAACAGGCAGCCTTAAGGTCAGCTCTGAAAAGCAGGAGCTGGCTCGTGTGATGGTGTGAGGTTGCATTGTATTCAGGCTCCTGCTGAGAGTAAACCAGCACCTCCCAGTAAAGAGCCTGCAGGGCAGCACAGAGAGCCCTGTGCACAGCCCTATACAGACCCAAGACCCAAAACCAGTCTCCTAGCACACAGAGCTCTGTGCACAGACCCAAGACCCAAAACCAGTCTCCTAGCACAGAGAGCCCTGTCCTCTCTGTACTGCCTCCCCACTGGCTCCCCAAGTAGGCACTATTAATAGGCCAGAACAGGGGCTAATTTACTAGGCTGCTGTCCCTAGGGTAAATCTGGAGGGAAAGGCCTGTAGATTCTGGAAGTGAGATCATTGAAAGAAACAACAAAAGGGAATTGGGTGCACAGAATTGGCCTATGCCCCGTAGTCTGCCACCATAGAACACGATTAGCTCTACATATTTTATACAATACGGAGTATTTCTTCCACAAAACAATGAACAACGTTCTGTATGTAGTTTACCTCCTATTGTCACACTTTTGTAATGTTCCACGGTGGCTTGGAATATTGTGATATTTAATAGAACCATATTAGCTTTTTTTTCATGCAAACACAGCAGATTACAGGCTGAATGTGGGCCAATACAGGATCTGCAATTTGTGAATTTTAATCAATCCTTCTTCCCGGATGCCTTTTTTCTGGTGCCAAAGGAAACGTGTCCATTATTCCTGGAAAGATATTCTGAGTGCTTCATCTTATCAGGCTGCGGGGGGTCTGCATGGTTGTGGGCGCACTCAGGGATGGCTGGCTGAATATCTAACCACATAAGGGTTTCTGTTCTACTGCCAGCACGCATCAGCAGGAGATGCCTCGAGCGAAGCCGGGAGGGGTGCCTACGTCTGTCACTACTCAACTAATATTTATAGTTAAATAGTTGTAGGGTTACTACAGTAGTTGTGTCGCAGTTAATATGCTTACCTGCCCTTGTTGTTTGTCATAATTGTTTGTCCATTTGTTTTAGACAAAAGCAGCTGCCAATGAATACATGTGACTATGTGTATATATATATATATACTATATATATATATATAACAAGTAATGTGAAAACCATAAAACTGAGGAATGGTTAACTGACCACAAAATTACTGTTTTGCAATAGCCTTCAAAAATGTGTTTATATATATGCACACAAACATATTTTAGAAGGCTATTGCAAACAGTTATATATGTATATATATCATCTTCATTCTGTGGTGAAGCATTTATATTCTGATGGGGGTAGTCTCTTCCAGTATGTCAGTGTCCCCATCCACAGAGCACGAATGCTCACTGAATGGTTTGATGAGCATGAAAACAATATAAATAATATGCCATGGCCATCTCAGTCATCAGATCTCAACCAAATTGAAAACTTATGAGAAATTCTGGAGCGGTGCCTGAGACAGCGTGTTCCACCACCATCGACAAAACACCAAATGATGAAATTTCTCATGGAAGAATGGTGCTTAAACATGATGGGATTCTAATTGTTTAATTAACTCTGCAACCACACCTATGTGGAAGCACCTGCTTTCAATATACTTTGTATCCCTCATTTACTCATTTAGTGTTTCCTTTATTTTGGGAGGTACCTGTATATGTGTAATGTTAAAACCCTGGGAGAAACCAGGGCTTTAAGCTTCATTTTAGACCAAAATTGCACTTTTGTCTTCTGGTATCCTTTTTCTTAGTCCAGGGATATTTGAGAAGGTTTGACTTATCGAACTAAAGACAAAATGACTCTAAATTAAAACTCATTTTGTTTTTCTAAACCAAATTAAATCTGACTAACATTTAGAAAATGTGTATTGAACACAGATGCCTGTGTGGAGTTCGATGTTGTGAGAGGTATCTGTGGGGTTTGCCTGTGTGGAGTTTGATGTTGTGAGAGGTATCTGTGGGGTTTGCCTGTGTGGAGTTCAATGTTGTGAGAGGTATCTGTGGGGTTTGCCTGTGTGGAGTTCGATGTTGTGAGAGGTATCTGTGGGGTTTGCCTGTGTGGAGTTCGATGTTGTGAGAGGTATCTGTGGGGTTTGCCTGTGTGGAGTTGTGAGAGATGTTTTGCCTGTGTGGAGTTCGATGTTGAGAGGTATCTGTGGGGTTTGCCTGTGTGGAGTTCGATGTTGTGAGAGGTATCTGTGGGGTTTGCCTGTGTGGAGTTCGATGTTGTGAGAGGTATCTGTGGGGTTTGCCTGTGTGGAGTTCGATGTTCTGAGAGGTATCTGTGGGGTTTGCCTGTGTGGAGTTCGATGTTGTGAGAGGTATCTGTGGGGTTTGCCTGTGTGGAGTTCAATGTTGTGAGAGGTATCTGTGGGGTTTGCCTGTGTGGAGTTTGATGTTGTGAGAGGCGTCTGTGGGGTTTGCCTGTGTGGAGTTCGATGTTGTGAGAGGTATCTGTGGGGTTTGCCTGTGTGGAGTTCGATGTTGTGAGAGGCGTCTGTGGGGTTTGCCTGTGTGGAGTTTGATGTTCTGAGAGGCGTCTGTGGGGTTTGCCTGTGTGGAGTTCGATGTTGTGAGAGGTATCTGTGGGGTTTGCCTGTGTGGAGTTCGATGTTGTGAGAGGCGTCTGTGGGGTTTGCCTGTGTGGAGTTCGATGTTGTGAGAGGTATCTGTGGGGTTTGCCTGTGTGGAGTTTGATGTTGTGAGAGGTATCTGTGGGGTTTGCCTGTGTGGAGTTCGATGTTGTGAGAGGCGTCTGTGGGGTTTGCCTGTGTGGAGTTCGATGTTGTGAGAGGTATCTGTGGGGTTTGCCTGTGTGGAGTTTGATGTTGTGAGAGGTATCTGTGGGGTTTGCCCGAGTGGAGTTCGATGTTGTGAGAGGTATCTGTGGGGTTTGCCTGTGTGGAGTTCGATGTTCTGAGAGGTATCTGTGGGGTTTGCCTGTGTGGAGTTCGATGTTGTGAGAGGTATCTGTGGGGTTTGCCTGTGTGGAGTTTGATGTTGTGAGAGGCGTCTGTGGGGTTTGCCTGTGTGGAGTTCGATGTTCTGAGAGGTATCTGTGGGGTTTGCCTGTGTGGAGTTCGATGTTGTGAGAGGTATCTGTGGGGTTTGCCTGTGTGGAGTTTGATGTTGTGAGAGGCGTCTGTGGGGTTTGCCTGTGTGGAGTTCGATGTTCTGAGAGGTATCTGTGGGGTTTGCCTGAGTGGAGTTCGATGTTGTGAGAGGTATCTGTGGGGTTTGCCCGTGTGGAGTTCGATGTTGTGAGAGGTATCTGTGGGGTTTGCCTGTGTGGAGTTCGATGTTGTGAGAGGCGTCTGTGGGGTTTGCCTGTGTGGAGTTCGATGTTGTGAGAGGCGTCTGTGGGGTTTGCCTGAGTGGAGTTCGATGTTGTGAGAGGCGTCTGTGGGGTTTGCCTGAGTGGAGCCCACCGGAGACTCACAGGAGCATCTCAGGCCTGTTCTCACAGCGCCCTGTCACCAGGAACAGACGCACTCTTGTCTCTCCTTTCAGTCAAACTTCAGCTCCTTTGTCTGAGGCTGCCTCTGTCCAAAGTGGACGTTTGTGATGAAAATGACTTCTCGGAAGAAGGGGCTGAAAGAAACAAGCCAAGGTTTGCTGGTGGGCGATTATGGGGGGAAGTGAGCGTGCCCTTTTGCATGGGAATGTGCTCGGCGGTGGCGGGACTGTGGAGAGAATACAGTTACCCTTCCGCTGGAAGGAGGGGGGCCCCATTTGCTCTGGGTGCCTGGCGGTGAAAGGCAAGCTACTGGGCACGCCGTCGCCTCACGTTTGCAGACTGCGAAGAGCCGGTTGCTGTAGTAACCGGATGGACCTCCGCTCAATGTTGTCAGAAGCTGAATGTGAGATCTGAGGTAAAATATCGGCCCCAGGAAGCCAGCTTTCAGGCAATGCTTTCCCCCTTTGCCCGCATATCCAACGGCAGCCTTCTGGTTGCTGGGGTGAGAGCACCTCTCGGACTCCACGGGGATGTGTGGAGTTACCGAGCCGACGAGAGAGAGAGGGGGAGACAGAGTGAGTGAGTGAGGGAGGGAGGGAAATGATTTTGTGGGAAAAAAAATGTGCTCAAAGCTTGGAGGTTTATCTCTCATAAAGGGAGAAGTGGTGTGTGTCTCCACGCTGAAAGACTTCTAGTGGCAGGACGGGAGGGGAAAGAGACACAAAGCAAAGCAGTGAGAAGGAAACAATAAAAGACGCCAGTGTCCTGGGAAAAATGTGATATTAACGCTGTGATGTTAAGCAGTGCAACATGCTTCACACGCTTAGAGGAAGTGAGATTCTGAGGGGAAGAAAATCTGGGAAAATGCTAATGCAGTGCTAACATGCAGGTTAAAAAAACAATAATTATAATTACAAATAATAATGGTAATAACAATAAAGTGCTCCTATCACATTGAACAGATTTCAGACTTTTAGGTATAATACAATAATGTATGTCATTTTTTAAATCTAAATCATATAGATTTTATCCAAAGCGATTAAAGTAATGAATGCATACATTTTTCAGTTATATGATATATATTTCAATAATAATAATAATAATAATAATAAGAGAACTGTGTGGCTCAGTGGGTAGAGCACGGCACAACAACACTTAGGCTGTGGGTTCAATCCCCACTGGGACCACATATACTGAAAAATGTATACCTTCACTACTGTAAGTGGCTTTGGATAAAAGCGTCTGCTAAATGGCATATATTAATAATAATAATAATAATAATAATAATAGTAAGAAGAAGACAACCTAGTTCCTCCACCTCTAGGATTGACAAATATAGCCTCTTCGGGTCTTGTGAATAAAAGGAAGAGATAGAAGAAGGAAAACCTTTTTGGTCTTGTGAAGGGCTAGCACTAAAGCTAGTAAATAAGATCAAACAAAATATTTATTTTAAAACGTTTTAAATTCGGCTCTGTTTAGATATGACAACCCCCCCCCCATGTCAGAAAATCACATTTTATTAAAGGTTTGTAGTATCTGAGTGTGGGCTTAAGCTCTGGACATGATGTAGGCCTCGGTCACCCTCAGGGTTTAGGGGCTCTCCAGATGCCATGTACCAATACCCATTTTTTTTATTGGCTGCAAAAGACCATTGTCTTGGTAAATAAGATGAATTCTTATTTTCATAAGGCATTGTTTCAGGTTGCAGTGAACCCAGACATTCATGCGCTGATTCACATGAGAAACACATGTTCCTGATGCAGTTATGTAATCTCGCCTGCCCTCTCCTTCCTCTCCCCCGCTTGACGCACTCGGGTTTTGGCAGTCTGTGAGCAGCACGTTTCACCTGTTTTTCTGTTCCCTTCTGTCCCGCTCTTGCATAACGCGTCGCAGAAGAGCACATTTTGGGCTCTTCACTGCGACGGGTGGAATTCATACGCTGAGCACTCTGCCCTGACAGAGTTAATGAGTTAATGTCGGGACCATGGCCAAGTGAAGAGTCACCTGTGTTACCTAATCTGCCTTGTATAGTCTGTCTGTTTACTTTACTGTGCGCAGTTGGTACGAGGAACGACCAGGGAAGAACACGTTCCTGGTCATATTTCATTTCTCAGGTCATATTTCAGGTTATATTCAAACCAAATGCTTTAATTTTTCAATTAAATACTTGTAAAAAAAAAAAAGATTGATTGATTGATATTAAATTCATGGTTAATCACACAAGTCACACAGCATACTATATGACAGATAGCACCAATCATTGGAGAAGCGCATGTCTTGTGGACATCACTGGCAACCTGTAGGCACCTGGTGAGTTGCCAGGGGGCGCTATTGCAGCGATAACCTGAGAACACCAGTTGTCTCCCGCCACTGCAGACTCCCGATCTTAGACAGCCAATCACAGAGCCGGGGGGGTTCAAAACCTGCGACGTGTCAAGGCTATAGGGTCCAGTCGGCACAGGTGTTGAGTGCCTTTACTGATGGAGCCAATCAGGATCGTTTTCAATGTTTCATCTTTGTGTTTATGTCCTTTATTCTGCTGTGTAAAAAACTGACTATTTTAATGAGCTGAACGGTATCAGAATTCACGCAGTGCCTTTCCCCAGTTTGTCCTGAACTTTTTTTGTTTCATCAATGTTCTCTCAAATGATTTCTACTAAAAATCTTTGAAAAGTCAAACTGTCTCAGTCAGGAACCTTAGCTGCACTACCCGGCATACCAGACTTGAATGCGGGGTCACTCTGGTGATGTAGAGGCAAACCTGGGGTCAACAAGCAAAGCTCAAGTTTTATTGCTTGACCCACTTCCAGCATTCACAAAGCCACTCAGAGAAACTCAGAGAAACTCGACACCTAATCATTTAAGCACTGGTCAGCGCGTGGGGACGGTATGGCTCTCGGGCCTTGCTTTATGTGTTAAGTGCACAAAAGAAGCGGGAGAACTGATGTGCTTTTAGTGCTCTGGCAAAAGCTCCGGGTTCCAGCCTCGGTTTCAGTGTTCTTTGCGGGAGGGTGGTAACTGTGTCGTTAAGGGTGCTGATCTAGGATCAGTTTAGCCTTTCAGCTCATAATGGATATGGTTAGGATATGGACAGGGGAAATCTGATCCTAGATCAGCACTCCTACTCTTAGAATCTTTGTACATACGGCCCCTGGTCAGCGTGAGACTGCTGGTCAGTGCAGTGGTGTTGATTATTATTATTATTATTATTATTATTATTATTATTATTATTATTATTATTATTATTATTATTATTATTATTATTATTATTATTATTATTATTATTATTATTATTATTATTATTATTATCCTTTATTGTCATTGTACATGTACAGCGAAATTGAGATGCAGTCCTTAACTGTGCTGAAAGAAAGATCAATAAAAATAACTTATAAAACACTATATACAAATAAATAGATACACAGATAAGTGCGGTCAGTACGGTCATGTTGATGAGTGCGGTCAGTGTGGGAGTGTTGGTAAGTGTGGTCCTTTTGTTAAGTGCTGTGAGTGTGGTCATGTTGGTAAGTGCAGTCATTGTGGGAGTGTTGGTAAGTGCGATCCTGTTGGTAAGTGCTTACATTTAAAATGTTTACATTTTAAGCATTTAGCAGACGCTCTTATCCAGAGCGATTTACAAGATGTGCATTAATACATGGTAAGTGCTATCAGTGTGGTCATGTTGGTAAGTGCGGTCAGTGTGGGAGTGCTGGTAACAGTGGTCAGTGTGGTTGTGTTGGTAACAGTGGTCAGTGCGGTTGTGTTGGTAACAGTGGTCAGTGTGGTTGTGTTGGTAACAGTGGTCAGTGCGGTTGTGTTGGTAACAGTGGTCAGTGCGGTTGTGTTGGTCAGTGCGGTTGTGTTGGTAACAGTGGTCAGTGTGGGAGTGTTGGTAACAGTGGTCAGTGTGGTTGTGTTGGTAACAGTGGTCAGTGCGGTTGTGTTGGTAACAGTGGTCAGTGCGGTTGTGTTGGTAACAGTGGTCAGTGCGGTTGTGTTGGTAACAGTGGTCAGTGTGGTTGTGTTGGTAACAGTGGTCAGTGTGGTTGTGTTGGTAACAGTGGTCAGTGCGGTTGTGTTGGTAACAGTGGTCAGTGCGGTTGTACTGCGGTGGTTGCAGCTGCTGCTTCCTGCTGTGAGGGCCACACATTGACAGGTGGGGGGGGGGGCGTGCCTGAAATACACAGCTTTCCCCACATACCCATCAGACTCCGCACAGCTCAATTAAACCACCAAGAGTCTGCAGACCCTTCTGCATAGCAACAGCGTGTAAATTTACACTTACCATTGTAAATCGCTCTGGATAAGAGCGTCTGCTAAATGCTTCAAATGTAAAAATGTAAAAAGGTAAAATGTAAGCACTTACCAACAGGATCGCGCTTACCAAAACTCCCACAATGACTGCACTTACCAACATGACCACACTCACAGCACTTATCAACATGACCGCACTGACACTACTTATCAACATGACCGCACTGACACTACTTATCAACACCACTGCACTGACCACCTTTAGGGGTTCCGTGTGTCCTACTTACACTTGGTACTGTATTCAGATACGCCAACCAAATATGCAATTGATGGCTATGAATTATGGGCGATGGGGTTATATTGAATACATCCCTCACAGTCTGGCGGGTCAGTAGACCTCTACTTTCCCCTTAATATACGTATATCGAGTGATTGTGTATTTATGCCTTTTCTTTAGCTTTTTGCTTAACAGTTTTCAGCAAATGGAAAAATCTTAGAATCTCAGAAGCTGCTTAATATGAACTCCATAGCACAGCCTGGTGGGCACAAGCAGCACTGCGCTCCTCTCTGAGTGGATTTAGATCCAAGCCTGTGTTGTTGTTCTGCAAACAGACTGTTTTTCTTTGTGGAGCATACTGTGCTGGAGGTGAATAGGGAGCCTGTCTGCAAACACTAAGCCACATCGCATGTGTTTTATCGCACACACACACACACACACACACACACACACACACACACACACACACACACACACACACACACACACACACACACACACACACACACACACACACACACACACACACACACAACACACACACACACACACACACACACACACACACACACACACACACACACACACACACACACACACACACACACACACACACACACAATCCTGACAATATCTGGTGTTCGAGGGGTTTGTAATTTAACACTGTGAGTTAGCTCTATAAACAGACAGCTGTGTCTGACTGACCTGTCATCATTGCGGCAGTTTAATGGGTAAGTAGTATTCCAGTCCAGGAATATCTACACCTGCAAACGGAGCATCCTAAAATTAGAGCCACCCTTCCCCTACTCTGTACTCACACCCCCCTTCTTCGCAAGAACATTAATCATAACTCTGAAAAAGATATTCAGCAATAATTGTCAACATAATGCAGTTGCGCTGGAGTAACTGTATCAGCTAGTACCTGCTAGAGTTCTCCAGGCATGTCAGTGTGGCACAGTCTGATCATTCTTTGTTATTTCTAGGGCATTCAAGTCATTGAATATCATATAATATACGCCATTTAGCAGACGCTTTTACCCAGAGCGACTTACAGTAGTGAATGTATACATTTTCAGTATATGTGGCCCCAGTGGGGATTGAACCCCCAACCTAAGCGTTGCCAACGCTGTGCTCTACCAACTGAGCCACAGAGAACCATTGACTGCTGTGTCTTATCTTTAAATCCCCGTGAACGATGTGAAGGATGCGTAATAGACTGGACCCTCTGGTTTTGCTCTCCGTAGGAATTCAGCAGGGTTGTTGTTTATTTATTGCTTAAGATAAGATAAGATAAGATAGCGATAAGATTGCCTTTATTAATCCCGGGGGGGGATTTGGTTTGTAACAGCAGCAATGATACAGGAGGCAGTGAAAGAACACACAAGACATACAGGACATCACAGTGTACTGAATAATAAATACAAGATAAATATATTTAAAAAACCAGAGTAAAAACCTAGCAGCTATACAGACATACATTACATCATAGTATATTGAAATACCAGATGCTAAAATACAAGAATAAAAATTAAAAAACCTAGCAGCGATCATACAGGAGGTAGTGCAAGTCCACCAGATACACAGCTTGGTCTCAATAAAAACATATTGAGATCAAGTAGCAATCGGGGCAACAGTGAGATGTGCAAAGAATGTAGGGTAGGTACAGCAGTAGAGAGTGATTATGGTCCTAGGTAACCTGTGCAAATGGCAGCTCTCAGACTTGGTTAAATTGTCACTAAAAAGCAAGGAGAAAAATGCATTTCACATTTACTTCGCAAATGTTAATTGTGTTCCTTCGCCAAAATGCCCAGCATCTTGACAACCTTGTTATTATACCAACAGAGGGTGCTCTTGTCGTATTTTGGCCATTTCATTTTCTTCAACAAGGTTTGCATACTGACCAGCAGGTGGCAGTGTAAGCTCAGCGTTGGATCGTCACATCTGATCTAGGATCTCAACAGATGCCCTGTCCATCTCCACATCCTGGTAAGAGTGCTACAGGTGTTGACCAGCGGCGTGTTTAGGGGGTGGCCTAGGGTGGCACGTGCTACCCCTGGAATCTGATTGGCCACCCCAGGTGCCACCCCAGATGCTAAACTATGATTGGCCATCTGCCCAGTGGTATAGGTTTATTTATCTTTTAAATTAAACACAGAAATGTAAGACACTGTAATGTTAGTAATTAAAGTAGATATGGGTAGTAGAGACAAAAATTGTAAATTGATGCTATTCCGTGCCCCCCGCCCCGATGTGCACATTTGTACTTCATGCCACCCCTACATAAGTCAGTGCCCCACTTCGGCCACCCCAGTCAAAACAGTCTGCACATGCCACTGGTGTTGACATACACCTTCCATCATAGATGCAGGTCTACAGTCAATGGTTTTTGATAAGAATACTTTTTTTTTGCCTGATATAGAATAAAAATACACTAATCCCTTTTCTTGGTAATTCTGTAATGTTCTTAAAGCTATCTCATGTTGTTTACACTGACTGTCTGCCAGAGGTGAAAGTGTGTTTGTAGACAGTGGATCACACTGCCTCCCCAGTGTCTATTTTCAATATTTTATTGGGGCAGTTTATTTTAAGGACCAGTATAACTAAACATATTGGTTTACTATAATATTTGTTTTAAACTAATATAGCTCAGAGGAGACCAAACTCTGAGCTCTGGGATTGTAACTCACAAATCTGTGGTGGTGTACTTCTGTTTCTCAGGCTAATCTGATTAAAACTTTCAAACCTTTCCACAGTTATTGTTACCCCAAAGAGGTCCACAGTTATACTGAAAGCTTGCTGTGAGGAGATAGCATCCATTGAGCAATTATTTTCGAGATGAGGCATGATATGTGATTTTGTTTATATATATATACACATATACACAATGCATCCAGGTCTAGTCAACCAACAAATCAATCAAGCAATCCTTATGTTGTGTTGTGACATTTACAATCAGCTTGTCTCATGGCATCTCAAAAGTGAAATAAAATGAACATACATACATTTTCATACTATGGCTTTGTGTGATTTTGATAATAAAAATTAGTTATGTGATTATTTAAAAAAGTACTTTTTGAGTTTTAAATGCGCTCAGTGAGTTGCCAGCATAAATGACTCACAAGGTCTGATCAGGTCTCAATTTGTGAGACTCAACAGCAGTGGTCTTCATCAATGTCTGGACCTGTTCACGGAGTTTTGTGGGAGGGCACACTCGTTCAGTGAGTAGGAATGTGCGCTCCGTGAATACACGTTCGGCCGTCTGACTGTGTGTGGGACTCCAGAGACATTTCATCCACTCACTGCTGCCTGCTGCATTGATAGAGGAGTATTCTTCAGATAGACACAAGTATTATTTGTTTCCACGCTTCACAACTGAAGCCACAAGTGCGGCAACGACCTGAACTAAAATAATAACTGCTTTTCAAATTCCCTAAAATGCATAATCAAGTTTTACAAGGTTATTTAATGATGGATTAAAATATGAGGGTGGTGGGGGAAAGCCCTGGAAAAGGCTTTGGAGAGATTCTCCTCGTTCTCTTAACAAATACCCAACAGTGCCCACTTTGTTGAAGTTGTCTGTCTAAACCTGACATTGGTGCATAACATTGCATTACAGGCATTTAGCGGACGCTCTTATCCAGAGCGGCTTACACAGTTTACATTTCTTTACATACAGACCATTTATACAGCTGGATATTTTACTGAAGCAATTCAGGTTAACTACCCTGCCCAAGAGTACAACAGCAGTGCCCCACCTGTGAAATCAAACCTGCAACCTTTGTGTTATAAACCCAGTTCCCTAACCATCATGCTGCGCTGCTGTCCTTAGTGTGCTGCATAACTCCAGCAGTCATGATATTCCACCTCTTTGTACTGTAGCTACAGGGCAATCTTCCCCTAACAGTCTGATAACGCTCTTTCCTGTCTGTGGTTCTCCTGACCTGCAGCCATTAGTGCACTGTCAGCTATTGACAGCTGTAATTGTTAGTTATTAGTGTCACTCTGTAGGCACAACTCTCACGATTCAAGAACAAGCATTTGTGGAAATGTTTCTTAAAATCACAAGGGCGTGAAATGAAAAGCTGCCAAATTGTGATTGATTTCACATCCAGACGGTGGAGAGATCCGGGATCGAGCAGGAGAGCAGAAGCGACTCAGATTTAACGCACCGTCCAGGGGTTTCCTCTGGAGCTCCCAGTCACGGAACGGTCAGACAGCTCAATGCTCAGCAAGCTTTCACAGCTCGCACTCTGCAAGACAACGAGTCAGACATTTACGCTGCGGCAGTGTGCATCTCCTGCCTGTGGCTCGTGGCTCAGGGAAGTGTGGAGATTCCATCCATCCATCCATCCATTATCTAAGCCGCTTATTCCTGGTCAGGGTCGCGGGGGCTGGAGCCTATCCCAGCATGCGTTCCGGGCGAGAGGCAGGAATACACCCTGGACAGGTCGCCAATCCATCGCAGGGCACACACACCATTCACTCAAACACTCATACCTACGGGCAATTTAGACTCTCCAATTAGCCTAACGTGCATGTCTTTGGACTGTGGGAGGAAACCGGAGTACCCGGAGGAAACCCACGCGGACACGGGGAGAACATGCAAACTCCGCACAGAAAGGCCCCCGGCCCGGATTCGAACCCGGGACCTTCTTGCTGTGAGGCGACAGCGCTATCCACTGCACCACCGTGCCGCCTTGTGTGGAGATTATGTGCGAAATTTGACAGGTCTTTTAACGTGACAGAACCAACCAGAACAAACCAGAACAAACCAGAAAACAGAACTGAATAAGATCTTTTCTCATTTGCATAATAGAAACAGTGTATTACAGATTACTCAGTCACTTACATGACAGGAAGGACTGATTAAATTAAATGCAACAATCTGTCGGTATGTTGCCCCAATAACAGTACTCAGGGAGAGATACTGTCCCAAAAACTCAACATTAAGACCATCCAACCAGACTTTGAATGTTTGTGCTTATGTACCAAACTAATTACTGAATTTCCGCAACTGGCCACGGCGAGAGTCGGCTCTGGCCGGGAGTGCCACCGGGGGCGGTGATTGGCTCTCCGGCCCAGGGAGGCGGGGAGGGAAGCCGACGAGACGTTCGCTGCGCACAGGAGTGGCTCTGGGGTGCCGGAGTTACGTCGTCGGCTTGGCGAGCGCCGTCTCGGAGGAGACGATACCGCCTTCGTCGCCGCCGGTCACAGGGCTACGGCAGCAAACTATGAGGGAGGGATTTACCTGAAAATAGCGGGCGAAATTTGCTACCAAATTGGGATAAAAACGGGATAAAATCAGAAACAAAGAAAAAAACGAAATAAGAAAAAAGATGTCTAATTGATGCTGGTCCTCTACTGTGTGTAATGGCTGGACTTATGTCCCTTGTTCTTCAAACCCGCTGTGCCCCACAATCTCCCTCCACCTCCAGATTTCATGTCTTGCTTCCGTCCTGACGCAACTCTTCGGACTGAGAAAGTGTAAGTCAGGCCCCTGTGCAGGACTGAGAGAGAACAGAGTCATTGGACGAGGAGGAGGAGGAGGAGTGGGAAACAATGTGAATTTGAGGGACGGCTGTTCAGACAGACCCTGTCCTGTGTTGCGTGACGCATTCTTGAGACAATTCGACAGCGTCATGTTTAACGTCAGGGTTTAACAAGGGAGCGTTGTCAGATCCCAGGGGAGCGGGAACGTGGGTTCGAGGGGGATGGGGCATGCCAGAGCCTGTCTCTGCTCACCTGCTATCCAGTCTTAGGCTGCTGAAGTTCCGCCCTGCTCTGGTCACGTCACCCATTGTGTTCGGGCCCTGTGACTCACACCTGGTAGAGATCAGTCACAGGATTATATTAATTCCCTGAGTGGATAGCGGATAGGTGGACCACTCTGTCCCAGCAGCTATTGTCCCACACACTTAAAATAACCGATTTACCGTCTCACTGAAGCCTTGGGCCCAACAATGGCAGGAAACGGCACTGGCACCGTGTGGGGAAGGCAGAGCGTTATGATGGCTGTTCTAATAGCCATGTCTATTAAAACCTTATTTCCTTAAGCACATGATCAGATTTCTGCTGAACAATGCTCAATGTTTTTTATACATTGTTTTAATTACAAAAGCCAACGACATTTAATGTCTTTTAACATAAAACTGAACGTAGTATTTGTGAGAACTTTTAATCTAGGGAGTCACAGTGCTTAAATTAAAATTCTGTATGCCATTCAATTTTAATCACCTGGTGCAAGCACGAAAAGCGTGATTTTATTTCTGAAGGCTGTAAAAAATAGGAAAACAAAAAGAAACAAAAAAAACCCCTAAAAATCCCAGCAAGGTATTTGGTCAGACACATAGGAGCACGCCTTTACATTTTCTTCGAGCATACTCACTCAGGGTCAACCACATTTAACATTTAACATTTTAAGTATTTAGCAGACGCTCTTATCCAGAGAGACTTACAAGATGTGCATAAATACATGGTAGGAACAATCATAGTACGCGCAAGAGATCAGTGCAGTAATACAGCGATAGACATCATTGCAGGCAGCTGCATACCATACCTGTAGCACTGGGAAGGAAAAGGTTAGTAAATTGATTGCTATTACTATTGATTTATTTTTATTTTTATTAGGAGTAAGCAGGGATACATATAGAAGAAGCATTGAACAAGTAGGCAGTGGTGATGACAATAGGCTACAATTCAGTGGTAGTGGAGTCTGAAAAGATGGGATTTGAGTCTCTTGTGGAAGATCGCAAGTGATTTTGCGGTCCTGACCGAGTGCGGAAGATCGTTCCACCACCGAGGGGTTAGGACAGAGAAGAGGCGAGACCGCGAGGAGCAGCTGCCGGGCGCCCGGAGGGATGGGACAGTCAGTTTGCCAGAGGAGGCGGAACGGAGGGAACCAAAATAATCCCTTGGTTTCAAGAATATATGAAACTCATCCAGGGAATTTATCATTTTTCATTTCAAGCTCCTGCTGAAAAACAATTTGTAGGTTGATCTGGTGAAAGTTTTATCCAAGGAAACCCTTAGTACGGATGCCTGATAGGAACTCCCGAATGCTCCCTTGCTTTATCCCTGGGTTTAGAAACACAGAGGGCAGAAAAAGAATGATTCAGCTGGCTTCTATTCCCTTCTGTCCGAGCAGGAGATGGATGGAAAGTGGAACAGGGGAGAGTACCTAGAAAGCGAACACCTATTGGACTGCTTTATGTAACATCTGTCAGCATGCCAGCACTTTCAAAATCGACACTATAGCGGTATGCTATCGACCACTCACAAACTATTTTGCCTTCTCTGGACCGCTGATCCTCATCTCAACTGCCTTGCCTCCAGTTGTCCGCTGGTGGCCTGCTGTCGTGTGAATTTACTAAACGCTGGCGGACAATCACCGTGGAAGGCTCCATAGTGTCTCCGTCCCAGTCTGCCAGGAGTCTTGGGGTAACCCTGGACAACCAGCTGTGCTTCTCGAGCCATATTGCAGCGATCACTCGGACCTGCCGTTTCTCCCTCCACAACATCCGGAGGATCCGACCGTTCCTCACCCAAGAGGCCACTCAACTCCTGGTCCAGGCCCTGGTGATCTCACGTCTGACTACTGCAACTCCTTGCTGGCAGGCCTTCCGGCCTGTGCCATCAAGCCACTGCAACTAGTCCAGAACGCTGCTGCTCGCCTGGTGTTCAACCAGCCGAAGTTCACCCACGTCACCCCTCTACTCTCCTCTCTGCACTGGCTCCCCATCGCAGCACGCATCAGATTCAAGTCACTGGTGCTTGCTTTTCAAGCGGCCAGAGGTACTGCTCCCCCATACCTCCAGTCACTCATCACGCCCTACACCCCGTCCAGACCTCTCCGCTCCGCCTCCGCTGGCAGACTGACTGCCCCATCCCTCCGGGCGCCTGGCAGCCGCTCCTCGCGGTCTCGCCTCTTCTCTGTCCTGGTCCTCGTTGGTGGAACGACCTCCCGCAATGGTCAGGACTGCGGAATCACTTCCAATCTTCCGCAAGAGACTCAAAACCCACCTCTTCAGACTCCACTACCCTGATCTCTGTCCATCTAGCTAAATTGTCTTCACCACTGTCTACTTGTTCAACACTATACTCTTTATAAAAAAAATATAAAAAAAAATAAAAAATTGTACATTTTGTAAACATTGTAAAATACCTTTTCCTTCCCGGTGTTACAGGTATGGTACGCAGATGCCTGCAATGATGTCTATTGCTGTATTCCTGCACTGATCTCGTGCGCTAACTGTGATTGCTCCTACCATGTATTGATGCACATCTTGTAAGTCGCTCTGGATAAGAGCGTCTGCTAAATGCTTAAAATGTAAAATGTAAATGTAAAATGGACTGACACTCTGCCGACGGCAAGCCGATAGTGGGCCACCGTATGCTTTCTAGCTGGGCAGTGTAGTGTAGTGTGTGGCTGGGCAGTGTAGAGTAGTGTGTAGCTGGTGTAGTGGTGTAGTGCAACCACTTTGCCGATAAAATGGCAATAAAATGATCCGTGTGTGTATACCTGACCCATGGAAATCTGATTGTGTTCTGCTTTTTGTCAAGATGTTACACTGAATTCAATTCCCTTTTAAATAGGCAAATCAAGCAAGGCAAATAACACAACATGTATATATTATATATAAATTCATAAGGCAGAATCAGCAGATTAACAGATTAGGGTTTAATCTCAATAATTTGTTTCACATCTGAAACATCGAGTCATTTCATTGAATGGTTTCGCCTTTCTGGACAGAAATTGCCCCAAGATAAATTGAAAATGAAATGTAACCGATTGTTAAAAAATGTTTATAGCCCAGCTTTGTGTGATTTTGGGCAATTCACTATAGGTTACCATGGTAAAAGTCAAACAAACACATATAAAAGATGTACTGGCATGGCAGGTACGCCATATGCCAAGTTACGGATCACTGGGGCATCCCCCATATTGTACAGAAACACACTTATAAGTACCTTGGGACTGCATATTACAGCTATGCAATAAAATCTAACGAATAAAATAGTTTCACAGTGCGGATATCAGCCAGTTTCACAGTACGGATGGTCTTCACTTAAAGTGTGACATATGCTATGCATCACACTGCTGTAATGTTAGCACTCACTGAAGCCATAGCTATTGTATGCTCTGGAGAGCTGGTCTGGAGCACACTTTTCAATGGAAGGATACTCGATTCCGGCACAAAGGAAAAAAAGGACAGCACAAACCCTCATACAAGTATAATTTAAACAAATGTTTTTTCGATGGTCATTAGTCACTGTCAGTAGTGCTTCCTCCTGGTTTCTATAATGCCGCAGCCGCTGACTGTAACAGTAGCATTTGTCTGATTCTGTATTTAGGCAGAGAACCTAAAGGATGTTTAGCTACAGAGAAAAAGTTGAGACTTGGATTTTCCAGTTGGCTTTTTGTTAATGGAATCATTTTAATGTTTGACATTTAACACAAATGTTTGTGTTTTTATGCTGACATCTCACGTAGTTACATTTATTATGTTTCATTTAACTTAACTAACACATATTTACAGAAGACATGCTACACAGTACTTTAAGTGTATTTGTGTCTGCACATTGTGTGCCATTGCATTACATTATTTACAATAATAGCAATGAAAATTAGTTAAAAAGAAGTGGAATGGCCTCCTGCATGGTCCAGTGGTTACAACGTTCGACACTGGCCATGGAGACTGGGGTTCGATTCCCCGTCCCGCCAGAGTCGGCTTTGGCCGGGAGTGCCACCAGGGGGCGGTGATTGGCTGTCCGCCCCAGGGAGGGGGGAGGGAAGCCGACAGGACGTTTGCTACGCATAAGAGTGGCCCTGTAGTACCGGGTTACGGTCGACGGCCTGGTGAGTGCCGTCTCGGAGGAGGCGTTACTTCGCCTTCGTCACTACCGGTCGCAGGACTACGGCAGCAAACTCACATTACTAGGGGGGGATTGACATAAAAGAGCAAGTCTAATTGACTACTAAATTGGGAGAAAATGGGAGAAAATCAGAAACAAAAAATCTTTAGAAAAAGAAGTGGAACAAATGTTTTAATTTATTTATTAAGCACAATGCACAATAATCAGCATTTCTGTAGATGCATCTACATATGAAGCGCTCATATGCAAAAAAACGATTTCTGCCAAAAGGAAACCAAACAAGCCGTGATTGAGATAACAGTGCTGTCTTTGCGATCACTACACAAAGCATGAGATATATAACGTTTTGCAACAAAACTATTTGGCACTGTGACTTCAATCACGGCTTGTTTGGTTTAGTTTTGGCAGGAATGGCGTTTATCAGTTTTTGCATATGAACTCTAGGTTTTACTTCGGGGGTGAGATAGACCATGGTGTAGGGTTTAGTTTGGGGGTTAAAAGACAGGTCAGAGCTGTCAGTGCCGAGCAGGCAGGAGCCAGACTGCTGGTGTCTGTAGGAACATGCCTCGGCTGCATTCAATTTCTCCAACTCATAACATGCTTTTGTTCTGTTTCCAGACAATTGGTGACCACGTTTTCAGCCCTTTCATGCTTGTCATCATTTCTACCTTGAAAACACAACCATTCGTAAAGCACCCATTTGCACTCTTAAGTGCTCCAAGTCTGACATAATCAATGCGTCGGATGGCGTTGCTGGCTTTCAACTCGAGCTGTAAATGCAATTGAGCTGCAAGGGACACCAACAGTTTATCTGATAGTATCTCTGTCTCCATAGATTTCCAGACACAAACCTTTAATTCCTCCTGTAAGTGGGTTGTAGACGCTGCGGCGTTGCCCCCTTGAAAGGAAGCTGATGCTCACAGGGTCAGTGGGGGTTGAGCCCTCCAGCCCAACCCTGTGAAGAAGGGCTCTACTGGCAGCAGATCCAGGCTGAGATGTCTACCTGATGAAGATCTGGTCCTTCTTAAAAGCAATTAGAGTGGCTACACTCTTCAGCCAGTGTCTGGTGGTCCCTGGGGTCACTGCGACCTTGAGGTCAGAGTAATGGGTCTCTGTGCTCCAGGCGAACGGTGTGAGCATGTTAACCTCTCCCTCACCTCTCGCCACGGCCCGTCCACCCCCCATCCACCCCCACGTCCACCCCCACTGGGGTACAGCTCCAATTCTGACCAGACATGGCCATGTTCACATTCATTGGGCAAATAAAGAGTTAATTAAGATAAATAAAGAGCTACCCCGATAGGCCCTCTCACATACACGCGGGAAGTGGGGGGGCTGCAGCACCCGTTGCTATGAACAGTAATATGTTTACGTGCCATTGGCTATCAGGGCCGTATCCAGGAGTTTATTGAATTACCGAGGTCATGAAAATGTACACTAAAATGTAGCTAGCTTTGTGCCTATCACCACTGTCAATGTATACTATGTTGGCCCAAATTAGCCTATCACCGCTGTAAAGTCTGACTAAAAAGTGGTTTGTGTAACTAAGCTAGACAGAAGCTATGTTTGGCTAGCGACTATACACAAACCTGCATACAAAGTAGCTATCGATAGATGATCTCTGGAGATGAATAGCATTAATCTGGTTATAATACAAGCAGTCAATATTTTCATAATGTGAGAGGTCTCTACACCTACATCATGCTTCGCTGGCCTTCAGATCAGCAGTCTGTGCCGCTGTGCAGCAAAGTTGTCCCAAGTGTCACTGCGTCATCCTTGCTGAGCAAAGATTTTGTAGTAACAACGAGATCCGCCTGCTCGGGACGGGTCCACTTCACCACCACACACACACACACACACACACACACACACACACACACACACACACACACACACACACACACACACACACACACACACACACACACACACACACACACAGAAGTAATGACGATGACGGTGATCAGGCGAGCAAGCGGTAATCTTGGCTTTGTACAAAATCTATGCTATACTGAAGTGAAGTCATTTTATGTACAGTAGTTCACCACTTTTATTTAGTATTACACCAAATCAGTATGTAAAAAAATACAACTCAGACTCAAAAAATACTGAGGTCATGACCTCTGTGTCCTCAATGGTAGATACGGCCATGTTGGCAATGACCACATGTTATATACATTTGAATTTTCACAATTTATTTCATTCTAAGGCCGTTAAAAACAAAATTATTCAGCCATTGATGGTTACAGACAGCTACTTCACATGTGGTGAGCGACATGCTATCTGCTTTAGTATACTCATACAGTGAGTAGCATGTAGATATCTGCTTTAGTATCCTCATACAGTGAGTAGCATGTACAGTAGATATCTGCTTTACAGTACTCACATCATGCTGCTGTAGGATCTGTGGAAATGGTACCATGAGTCTGATGTCTGTAAATATTTGTAAAGATTTAAGAAAAAGTTTAAATTGAGACTGAAGTGCAAAGAATGAGACGTGGAGACAAAGACATAAAATAATATTTTGAAATGTATTTTTTCCGGACATTTTCTAAAACAAAAACCAGTTTCCGTTAATTGGCACATACATGTTTCAAATATCAGATTTTACATGTCAAATTACAATGAAAATAATATTTGTCATAGCCGTGATACCTACCAAATAACTGAGCTCAAAAACACTGGCAGTGGAGCAATATCTAATTGATTACACACAATAGGCTCCCGAGTGCTTTTGCCAAAATTCTTCAGTGCCAGCAGACGGCTCATGTGCATTACAGACCTTGGACTGTTTGGCAAATGGGATTTTTTGGCAACAGTGATGGACTGATGGAACAACATGTGAAAAATGTTGATTTGGAAATGTCAAAAGATAAGGGCATAGTCATTAAAATTCAGTTCACTGGGCCCTGTACTAGTTCTGGCCTGGGTTAGTCTGGCATCTAGTTCTGGCCTGGGTTAGTCTGGGCCCTGTGCATCTAGTTCTGGCCTGGGTTAGTCTGGGCCCTGTGCATCTAGTTCTGGCCTGGGTTAGTCTGGGCTGGCCTGTGTCTGGGCCCTCTCTATTTCTGCTCCCTGGGTTCTGGCCTGGGTTAGTCTGGGCCCTGTGTGTTCTGGCCTGGGTTAGTCTATTTCTGACCTGGGCCCTGGGTTCTGGCCTGGGTCTGGGCCCTGTATCTAGTTCTGGCCTGGGTTAGTTCTGGCCTAGTTCTGGCCTGGGTTAGTCTGGGCCCTGTGCATCTAGTTCTGGCCTGGGTTAGTCTGGGCCCTGTGCATCTAGTTCTGGCCTGGGTTAGTCTGGGCCCTGTGTATCTAGTTGTGGCCTGGATTGTTCTGTGGTAAATCTATGCAGGAATTGATTGCAGGATGCAGGTATGGCCCCTCAGTACTGTGCATACCACATGTGGTGCTTGCCAGTCCTGTTTTAATCTTGTCTTCAGAAACGTATAGGGCATTAGATTGGTGAGGGCAAGGAGTTGTAAGGAGCACATCTGCTCCAGGGGGTCTGTTTCTCAGGAATTTGGAATGTGTTTATTGAATTCCTGATTACTGCCCCACTCCCAGTAGCAGCTGTTGACTGCTATGTTCACATGGGCCGTGATTGGTCCCACTCCGGCTTAGTGTTTCAGATGGGATGTGATTGGTCCTGCTCTGGTGTAACATTTCAGATTGGACGTGATTGTTCCTGCTCTGACTTAATGTTTCAGACGGGATGTGATTGGTCCCGCTTAGCTTTGCGTTTCAGATGGGAGGTGATTGGTTCTGCTTCAGCATAACGTTTCACATGAGGAGAGAGGTGCTATAGCCCAAACATCTATATATCTCTATATTAGCAAGATATCAGACTGTGTATACTGTACACTGTAAGATATTAGACTATATATGTTTTTGTACACTGTGTCCCTGTCATTACTGAACCAAAATATCCATCAGTGAACCCCTCAGTAGATTACACAATGATGTGAACTCTCATTAGGCCACTGGCCAGGAACAGTGTCCCAGGGTGAGGTGTATGATATAAGTGAATTGCAACTGTTTCCTGTTTCCAGAATTTTTGTGAAGACAATGCACTATCATCTTTATGTGCACACTGCCCTTCTACATGAAGAATTATGTAAAATGATATATATACAGTATATATTAAAAAGACATTCAAACTACTTATCATTCATACTGTATGCAAAATATATTGTAGTCCTGCACACTCATGAATATTATTTAACATTGACAGTACTGGCAACAACCATTAAGGGAGGAACAGGAACAGGAAGTCCTGTGGAGTGCTGGAGGGACCTCTCTAGTGCTTAATGGCCAATAATTAAATACCATGCCAGCGGACAGCAGGTTGAATATAAGTTTATCTTCATTTTTCCTTTTTTCCATTCAAACCTCTTGCTCAGAGGAGATGGAGTGGCACAACCAATGGCAGGCCTTTCAGTGTCTGGGACATGGATGACTCACCAGTCCTGAGAAGAACTCCATACCAGCAATATTTATCTTGCATCATATACTGTCCAAAAGCTCCCGTTGGGTCTGCTGCTGCTGGAAAAGGCATTTGTACACAGTCCATGCCTGAGGGGCAGGGGATACACATTGAGGGCCAGGTCATTTGAGGGTCAGGGTGCCATGGTACCTGAGGGACAGGTGATCAGCCCGTGCCATTACGAGTGGCAGGATTCCCCTGGATCCTGGGGGCAGGTGATCAGCCCATGTCTGAGGAGCAGGATATCCGAACTCTTATGAGTGTCAGAGTTCCCTGGAGTTTGCGGGCATGACTCAGCTCCTCCTTCCCTTCTGGAACCCCTCAGTGTCTTACATTCAGACTGACCCCATTACAGACATTACTGCGCAAGTGGCGGAACAGCTTTTATTTAATCAGTCTGTCTATATACCCGTTATAGACGCTCTCAGGACCTCACCCATATGATATACGTGACCTAATACTTGTCCCACTGCTTGCCACGCCCGTGTCAGATGGGACAGGAATCTGGAGGGAGCAGTTTGGGTGTAAAAAGATGACAGTAAGGCAAACAGTGGATTGGAGAGGCAATCAGTATTTGTTGAGAGAAGTGCATCATGGGTAAAGTTGTATTCATTCACTTTCATGTTCATTGGTTGAAGAGGTTTTTATGGTGAGGTGTCGCAAAAGCACAGCACAAGAAGGAAAGGAGCGAGACAGAGAGAATTTGCAATACTGAGCAAAATAGCTGAGCATTTTCCCTTGTTAAAGCTGCCAGACTCACCCCACCCTAAAGCTAAATCTGTAATTGACCAAGACTCCTCGCCTACAGTGACCATTGCCTCACACTGGGAAGTTGGACAAAGTGTTAAAAAAAGTTCATTTGTATTTTTGGGGAGAAAATATGGAAGAGCAATCCATCAGATGTTACGGCAATTACTGAGTCAGCCTGGACATGTGAACCGCAGCAGGAAGGAGAGCCGGTCAGCAACCCAGACTGACCCGTCGGGGTGACAGATGTGGAGCTCACGCCACTGTGCACATGATGGCCTTTTTCCCCCCACAGTCCCGTTGTCCAGACTGTGGACACCATGTCAGAGACTGTGCAGTGAGTCTCCGCCCCCTCTCCTCATAAGGCCACTCCCATATCGCTGCCGGGACACTCCCCCTCTCCTCCTCAGCTGCCCCGACCCGCGGGTCTGACCTCCCCCTCCCGGCGGTGTTGTGTGGAGGTGCAGAGGAGGCCGCAGGTGGTCTGCAGCTTGTGGAGCCGGAGCCCGGCGGTCAGGGGCCTCGGGCAGATGCGGCTCAGTTGTGGCTCCCCAAAGACACCGCTGGAGAGCGCAGCGGCGAGATTACGGGACCTCAGAAACCCGGCCCCTTTCCGTGGGAAAGCCGGCCGAACTACTCACAGGGAAAAAGACAGAGAGAGTAAAACAAACCCTTCACTTAAAAAAACCCCAAATCAAGCACGTAATGTGCATTTCGTTAGCCATCTGCTCAGATTACCTTTTTTTGTTTTGGAGTAACAAAAGGAAAGCATCTGTGATTAGTGGGAGGGGAAGGTGTCTTTGGTTTCTGGGGTGTCTGTCCTTTTGTGGTTAGGTGGTTAAAGGCCATTCAATGTGTGCTTACCAAAGACTACAGTTTTAGCTCTGTATAAAGTATTTTTGTCACATGCCACGTGACAATCCCTGGACGGGAACAGCGTAGTTGGAGATGGAGTGGAATTTGCTGGTCTACGGACCGGGTTTTTATTAATTAATCAAGGTTCTCTTTCCCCAGACACGGGGCAGAGAACGAGACCGGGAGGGTGAAATAAAACAGAGCTTCTTCGTCCGTCGCCCTCACGGGTTCGGGACAAAAACAATAAACTGAAAAAAACAAACCAAATTAAATAATCTAGGACCAAAACTTTTCAGTTCCCAGTCGAACTTTTACTTTTCTTTCTTTCTTTCTTTCTTTCTTTCTTTCTTTCTTTCTTTCTTTCTTTCTTTTGCTCCTCGGTCTCTACTGCCTTCTCCTTCCTGGTTCCAGCCGCCTACTGAAGAGAGCAGAGCAGTTTTAAGCACACAGGTGTAATTGTCAAACCCTGGACTGCTGTGTGCGCTGGCTGCTCTGCCAGTAGGCGTGGCCGCTAATCGCCCTGATTACCTGCCGAGACCGACGCCTTCCACAATTTTATACCAGTTTTTTATATCAGTAAATAAAATCCCTTGCCATTAAATATGTGTGAACATAATTCACGTAAACATTATTTATATAATAAACAAGAAAGGAGAGACATTGAATACTTATATTTATTACAATGATAATAGCCTGTTATTATAATAGTCTGCAATTGTAATAGCCAGCCCTTAAATTATACCTTATTTTGACTGTTTAAGTTATTTCTTTGGCATGCCATTGAAAATAATGATTAGATTGACTCATGTTATGCATGTTTACCGTTACATGCGTATGTCTATCCACAGCAGATTATCTGATACAGATGTTGTCAAATAAATATAAGCAAATGGAAAATATTTTCAGTCTGTAACTGTCAGTCAGCGTTCCCTGTAAACATCTTAATTTCCACATGATCCTTTGCCAAAAATTAACAAACCATCAAAGAAAGTAATTTCCACATGGTTTTTAATAGCAGACCACGCCTTGTTTTAAACGTGTTCTGTGATCTCATGCTTGCTCGCCTTGCTGACGGTGTGAAACTATTGATTGCTGTTTGGGCGTTGAAATGATTATATTGAGTAATTGTTCTCCTTATGTTTGAGATCTGAAGCGTTACGGCCTCACACTGGTGCATCCTGGCTGCAGCTAAGTGCAGTGTGTGTGTGTGTGAGTTTTCCTGCAGCTGAGTGCAGTGTGTGTGTGTGAGTTATCCTGCAGCTGAGTGCAGTGTGTGTGTGGGGTATCCTGCAGCTGAGTGCAGTGTGTGTGTGGGGGTATCCTGCAGCTGAGTGCAGTGTGTGTGTGGGGTATCCTGCAGCTAAGTGCAGTGTGTGTGTGAGGTATCCTGCAGCTAAGTGCAGTGTGTGTGTGTGAGTTATCCTGCAGCTGAGTGCAGTGTGTGTGTGGGGTATCCTGCAGCTGAGTGCAGTGTGTGTGTGGGGTATACTGCAGCTGAGTGCAGTGTGTGTGTGGGGTATCCTGCAGCTGAGTGCAGTGTGTGTGTGGGGTATCCTGCAGCTGAGTGCAGTGTGTGTGTGGGGTGTCCTGCAGCACACTGCAGTGTGTATGTGGGGTATCCTGCAACTGAGTGCAGTGTGTGTGTGGGGTATCCTGCAACTGACTGCAGTGTGTGTGTGGGGTATCCTGCAGCTGAGTGCAGTGTGTGTGTGGGGTATCCTGCAACTGAGTGCAGTGTGTGTGTGGGGTATCCTGCAGCTGAGTGCAGTGTGTGTGTGGGGTATCCTGCAACTGAGTGCAGTGTGTGTGTGGGGTATCCTGCAGCTGAGTGCAGTGTGTGTGTGGGGTATCCTGCAGCTGAGTGCAGTGTGTATGTGGGGTATCCTGCAACTGAGTGCAGTGTGTGTGTGGGGTATCCTGCAACTGAGTGCAGTGTGTGTGTGGGGTATCCTGCAACTGAGTGCAGTGTGTGTGTGGGGTATCCTGCAGCTGAGTGCAGTGTGTGTGTGGGGTATCCTGCAGCTGAGTGCAGTGTGTGTGTGGAGTATCCTGCAGCTGAGTGCAGTGTGTGTGTGGTATCCTGCAGCTGAGTGCAGTGTGTGTGTGTGTGGGGTATCCTGCAGCACTCTGCAGTGTGTATGTGAATCCGTTACGTCAGCCCCTGGAACTCTGATATGGATGCTATTAGCCTCCTGTGCAGTGAGCTTTTCACATCTCTTGTCTCGTCTGGACTTATAGTCCGGTAACGGTACATTTAAATAGTTTGTCCCCGCACGTCAACAGACTGAAAAACAATGTTATCTAAACTGGAACTAGTGTTTGGGAACTCGACTCGAAGTGTAGCTTCAAGTCTCTAGTGAATCGGGTAAGAGGAATCTGCGCAGGCTTACAGCAGCGTGATCGCATGATGTCATGGGAAAGGAAGCGACCGTGTGCATGTCAGTGAAATGAAATTAGCGCTCTGTTTGAGTTGGATTTCAACCTGCAAAAGCCAAACGTGACTGATGGGACATTGCATTGCGGAGCGAGAGAGTTTTCTCTCTCGTACAAAAGGGCGGCCTGCACAAAAAGATCCCCTCTCAGGTTCCAGAGTAAATTTGACATGTAAATATGGATGAGATATCATCTTCTAATTTGATCAGTGTAAAACATGTTATAAATGAATGGAATTACAGATGAAGGGTTTTTGTCAATTTGTTTTTTTTTAACTTGCATACCTGCTGCTTCAAGAGAGGAAGTGGGGGTACTGTGACTGGAGCTACTCTGAGACAATATCTTTGCCATAATTTATATTGTCAACATTTACAACTGTTCTATTACAACATAGGCACACATGCATAGTAGATACTGTGCATACTGCAGGTGAGTGTTGTGTAATGGCTGTGCAGATTCACATTGTTCAATAAATTGTTATTACATAACAGACTAGTGTTGATTTGTGGTTAGGGTTTGGCTTTATTTCAGATGAGCTGAGTGTTAGGTTTGGTTTAGGGTTGATTTATGATGAATTTAAGGGTTTGGGTACAGTTAGGATTAGGCTGGTAATTACAGTATCGTTACTCTGATATGAAGTTCTTACTGCGAAACATAAAGTGTTACCAATATCCTCTAAACCCACCAACAATGTGGTTAAATTGAGTTTAATCCAACACTAATCAGCTTTGACTTCACCATTCGATGCTAACCGGTGGGCTCAGATTTGGGTTTATACATTCATTTCTTTTTCCTTTTGTATTAAGCCCAAACACACACCATGAATATCCTTAACAGAGCACTGATCAGCTTTATATTTCAATGAAAAGCAGTGAGTCAGTATTATTGCAAAAAGCCATTTAGATTAGAACTCAGGGTAAGTTCTTGGTTGGATGTTTTGAGGCACGTCGACTCATCAAGGGTGATTGGGTCATCCAAACAAACACTTTCCCAGGTTTAGTTTTAAAATATTTCCTCTCAATTAGCAAACACCCTGTTTTTAATGCTAGGGCCGCCCTTCACTGTTAATCTGCCTCTGCTCACTGCTGTCACTGGTTTATCCTCACTTTACAAAAACAGGATCACAAAAAACCCAAAATGTAATTACTTCCTACTTTATCTGTCAGGTGCAAACTGCAAACTGGCAAATCGAGGTTTTTAAGAGGAATTTCACATTTTACATGACACAGTACCTGTCACCTGTCAATTGTTTTGAAGACTGAAAAGACCATGTCTGTCAGTCTGTCTAATCTGAACCAATTTACTGCACCCGCCTACTCTCTTTTCCCAATCGGCTTTTGGCATGTTTTGAGACCTGGCGACCGTCAATGTTTGGTTTTGAATAATCACACATAATCTCTTCATATTTCACTGCTTTGTTCACACGTGTATCTTTGGTTTTCTCTGAGCTGTAAACTGCTAACGTAAACCGCATTCGGACCTTGTAGCAAAATTTCCGGTACACACGCTCTTCACAGTGGTTTCGAAGGCTTTAAAAGTCTATGCTTTTTTCAAATTTACACACAGGCACATGTATAAGTTCACATTTTTAGTCTACCTTACATTATTTTCCATGGGTTTACCACACCTTAGTTTGCACACCATGTGTCATTGAATTGTTCATAAAAAAATGGATTTTGATGATCCAGACTTCAAATGATGTACTTTATTTACATAGTTCCTTTTATACTCTCGGGCTATGAAAAGTAATTGTGAAACCGTGGCAGTTAAAGAGTTAACTGCACACTGATGGAAAACCGTACAGTTTTGGTGAGCTGCATAGCGTTTTAGTGAGACAGTACAGCAGGCTTGCAGCTCCCAGTGCTCCTGCACACCTTTCAAGACTGCCCTCACCTTGGGGGTTTGCCTTTGGGTTGGCGCATGCCAACCTCGGTGGGTGAGCCGCTATGCCCACGCTGCATCCAGTCAGATGAAACATGGTTATTATGCGTGGAAACGGCAAGCCCGCCAAGGGGTTGCGGGCCGCCATGGTGATGTCAGCCCAACGAGACACAATTCATTACACACAGCTTTTTAATGGCAGTCTAGTAAACTTTATCTGCAGGAGTTTCCTGGCAGCTGTGCAAGCAGGTGTGCAAGGGGTGAGAATATTCTGTACGTCCCAACATTACTTCTCTGTTAACAAGTGAGGCAGTGTGGGCCATCCATATTAACCAGTGGCTAACATTTCCCTTATTGTAAGACCGAACCAGACATCTCGACCACCGGAGAGTTCGCCTCCTTTTAAGGAAACTTTTTATAAACCTCCCTCTGGGCCTCATAGAATTGCATTAATATTAATATGCTGTTTGTATTGTCCTGAAACCTAATCACTGTCACCTTCTTACCCTCCTTAATCAATCAAAGCTGTGTATTTTTGTTAAAGCGAGCTGTTTTTACATTAAATACAATTAAATGGTTATGTTTGGCCGAATAAATCCGTGAGAGGAGTACTATGTTCAATTACACCAAACCCTATGCCCAGATTTACTTAGAGTTAGCTCCAGTGTTTTTGTAAAGATAGTTATAGTTTTCCACTCATTCATTTGGCACTCTATTCATGCAAACAAAACACAGTGTTTAACCAAAAAGTTTATTACAGCTGTTTCACTAGCCACTGGCTTGTCTTTCATGTAACTACTGTAGTATGTTTAAAAACAAATCATCATTCCCATAATTATAGTTATGGCTGTAATTTGATTACTTTCCAGCATTGATTTAATACACCATTTTACAATATATTGATGTGTTTGGTGAGGTTACAGAAACATTCCAGAAATTCAGACTTGGCACATCAGGTTCTAGAAAGACACCCTTTTAGGACAGGATACACTATTCAAAGAGTAACTAATGCAACTGCACATCATCTGTTAATTCCACTCATACCAAGAGACAACATATTATCTGGTCAGCATATAAAGTGGCTTTTTAGCTTGGCCAGACACTGTTCTGAGAACTGTGTGACCTGCCTCCTTTCATACAGGCCTTTGCAGGCGGCATTTGATTTGGCTGTTGGTGATGAACACCAGATCTGGTGGGCTAAAGGGCTGAGACAGGGACCAGGGTGAGATAAGAACATTCTGTCTGCCAATGCAGGAACTCTGAAGCTGTGCACGTCAGCACCTCTCACTGTATAAAGCAGCTATGAAACACAGGACTGAAACACTCTGACGAAGCCCTACATTCACACACACACACACACACACACACACACACACACACACACACACACACACACACACACACACACACACACACACACACACACACACACACACACACACGCACACACACACACACACACACACACACACACACACACACACACACACACACTTGCCTTAACACATACAAACGCACATGTGTACATGCATGGACACACCCACAAATACACACGTATGCGCACGCAAACATTTATTATATATGCATTCCATGCACACGCACACACACACACAGGAATGCACATGCACAGACCCAACCTAGCTATGACATAACATGATAAAGCACTTTAGATTAAATTATTCTAAAAACGCATGGATTTGCATCTGGGAGTCTGGAATTGTTCCCTACTTCATCACTGTCGTTCTCTATGCCAGCGGAAATGACTTGAGCAAAATCACACAGCGCAAATGGAGCACAATGCGTCTGCGCACAGCATCACTACATTCCTGCCACAGCACTGAAGGGAATTCAATCTTTCAGCCAAACCTGTAGCCATGCAGCCACAGTCTGACCCAATGCACTATGCCAGACATGTATTGTTGATGGTGGTAATTCATTTTTGATGGAAGCTCATCAGTAGGCATGTGCAAAGGAATCCCTTAACAGTTCTTAATTCTGTCTGCACTTAGTGACAAAATGCTAACATTCTAATCGTGTGTTGAAAGGTGGATGGGTGAAACCGTTTCTCATTTCTTTATTTCCAATGGCTAAAGTTCATTGCAGCTGATTTATAGATGGAACCACAATACAAACAGTACCAAAAACGATGTCATCTCTGTAAACCGATGTCTTTAAAACATGTAGGAGCATTTTTACACAATACTTATAAATATTAAATTACGCTTCAAATGATGTCTTTAAGTTCACCATTCCTCTGTTTCTCATTAGTAGACATTTTTAATGTGGTTCAAGGGCCAAACTAAATTTTTACGATCAATCATGAAAAAGCACTTTCACCGGATCCTGCAAGGTAAAACACTGCAATGTCTCTGTTCCCTCAATAAACCTTTTATTATTATTTTTTTTATTTATAGTTTCTAATTTTTCCAGTTAAATACCCTAAATACCGCTCTATTTTTCTCAATTCACTCTCCTCCACGACCCCCCGTCCTCTGGGTAACAAGCCAATTTACCGGGCCAGCAGATCCGCCTCCTCCAAGACAGAACCCGACCATGGATGCCCTTCCTGCTCCGTGACGAACTTGTGCCAGCCCACCCTCCTCCCTCCCTCCCTCCCCCTGGGATGGACAGCCAAATAGGCAGCCACACTCCTATCAGACCAGCCAAGATGCGGTGCGTTTGACCGCTACGCTATCCGCTGCCCCCAATAAACCTTTTAAATACATGTTCAAAACTGAATAATAGCATTACAAATGTTAAGCATCAGCAGAAGGGTCCTTTCAAGCATTGCATTTCTTATGTATTTCAAAGGTGAACAAACATACATCCAAGACAAAATACTACTACTACTACTACTACTACTACTACTACTACTACTACTACTACTACTACTACTACTACTACTAATAATAATAATAATAATAATAATAATAATAATAATAATAATCATCATCATCATCATCATCATCATCATAAACATAATAAACAGCTCTGCTATTACATAGAAAATGCATTTTTCTATACATACCGAACAGATTTCAGTGAGAGACTTCGTCACTTTGGTTTGCTTTAAGTTGGATGATTAATAAGGCAGAGAACAGCTGAGTTCTCAATGTCTCAAGTGTCAAATCCAAATGTCAATTGGAAACGAAAAAGCTAATGATCCCAGTGGGAGAAGAGAGAGGAATGTTCCTCCGGCCTGCGGCCCTTAAAGAGGGTGGGATTTTTTAATCAGCTGCACCTGCTCCGTGTTCTCAGCTCAACAGTGGGAAAGTGCTGCACTATTTTGTCAGCGTCTTTGGGGAAATGAGCAGTTTAAAGGTCAGTGGCAGTTATTTCAACACGGCTTACAGTTCATTACAGTGAGATGTTTTTTTGGGTTTTTTTCGGGGAAAAACCGCCCATCTTGCTCAGGAAGGCTTGCCATTGATCTGTGGGAGAGATTGATGCATGGGGAGAATCATCAAGTTGATGAAAACAAAATCCAAACTAACATGGCAAAGACATAAAATCAATCTGTGCAGACAAACATAGACTGATAAGGGTGATGCATTGCTGACAATAACCATTTACCATGGTTCATCAGCAGTACAAATAAACATATTAGGATAGAATAACCAACAGAACTTTGCTTTAGGGGTTTTTGTACACTCGTCAGTGTGTATGGCTGGTTGGAAAATGGCTCTGTTTTCATAGCTGTGTGCAGACTCACCCTTGGATTCAGTCAGCCTTCAAAAATGAATGCTACTATTTTTTATTTCTCTAATGTAATCGCAATTCTGTCATCAATTGTGACATTAATTACATTACATTACATTACAGGCATTTGGCAGACGCTCTTATCCAGAGTGACGTACAACCAAGTGTTAAAGTGACGGGAACTAAACTTGTGAACTGTGCTTGTGAAGGAAAAATGTAACAGTAGTGATTATTTGTTAGTCAAAGTTAGGGACACATGTTCATCTTTAACCCTGCGCTGTCCGGTCACACTATTGGCCAATGTGAATGTGTCCCGCCACTCTGCACGTGTTAGAATAAAACGACACAATGTGTTTTTGGGACACTGTCTGTATTTACAAAGGCCGAAATGTTCTGCAGGGATTTTGCTGTGTTTGTTGATGTGCATAACCGTTTTGCTTTGTCCTGGAGCTGTTTGCTCAGCCTTTCTGGGTCCGGGTCAGTGAGAATGTTATTGTATTGTTGTGGAGCTTTTAAGGACGGGAGTAAGAGTTGCACAGCCATGCAGTCTCATGCAGTGGTATCTGGTGAACAGTGGAAAGAAACTCAATATCTATGAATAGACCCGCAGAATGCCAATGTGGCCAACTGTGGAATTTTCTCACACCAAATATTTTAAGACAAATCCGTGCTGCCTTTGGGACATTATTTATGAATGCATTTATTCATTTTAATTTGACAAACTGAACTGTGAAGGCAAAGGGGAGAGAGATTGGGCAGATGAAGGGGCCCCCCCTTTTTAGTCTGGTTCCTCCCAAGGTTTCTCCCTGTCAAGGGAGTTTTTCCTTCCCACTGTCGCCTTAGGCTTGGTGTTGCGGGGGGGTCTAGGCCTGGGTTAACTTCTGTTAAGCGTTTTGTGACAATGCATTTGCGAAAAGCGCTATACAACTACATTTTATTTGATAAATACATTGTATTTGATGTCAAGAAGCCATGAAACACTAATTTGGGAGGGAGAGCATTCCAAAATGACAAGCAGATCATAGGCACCTGATTGTCTTGGGTTGCTAATGAGTGGTGAGATAGGGGATAGTGTGCCAAATTAAACCTACTCTACTTGGGCGAAGCTATGGATTGTTATACGTTGTGAATTGCTCAAAAAGGTTGCACTTTGTGCAAGTCTGTATGTGCTAAATGTTCCAGGTGTGTAACAAACTATTGTTGTTAAAAGAACACGATTCACAAACCGAAAGAACTTATTGCATTTGATACAAAATATTATTACATTTAATGTCCCAAAAAAAATCTAGTAAATAAAATAAAAATATCTAATATCGAATTAAAATGGTGGAAAAGGTTGAGGGCAGTGGTGCACGGAAGATAGAAAATACTTTTTTTTCTCTAGTTTACTTAGTGAACTAAGTTCATTTTCCTTCAGTGTGCAATTATTCAGCATCCTACGGGTTGATGATGAAAATAGACATTGAAATCTTATCCGTATTTGGTTATTTACATTTCGTATTTACATGAACTCTACCTTAACAAAGCATTCATGAAGCATAAAAATGATTACATGATAGCTCCATGGAGCATTTATGAATGCTTTATAAAATGTAATCATAAACTGTTCATGAAGCATTTATAAGCAGCTTAAATGTTTGCATAATCACGTTATAAGGCTGTTAGAAGAACAAATTTGCATGCAGTCGTGATCTGGTGTAAAATTCAGAGGATAGCTCAGATAATAATGTACAAAGAACACTTTCACGATACATTCAGAAATATAAAAAAACATTACATTACAGCTTCATAAAGCATTCATAAGCACTAAAAATCATGACATTAGTTTTAGCGTGTATTAATGCTTTATGAAATGTTTACAAAATCATGTTATACGGCAACACAACAGATTCGTGAATGCATCATGAATCATTCAAAATTAATTCATTGTAGTCATTCAACAAAATTCTATTTGACCTCAGCATTGCAGACATAATACCAAACATACACCTTCATGATAAATTCATAAAACACAAAACTTTTAAGGGAAGCTTGGGAACATCTTTAGCTAGCAAGCTAGTGAATGTTAGCCAATGTTGGTATGTCACTGTGACTAGCTAGCTAGCTAAAGGCTACACATGAATGTACAATCTCATATTATCCCCTCAAAATATCAAGTTTGCTATAGCCTTACAAGAGCAAGCAAAATGCATTTAGCAGATGAAGCCAAAATCTCATATCATCCCAATATGGTCAAATTTATGCCAGATAATGACTGCATGCAATGCTTGTTGCATGCTTTTTCCTGCATTGAATTAAACAAAATATTTTCACTCATCCATGATATAATCATGAATTTGTTATGTCTTTTTTACACAAAATTCTTATAACATGACTGTAAACATTTTATAAAGCATTCATAAGTGCTTCATGAAACTCCTGTCATATTTTTGGTGGTGGGTGCTTATGAATGTGTCATGTATGCTATATGAAGACATTTTATAAAGCAGTCATAAATGAGAGGGAGAGACCGAGAGAGAACCAGCACTACACAAAAATGAAGTGAACACTTCGGCCGTCCCCCTCACGGGTTTCAGCTAAAAACAATAAATCAAAATAACAAACTAAATAAAAAGCGCCTTCTCGGCAAAACATTAAACATTCAATACACAACACTACACAAAGACGTTCGCTACTGTTTTCATTAGTTGTCTCAAGGTTCTCTCTCGGTCGGTATTGAGCTCCTGTGTTCCAGCCACCTACTGAGAGAGCAGAGAGGTTATAAGCACCACAAAGGTACATTTATGGCCTTTCCACCGCACAGTACGGTACGGTATGGCACAGTAACCAATTCATGATCCCATGTTTTGTCGCTTTTTCCACTGTCAAGTGAACCGCCCTGAACCTAAGTACCCGTGCTGAATTTAGCTACTGCTCTGTTTAGGTACTAGCGAGCCGCACAGGGACCTAAAGGTTGGAGCTAACAATAATGCAGACCATTGATTGGTCAAGCGCAATCCTCACGCAATCCTCACGCTAAATCTCAGACCGGCTCAGACACAACCGCCATGTTTTTTTTGTTTCATTTCGATTATTGGTATTTTTCGAAGAGTATTATATAGTATATAGTTTGGCTTTCATTGGTCAGGTTTCTGCATGATTCTCCGGGTACTCGGTTTCTTCCCACAGTCCAAAGACATGCACGTTAGGTTTGGAGAGTCTAAATTGCCCGTTATGAGTGTGTGAGTGAATGGTGTGTGTGCCCTGCGAAAAGGGTGTATTCTGCCTCTCGCCCGGAACCACACCCTGACCAAAATAATGGATGGATGGATGGATAAGTTTGGCTTTATTGTCAGGTTTGCATGGTTCTATTAATTATTAATTATAATACATTTAATTATTAATTATTAATTTATCCATTTTACTAAGTCTGTACGCCAGTAATCCCCATGTCTCTGCCTGGTTTCCTCTCATCACAAACAGCCATGCTTTTATCCTGCTCTTTCCAGAATGACTGTATTCCAATCCATAAGTCTTTTACAGTAGACATCTCTGCACAGCTGCCAAGATGAAGGAAATGTACTCCCTCTTCCTCACTATGCAAAAACTGGGAATTACCACCTAAACTGTACTGAATGAACACATCAGTAGAATAGAAATGCTTTTTATTTTTAGTATAGTTTAACCATAAAACATTTAATTGAATTGGCATTGCTTTCTCTAATCAATGGTTTTGATTGGGTAAGTAAGCGTGGGATGGCAGAGGATCTGCTTTGACTTGTGCATTTGTGATCATGTGCTTGGTGGATTAGGCAATATTGTATGTCATAAACTTCATATCTAAGGTATAATCTAAAGTTATTGAAAATGATCCAAATCTATTTGGCTTCTTTTGCACACATGTACAACTGAAATCACAACTGGACTCTAATACAGTGTAAACAATGACTCGCCTTTCCCTCATGAATCTAGACAGTGTAAAAATAAAATATAAATAAATAAATGTTGCTCCCAGAAACCGTCTGTCAGTTTTGAAATCCATGTCAAATCCTGATGTATGACATCCAAGCACAAAGACAACACAGCAAAAATGTCCATTAAGAGGGTTTAAAGTTTTTGTTATTAAAGAAAACAGATTAACTTTCTGAGAGGGTAATATTTCAGGGGACATATTCCTTCCCAAGGCTTTGAAAAACATTGAGAACGTCACGCTCTGTTATCTTCCTTTGTCTAACAGCGTAGAAAAAGAGCAGTTGTACACGGAGGTCTTTTAGAGAACAGATGAGCAGCTGTAGTGAGAGAATCAGTGTCATATATTTTCTTATATGAGAAGACTGATGTTTAATCCACCTTTGAGAATGGTAACGCTGTTCATGTTTATGTGCAAATAATGATTCGTAACAATTAGAAAATTGAAAATGTTCTGGTATGCCTAGTACTACAAAATGAGTTAGATGTACAGTCCTGGCCAAAAGTTTTGTCGCATGAGTGGACAAAGGTGACAATTGCTAATTACCCAACTCTTAACAACACAAATTAATCATAAGTGTCTAAAGTTTATTTAGATACCATCAAAACAAAAATTTCATAGATGCTTATAAGGTTTATTGCTTGATAATGATGAATGAAGGAGGAAGCTTGGAGGACCAAGCCGAAGAACTTGGAGGAGCTTTGGGATGCCTGCAAGGTGGCCTTCCATGCCATCCCCGACGACTTCATCAACAAGCTCTACGACTCTCTGCCAAACCGGATGGCAACTGTTCTGCAGGCCAAAGGAACCCATACAAGATATTAATTTCTTAACTTATAGTCCATGATGAAATGCTAGACTGATTTTTCATTTGTAATTTTATTTACTTTTTGAGAAAGATAACATTTCTTGATTATAATTTGATTTGCGACAAGACTTTCGTCCAGGTAGAAACTGGCTTGTTCATCATTATCAAGCAATAAACCTTATAAGTATCTATGAAATTTTTGTTTTGATGGTATCTAAATAAACTTTAGACACTTATGATTAATTTGTGTTGTTTCCTAACTTTATTAACTAATTAAGAGTTGGGTAATTAGCAATTGTCACTTTTGTCCACTCATGCGACAAAACTTTTGGCCGGGACTGTATGTGTAACTGTACATTACTATTAATAAATCAACCAATGGGAATATCTTACAGCTGTACTTTATAGCATTCGCTAAATGTAACCTGGGCATCTTAAAAATGACTATCACCATTAGCTACGCATTACCTGGGCATCTCACAGATGTATTGTTAGACATTTAACATTTTAGCATTTTTTGGCATTTAGCAGACGGTCTTATCCACAGCGACTTACAAAATGGGCATGAATATATGGTAAGATCAATCATAGTCCGCGCAGGTGATCAGAGTCGTGATACAGTAATAGACATAATTGTTGGCAGCTGCAAACCGTACCTGTAACACAAGAAAGGAAAAAAAAGCTACCTTTATCAACATGATACTTGCGTACACACAGCTCATTTAGGCAGTGCAAGGGAATTCCATTGAAAAACGATAATGACTAAAACTTAATTCCATTGAATTTATTTGACAATTGATCACAGTCTTTATATGAAAAGTGTATTTTGCAAATCCAAAGGAAATCCAAATTCTCACTGGAATCTTCAGTGGAATTCCAATCACATATAGGCTACACATTCGTCTGTAACAGAATAACGTTACGGGGTTACTTAATTATTATGAACATGGGAATATAGGACATATATATTACATTTACATTTTAGGCATTTAGCAGACGCTCTTATCCAGAGCGACTTACACAGGTTACATTTCTGTACATACATTTATACAGCTGGATATTTTACTGAAGCAATTCAGGTTAAGTACCTTGCTCAAGGGTACAACAGCAGTGCCCCACCTGGGAATTGAACCTGCAACCTCTGAGTTACAAGCCCAGCTCCCTAACCATTACACTATACTGCCAGCCTACACTGCCACTACAATGCTTGCCATATCAAGCATTAAACTATCTTGCACATCAAGCTAACGATCCCCTCCTACAGTGGAAGGCTGTGCACGTGGCAGGCGTCACTGGTCAGTTCAGTAACCGACGGAGCAAAGGGAAGACGGAGGCCCAGCTCCATCCCAGCTGTTTCCCTTTCCTGGCTTCCCTCGTTGGGACGGGTTACAGGAGATTCTCTGCAGGTCTCCCGCGGGCCTTGATATCACCGCAGTGAAGCTCTGCGGGCGGGGCCGTAGCTTGCCGGTAAAAACGGTAGTCCCGGCCGTGTTCAGGGCTTCAGCAGAAGTGAGGTTGGATTGTGTCACATTCTGTCACCTCATTCCCCTGGAGTGGCCATGCTCTGACAGCGGCTATGTGCTGTTTGTTATGCGAGCACAACTGGGAATGCAAAGATAGCTCCTCTCTGCCAATTGAATCATTATCTGCTGAAGTCTCAGGCGGAGTGGGTGGCTTCCACCGTCTCCTCTTCTCTCAACATCCACTGCAAAAGAAATGCACAATGTTATTATCCCAATTGAGAGAAACGTCCCTCTGGACCGGCAGAAAACATGCATCGCTGCACGTTGCAGGATGCATGTGAGCAACGAGGGAAAATAAGGCTTTCGCCGCCTGCGAGATTTCCGGCTCTTGACTGCCGCCACATGCTCAGCGCCTCAGCCAATCGTAGGGAGAAATCTGCCTTGCTGGGGCAGCGTGTCGACCTACTCTGCGCTCTCTCAGCCAATTGCATCGCAGTGGAGGAGGATACTGGGGATACAGCGAGGCTGTATGAAATAAAGAGATTACTTGCCTTTGGTTGAAACATTTTAGAGAGACTGGCGGGGTTGGGTTCAAACGCGTAAGGAAACTGACTCGCACTGACTAGCTGACTGACCCCGCAGTGTGGTGCGTAATTGGCCATAGCGTTGCTCTGGGAGGGAGGATTTTAGTTGGTGGGATTATCACTGTCTTGTTACGCAAGAGGGACCATTTTGATTGATCGGGTGCCGCGCGTGAGACGTACTCCACTGACGCAGTGACCGTGTGGCTCGGCCGGTGGACTGCAGAGAGAAGAGAAAGTGGCAGGTGGCAGACAACACTCCAGAGGCAAGTGTCTCTGCCCTCCCGAACTGACAAATGTTGCAGCGATGAGATGGTCTTACAAATATAATTAGACATTCCAGATTGGAAGAAAAAAACCCCAACTCACCAAAAAAAGGTTAAAAACATAATAAACATGCTAACTGAATATTGCATAATGGGTCAAAGAGGAATAACGTTTCAACAGCTAAATCGAAGGTTGAGTGACGTTTTTTAACTTTTTTTTTTGGTCATTTTTAAAAACAGCATTTTCCTAGAAACCAGTTTTGTGGTTTAACATGAAAAAGCACCCTCTGCACTCATGCACAAGTACAGACGTATGCGCTCATCCGTGGGCCGGCTCAGAGCACTCCGGCGTGTTATTGGAGGAGGCGGGGCCCATGACGACAGTGCTGTGAAAGTAAAACTCTGGGCTCGGGGTGTTGTTTTTGGCCAGGCGCACGGGCGGATGGCTGCGGAAGGGCTGATGGGCCGGTGGGCTGACCCAGCTGCGGCAGAGCGCTGGCGGTGGGAGCCGCTGCACCTGTGGCCTGACTGACAGCTGACGCCGCCGGTCATCTGCGCGCGGTGACAGAGATGACCTCACTCCCCGATTACATCATGGGTCAGGGGCGGGAGCCCGGCCTAACTGGTGCAGCTGCTGAACCATGCTGGGAACATCCTCTCTCTCTCTCTCTCTCTCTCTCCCTCTCTCTCTCTCTCTCTCTCTCTCTCTCTCTCCCTCTCTCTCTCTCTCTCTCTCTCTCTCCCTCTCTCTCTCTCTCTCTCTCTCTCTCTCTCTCTCTCTCCTCTCTCTCTCTCTCTCTCTCTCTCTCTCTCTCTCTCTCTCTCTCTCTCTCTCTCTCTCTCTCTCTCTCTCTCTCTCTCTCTCTCTCTCTCTCTCTCTCTCTCTCTCTCTCTCTCTCTCTCTCTCTCTCTCTCCCTCTCTCTCTCTCTCTCTCTCTCTCTCTCCCTCTCTCTCTCTCCCTCTCTCTCTCTCTCTCTCTCTCTCTCTCTCCCTCTCTCTCTCTCTCTCTCTCTCTCTCTCTCTCTCTCTCTCTCTCTCTCTCTCTCTCTCTCTCTCTCTCTCTCTCCCTCTCTCTCTCTCTCTCTCTCTCTCTCTCTCTCTCTCTCTCTCTCTCTCTCTCTCTCTCTCCCTCTCTCTCTCTCTCTCTCTCTCTCTCTGTCTCTCTCTCTCTCTCTCTCTCTCTCTCTCTCTCTCTCTCTCTCTCTCTCTCTCTCTCTCTCTCTCTCTCTCTCTCTCTCTCTCTCTGTCTCTCTCTCTCTCTCTCTCTCTCCCCTCTCTCTCTCTCTCTCTCTCTCTCTCTCTCTCTCTCTCTCTCTCTCTCTCTCTCTCTCTCCCTCTCTCTCTCTCTCTCTCTCTCTCTCTCTCTCTCTCTCTCTCTCTCTCTCTCTCTCTCTCTCTCTCTCTCTCTTCTCTCCCTCTCTTGCTGGAGTGGGTATTGGTTAATAACATGCTGTCAGGTCTATTCAGCACAACCTCAGCAATGAGGTAAAGTTGAATAGAAGTAAACCTTTCGGAACTGCTCAGCAAGGAAATATGTTTTCCTAACTTTCCAATGATATAGATATCCATCCATGTGAAATATTATACCTACGTTTTCTGTGGGAAGAAACCGGAGTACAGGAAACCCACACGGACACGGGAGAACATGCAACTGGATTCGAACCCGAGACCTTCTTGATATCCACTGCATGCTGCCCTGATATAGATATTTCTAGGACAATTTCAAATCAGTAAGTCACTGATAACACACGGTAGCAACTTCCACTGTGTGGTTCATAAAATCCTTGCTCTCCCACCACCACTGCATTACTGTTTATATTTAAAACACTACAGCTAAACAATTTCAGGCATTAAGTGATCTGTTCTTCAATTTCATGGATGGTCAATCCAATTGTGCTCTGGTATTTGTATGTTTTTTGGATAGAGGGATAAAACTATGGGGGAAATTAGCATAATGATAGGGGACGGTTGTTTTCTTCATCCTAACAATGAAACATTCCTACATATGGAATGTGTTGCACTACAGCGTGCGTTTGTGAAGCAGTGAAAATGGATTTGGGCAACTCATTCGGTGGTCACACAGAGTTCTCTATGAAAATGAAGGTGGGCTGGCTTGTAGACTTGTTCTGCAGCAAGATCGTGATTTCAAATAGCGCTGACCTGTTATAACTGCCTCATTATGATTGTCGTTCCTGTGGAGAGTGGAGGGGAAGGGATCACTTTTGCGAAGATTTACAGCATTTTTCTGTGTTTTATCAGGTGCGGGCTCTCCTATGTGTCCTACCAGTCTTTGTTCGTGATTGCGTTTGTCGTCATGTTAATCTTCCTAATGGTCTTCAGTGTGTTTTCTTAGTTCCTGAGTTCACTCTACCCACATGGTGCAATACTGGGGTCTGCACCCGTGTTTTTGGGATGTGGCTGAAATGTTGATAACCTTGTTAAAATTCCATCTGCTGGGGCCTCCCGCGTGGCCCAGTGGTTGCAACGTCCGACCCAGGCCATGGGTTCAGTTCCCCGCCTCGCCAGAGTCGGCTCTGGCCGGGAGCGCCACCAGGGGCGGCGATTGGCTGTCCGCCCCAGGGGGGGGAAGCCAACATGAGATTCGCTGCGCATAAGAGTGGCCCTGCAGTATACCGGGTTACAGTTGATACTTTGGTGAGAGGCGTCAGGTCACGTGTCGCTACCGGTTGCAGGACTACAGCGGCAAACTCACATTACTAGGGGGGGGGGATTGACTTAAATAGCAGGTCTAATTGGCTACCAAATTGGGAGAAAATGGGATAAAAATCTGAAACAAAAAATAAAAAAAATTCCATCTGCTGAGGAAGTGTGTGTGCATGCTAGTTATTGCACAGTCACACAGTATAAAATGCTGAGCTAAGCTTTCTACATCTTGCACTGTCGATTTAACTAGTTAACTGTGGAAAAGTAAGAGAGTATAAAAAATTATATCTCTGATTCATTTTGAGGGAATGCCTGTCACAAAAAACAGGATAGGGGACTAAGAAGTAAGGGAATGTGTAAGTTACAAGAAGAAGAAGGAACTTTTTACATTTCCAAAGAAAACTTCCATGCTTAACTATCACAGGCACTTCAAAGCTTTTGAAGCACACACAAAAAATTCCATCACGAGACAATGCATATTACAGCTATGGCTTCAATGTGCAGATACACAGCAAAACGTTTTGACCGAGGTGAACTGTGGACCTTTTCACGAACCCGAAACCCTAGTTGTGTGGCAGTATATTCTTAAAAATTGGCTCATAAGTTATTTTGTGGAAATGATGTTAAATAAAAAGAGTTACCCAAATGATATTTATGTGCTTCAAATAATTATGTTGTGCTTACAGTGTTCTGGAACATTTGTTGGTACAGTAGGAGAGTCATGTGAGTGTTTTTGGTTTTTGGTAGTAGTAGTAGATTTACATCATGTAGCCACCTGTGGGGCCATTTGTTTGACTTGGCTGTTTGAGCAGAAGATTTATAGTGCCCGCATTTGGTTTCGCCCATCACCCAACAATACTGTTCAGTGTTTAATGAACCTGAGGTGTGGGTGTTCAGCTCGGCCTATCACTTACGCAGAAAAGGCACCCTCACGCTCGGTCGCCCTCTGTTTATTTTGCCTGATCACTCAAAAATTACGCAATGCTTCTCTCCATCTTTTTAACCATTCATCTTCCTGGGGGGTGGGTTAAAAAGGTGCCCCCCTGTACTACGCCGCCCCCTCCTCCCTCCGCGCATTTGTCAGCAACCCCCTCCTCCCGACAACAGGTTTGTTCCGCGCCCCGATTTTCCTTCTCCTGCGGCCTGTTACCGATAAAGATGAATTTCTGACCTCGGATGGTGACGTCTGTGCAGTTGAGAGAGAGGTTGAGGAGTGAACGCCCTGCGATCGCTCACGTTTGACGCGTCTGTGTTTTAAAGTCTTTAGACTTGTGTGATTTATGAGCTCCTCGGTCTCGAATGCCCAGACCCCCCAGTAGTGTCCGGACGGCCACAGCAACGCAATCTACCTACGACGCCTGGCTCTCTGGACAGCGCCTCCACATCCCATATCCACCCTTTACATTTCCCAGATATGACTGTAGGTTCACCGTGACTGCACACTGTACTCTAATTATTTATCCTGTCCGCACGGCCCAGACATCATTTACGTTTGACATTTTAGGCATTTAGCAGACGCTCTTATCCAGAGCGACTTACAAGATGTGCATTAATACATCGTAAGAGCAATTGTAGTTCGCGCAAGAGGTCAGTGCAGTAATACAGCGATAGACATCGTTGTAGGCAGCTGTGTACCATACCTGTAACACTGGGAAGGAAAACAGACAAGCTCCATCACAGACAGGCTCCATCACCCCTCCATCGTCCCCACTGGCAGCCATCAAGCCTCCAGATCCAGCCAGAGACATTAGGGAAGCATAGCTGAAAATGGAACAGATTTTATTTGCTGGGAAATGGAACAGATTCAGTGGCATTCACCTGATGTTCTACGCAGCACATATTCTTACCTCATCTTCCATTCCAAACTAAAAAAAAAAAACACTTTAAATGACAGCAAGAAAGCTGAAAACGCAGGGACATTCAAGTTTCCTAAGAGCACCACACTTAGCACCACTCAGCAGGTCCGTGGTAAGGGCTACTGAAGATTTATTCTTGTGTTACCCACAGTGAAGTCCACAGATTCATAGCTAGCTAGCTACATGATAAGCAAACAGAAAGATAGCTGTAGCTACATGGCAACAACAGTGATGTTGTTTCCACAACAATGAGCTGATGTTGCTAGGAAACTGCTGGAGACCATTGTGCTCATTTAATACAGTGATGGAATGTTAATATAATATATATAATAATATATGCCATTTAGCAGATGATGGCATATTATCCAAAGCAACTTGTAGCATAATGCATTGTTGTTCTGTGTATGTGTATTGAACCCACAACCTAAGTGTTGCCAACGCCATGCTCTACCTACTGAGCCACACAGAACCATGTTGAGGTGAAACTGTTAGCCAAAATGCTACCGAGCTCACTTGAATTCTAAGAAATGCAAAGAAAATGCCACAGGGATGCCAGTTGAATATAAATAAAATAAAATCCACAGTATCTACAATCCCAGTTTGTAAAAAAAAAAGCACTAGCTGCTAACACCACACATTTACATTTACATTTTACATTTTAGGCATTTATCAGACGCTCTTATCCAGAGCGACTTACACAGTTTGCATTTATTTACATACAATCCATTTATACAGCTGAATATTTTACTGAAGCAATTCAGGTTAAGTCAGTCAAAAAAAAGTCTTAATCTCTACAGTGTGTTTTTTTCAATGAGATACCTCCTACTGTGCACACTTTCCTACCATACTACCTGTCTTCTATAGCTCTCCTCATCTTCTGTACCACATATACTCTGATTCACCAGCAATCATTTGCTTGCCTGTAAAAAGACAAGCAACAGCTAAAACAGCTAAAGCAGTTGTGTTGTTTTAGAATTAAAAGATGCGTTTGGGTTTAACTTTTTTACATTTTCACAATTTTGTAAAGGCTAGCAATTGTTTTTACCCAAGACACTTATCTAGTTTACACGTGTGACATGTGCAGCGTGCCCCCCCCACCCCCTCAGAAATGTCGGAAACTATGCAGCATGGTGTCCGCTGGCTGCGACATATCTGATTCACTGCTGGGAATCCCACGTTAATCCAGTCTGTCAGGACCCACTTGTGATTGAATGTGTGAAAGCTGTCGTCAAAAAAATACTGGGCATGTCCAACATTCCTTTTTAACATACATACCCCACAGAATGCTATCTACATAAACAGAAATTTGATATGTTATATATATATATATATATATATATATACGTATATCCTACCATCAGTAGCTTGTGATGGTAGTAATAAGATGTATAGCTCTTGGTTTGTTTGTTTTTTGGCATTTAGCAGACTCTCTTAACCAGAGCGACTTACACAGTTCACATTTCTTTACATACAATCAATTTATACTGCTGGATATTTACTGAAGCAATTGTTAATATGTTTTAAATGTGGTACTTGTTTGTTCCTCCTTCCTTTAAAACTGAGAGTGCACTTGGGAATAAAAAAATGTAAATACCATTCATATACAGTACATCTGTACCAGTGGCAGTCAGAGTGACATTAACACAGTTCATTCCAACAAAAAAACACCTGGCCATCAGGTGGGTCCATGAGTCGTTTTTCCAAAGCACTAAAACAAATGAGATAGGTGTTGTTTGCCCATGTACACCCAGTGAGTACAATTAGACAGGTGTGTATGGCAGCTGAAAGTAACCACCCACCTCAAAGCTATTTCTTTTATTGCACTATAAGCAATGAGAACAGTGTTCCCTGCCAGCAGCACACACCCTCCCTCTCCCCGACCCTCCACCCTGCTTGAGCTCTCCAGCCCCGGGGTAACTGTAGCACTTCAGCAGCCCCCCCCCTCCCTCCCTACCCTGCGGGTTTAAATGACCAGGCTCATCTAGGCCCATTCTCCCTGCATTCTTGCTGCAGATGCTTCACATTTGCTACAGCTGGAGAGAGAGAGCCAACATTTTATCTTTAGGGGAATTCTTAAAAAATGTTTTATTATTTTTTCTTTATGTTGCGGTGTGACGGTGACCTCACCTCCTTTTGTGGTCCCTCTATGGCTGCTGGCGAGCTGTGTGACAGGCAAGACCAAACCATAAAATGCCCCACCCCCCGCCCCAAACCACAATCCCCAAACCACAATCCCCATCCCAATCCTCAATCCCCAATCCCCAAACCGCACCCGAACCCCCCTTTGCTGGCTTCCATATCGGCAGTGCTGCTGGGTGGGTGTCAGTGTGTGTTGGTGAGTTACTAGTGCAGTTCAGCAGTGCCCGTGTGATTAAGACTTCAGGAGTGTTTATCATATCAGCGTGTCCCAGGTGCTCTCTCTCTCTCTCTCTCTCTCTCTCTCTCTCTCTCTCTCTCTCTCTCTCTCTCTCTCTCTCTCTCTGTCTCTCTCTCTCTCTCTCTCTCTCTCTGTCTCTCTCTCTCTCTCTCTCTCTCTCTGTCAGGGATCTCCCGAGCCTTTTGACTCATTACACATTACAAGACAAAAGTTTTTCTCTTTTTTTCTGGAAATCCTTGCTGTCTTTCTCAGCCAGGGTTCACGGGGTCATTGACTGCCATGAAATCGGTTAATTATTTTTCCAGACCAGAAAATAATATCATGGCAGTTTTACTGAGCAGCAGGAGGTATGTGCTCTGCAAGCCTAATGGCCTCAAGGACATTTGTGTTTATGAATGTCTGACCTAAAAATGAATAAAACAGGAATGAGTGCAATAATTAACTGGTTATCTGTCATACCAAACATTTATGAACTGAAATAGGTCACTGTGTACAGTGTAGTCTGTACTGTGACAGAGTGAGAGGGCGTGGCTATGGCCACAGATTCTATAGGCCCACCAGATACTCAGCTCTGTATTCCTAACATTGACATTTCTGTCTCCCTACTATTCAAGCTGAGACATTCCAATTTGAGGCATCTTCTGAAAATTCATTAAGGGGCATGACCAGTACTGTGGTAATGGATGTTCTGTACTATCATATAGCAGCAGAAACCCACTGAGCAGAAACTGACCAGAACCTCCTGTTGTTCAGAAGCAGAGAGAATGGAAGGAAGTAATTTGCATCTATGCTATAACTGCCACACTGACAAGGTGGGGGGTGAAGTAAGGGGGTTGGGGGGGTGGCTAATGGAAAGGTACTGGAAGGACAGTACATTACCTTTATGTATAAATTGTACTCACGGATTAAATACTCCAATTATGACAGAAATGTGAATGTTAGGAATACAGAGCTGAGTATCTGGTGGGCCTATAGAATCTGCACTGATCTCGTGCGCTAACTGTGATTGCTCCTACCATGTATTGATGCACATCTTGTAAGTCGCTCTGGATAAGAGCGTCTGCTAAATGCTTAAAATGTAAAATGTAAATGTATTACCTGGAAATATCTCCACCTGCATAACTCCATAATCATTACACAGGTTGTTCTCTTAGTGTAGCCTTTTAGTGTTTTTTACTGTCACCAGGAAACTGCTTTATGCTCTAGTTTATTTGGCAAAGATGAAGACTGTCTGTTTTGTGTGTAATCCGTTGTCTTGCTTGCTGGTTAATAAAATGGTGCATGGCTCTCTGTCCCTTTGGTAACAACCTAAAGCCACCCTTGGTTTTGGTACATTACATAATAAAATTAACCCTTTGCTTGGGCACCATATTTAGCTGTGGATTAAATGGGTGTGCATCACTTGTCATTAGCGTAAATACATTTTCCCATGGAATGTAACCCAGCAACAACATAAATATTCCGAAGGTCATACATAGTGATTCCCTGTCTGTTACCAAATGTGAATCTGTTTGGTGTTGATGGACATGAGGCCCACCCTGAGAGGCAGACGCTTGCCTGTTTATGTATAAATTGTACTCACGGATTAAATACTCCAATTATGACATCGAGTTAGCATGCCTGGGTTAACTTGTTCCAGTGCTGTTCTACATGGCAGACTGTCAGGGAAATTCTCTCCTAAATGATAAAGCAAGTCCTGAAGACATCATAGGCCTTGGCTTTTCCAGAAGTCTGCCATTACTTTAATGTATCTACATTTTTCAGGGGACTGGGCAGAGGTTACATTATAGACATTTGGCAGACGCTCTTATCCAGAGCGACGTACAACAAAGTGTTAACCGTAGTCAAGAACAGTTTAGCTGAAAGCCACCCTAGAGGGAAGTACAATTCCAGGTGCTAGGAGCAACCACATAGTTAAACTAGGACCCTGTAGGTAAATCTGTAGCCACAATGAGGTGAGTTGGATGTGATATTTAAGGCTATTCTGTTCTGCATGATTAATTATGTGTCGTTTCACAGTGATCAAGTTCTCAGTCAAGCCTGTTGATGGAAGCGTCCTCATTAGCCACAGTGGAACAATGCTTTACTGCTGATTGTGCTGCCCTGCGCTGACCTCTCGGACTCCAAACAGTCTATAACTGAAAGAATCCTGAAATGACCGTCAATCCTGAAATGCTTGTGAATTTCAGTAAAGAACTCCTTCTGCTGTGCAGACTCCTTTATCACATCCTGAAAACAGGGGTTCAATTGATTGTGACAACAGAAGTGATTCTGCAGAATAGCCAAACCAATGCTGAATGAATATGATCAGCTGTAGTCGGTCATCTGAGTTACTTTTTATGTAAGTAATATCAGCTTTGGCCTCTCTCATTTCATTGAACTGGGACAATGGTTATTTTTGATCATTGACAGCAATATAACATACACAGAACACAACACATAGTACAGGATATACACGCCACAGAAATGCAAAGGAATAAACATTTTATTTGCCAGATTCTTTTTAAGCTCTTTTCTGGTGCCTGACCCAAATACTTATGTTAAATTAGAGCCGTGTGAAGTACTGGCCTCCATCCATTGTTATTTATATAACATCGACCAACAACCCACAAAGCAGCCATCTTGTAGATCGGATTGCTGATTTGAAAAGTGAATTACACTTTTTTTTTTTTTTTTACTGACGGTCCTTCACTATTTTTACATCCCTAATTTGGAATGCTTATTTTTAGGCCTGTCCCGTTGCTGCAACACGCTCTGTGAACTCAAGAGCACAGACGAGCACGTGTCTCATCTGAAGCTTGTCCACCAGCTGAGGAGCGCGTGATTGCGCTGAAGGTGTACACTCCATGCACAGCTGGCCCAGGCCGGCTTCGGGTAATTGACCAAGCGGAGGATTTGCACTTCCGTTATGATCCTCCCTGCCTGGGCGTCGCCATGGCTAATTTCACATCACCCCACAGGATTCCTAGCCGCAGTCGGCCCTGGTGTGCATAACTGCATTAAGAATAACAGCAGAGCTTTAGCTGGACGTGCCACCCAGGAGGCCTGTACACATTTAGATCTTTTCCTTCGTTTGTTCTGACCATTTTTGTTTCGTTCTAAGGCATTTTCGTTAGCGGAGGGACCTCATTTCTTTGCATAGAACAGCCAGCGGGTCAAATCAAAATACCATTCCCACCTTTCCTTTCCTTAGGAAATGACCTTTCCTTTCAGCCAATCGCCATTTTGTTTTTTGTATAAGATAATCACTGTGATTTTATAAACAGTGTCACTGTGTGTGCCTGTACTGTGCCAAGGCCCCCAGGCATGACCAGGCAGTGACCTTCCCCTGAATGCATAGGCACAGCAACAAGCTTCCTTATCAAGGCCTTTTGGGTTCTTGAGCAGATTGACCTTTTTGTGGGGGTTTGGAGTCAGCAGTCTTTGGCCCGAGGGCATCTTCCCCTTGTCACCCTGAGAGGGACACAAATACTCGCCTTCCAGCATTTCATTTTGTCCCCTTTGCCTTGAGTCTGTGCCACTTGCAGAGTGACCTAATTATGACAGCTCTCTGCATTTAGACAATGACAAGGGCGTAATGGTGGAATAGCTTCCAACTAGCCTCTACCATAAAGGCCTGATTGATGGAGTGCTGCAGAGATGTTTGTCCTTCTGCCAGGTTCTCCCATTGCTGCAGAGGAACTCTGAAGCTCTCTTAGAGTGGTCATTGGGTTCTTGGTCACCTCCCTGACCAAGGCCCTTCTTTCCCGGTTACTGAGTTTGGGCGGATAGCCTTCATGGCTTAGTTTTTACCCTGACATGCACTGTGAACTGTAGGACCTTATATAGACAGGTGTGTGCCTTTCTATAGCATGTACAATCAATTGAATTTGCCACAGGTGGACTACAATCAAGTTCTAGAGACATCTCAAGGATGATCAAAGGGAACAGGATGCATCTGAGCTTCATTTCGAGTGTCATAGCAAAGGGTCTGAATACTTGTGAATGTGATATTTCCGTTTTTTATTTGTAGTAAATTTGCAAAACTTTCTAAAAAGCTGTTTTTACTTTGTCATTATGGGGTAATGTGTGCAGATTGGTCCATTTTAGAATAAGGCTGTAACATAACAAATTGTGGAAAAAGTGAAGGAGTCTGAATACTTTCCGAGTGCACTGTATGTTCATTATTTAATTCAATACAATTTTATAATTTTTGTTTATTTTTATCATTGTTGTTCTTTTATTCATCCGGGTGGGAAACTGAAAGATCAACTAGAGGAACATGATTCGTGCCACACTTCTGTCAAATTAGAGTTTAAAAACAGGACATGTAAATATTGCAAACATGTTTTAATTAAAACAGCTTTGTTTGAAGTAGAATGTGCACCAATATGACATATGGAGATCAGGGAGTCTGGAGTCCTTCAGCATGAATATCTTTGGACGTTCTTATGAAAAGAGGACTGCTTATGGATCAACAATGTGTTTCCCATTCAGAAATGAAATGAGCACGTAATGTGCCATGTGTTCTATAAATGAGGCAGAACCAATTCTGTTTTGTCTTTCACCCAAACTTGGGAATAAACACACGTTGTCATATGCTTATGCTGACCGGAACATCATCATTAGCATCATATTTAACCCAGTGCATCATAAACATGTCACCATTTCTGCTGTTATGCTTAAATAATACCACGCTTTGCAGTTGACCTCATTTTTATTTCCTTTAGCACCGTATATGACTGATCCATCACAGATCGTTGTCTCTCTCTCATATTTGATAGCGTGTGTATTTTGTATACCCAACAGACAAGTTTTTGGGTTGCATTATTGCCAACCTAATACCTCTAAAATCATGGTGCCATTAATGCAAATAAAGACTAATCTCAATATGAAATCCTTAATAAAAATAAAGGCTAACCTATGGAATCTGAGATGTCCTCACTGTGTGCCAGTGTCACAGCATGCCGCATGATGACTGTGATCCAAGGCATCAGAATGTTGAGATGTTTCTTTGGCCATGCAATAAGCACGTTAAGCACGGCTCATTCGGTATCTCTCATAAAGATTGTCAGTAAACTGCACGCAGGCTTCCCAGCACGGCACAAGCCGGGTAACGAGAGGTGAACTCATCCGAGGTAAACAATGCCAGTTGTGTGATGTCACTGAATTTCTAATGTTGTTTCTGTTGACTGCAGGTGAAACTGCTTTCATCAGTGTTGCTGACTCAAGTTTCTGTTGCTAAGTAGATTGTCTTTTTAGACCAGGTGAGCATCATATTTCCTTACAGTGCCTAGCAAAACATTCTGGCACTTTACAAGATCCAAACATATGTGTTATGAGCTCACAATAAAGGTTATTGGCCACGAGGTTCTGTGGTGCTATGTAGCACTAAATAGAGGTCCCACTAGCTAACACCAAAGAGAAAACATTGGAAAGGGGATTTTCATCATTTCTGTGTCCTGTGATTAATTAAGACCTGTGGTTTGACAGTAATTCGTACAGTGATACTCTGCTGAATTAAACCCACCCCTATCCCAAGTGGGACGAGTCCAGCTGCATACCACCAATGACATAGCTCGGGTTCGAACTTCTGATGTCTATGCAATACGCCTCAACTTTTATGAATGACAGACTTGAGCCACACAAAAGCCCCCAAACATGACATGCTTTATGTGACATCCTTTTGACAAACCTTGATAGTACTGGGGTAGGTTTTATGGAGTGTACTTATCCAGCAATACGCTCATGGACTATTGAACTGTACGGTGAAGAATGGATTCTTTAAAAAAAGTTTTTTTTGTCAACCCCCCCTAGTAATGTGAGTTTGCTGCTGTAGTCCTGCGACCGGTAGTGACGAAGGCGAAGAATCGTCTCCTCCGAGATGTCACTTGCCAGGCCGTTGACCGTAACCCGGTACTACAGGGCCACTCTTATGCGCAGCGAACGTCATGTCGGCTTCCCTCCCCCCTCCCTGGGGCGGACAGCCAATTGCCACCCCTGGTGGCACTCTCGGCCAGAGCTAACTCTGGCGTGACAGGGAATTGAACCCTGGTCTCCGTGGCCAGTGTTGAACGTTGTAACCACTGGACCACGCGGGAGGCCCCTGTCAAAAATGTTTGACATCACAAATTGACATCACAAGACAGAAATGATATTATTCAAACAATCTGGGAAGTATTTGATAAGTTCAGTCACCGTGGCCACTTGCTGTTAGTCATTCTGTTGTCTGATACTATGTACGTGCCTCTAATTGAGAGCAGGCCGTATTTTCATCAAATCTAATCTAATGAAGGAAATAGCGCATTGATTAACTGTGACACTAAAGCTTGTTAATCATTTTGGACTGATATTACAGGGAAAAACATGACCAGAGAAAACTTGGATATGATTGGAGGAGGAAGTCCTCATGATTCCGAAAATTATAATGTTTGATGATGATGATGATGATGATGGTGGAATAAAATAAATACATTGAGAGGAAACTTCATGGTGATCTAACATATTTATGGAATAACGAAAGACGACACTGCTGATGTAGTGACAGAAAAATGATAGAAAAAATTAACAGAGATGTTAAGTTAAAACAAATACATTAGACTAGGGATGTGCTCAATAGGATTGAGCATTAAAAAATGAGTAATTAGCCATGAGTAATTACATTGCACATTACCTCCTTTACAGTGCATAATAACATGGTAATGAGCACTGCATAGCAGCCGTCTTCATTCACTGTGTGTATCGTGTATCATGAACCAAATCTTGTTTTTTATGGAATGTTATATGGGCTGTCAAGCATATAAGAATGCGCAATGAATACTTGTGGTTGTTATATATGGTACTTATGAATATGTTGTGTCTGCAATATAAATGCATGAGTGACACAAACCAAACATTTTGTCTTGGGCCTTGAATGAGACTTTAATGAAGAAATATACATTGGCAGATGCTATGGAATCTGTGTAAGAATATGTGAACATGAGGAAAGTCATAAATTGTGGTCTTTTTGTAAAATGTAACAATTTGGGAGACATGACAACAGCCAACAGCAGCTGAGTATTTGGATACTGTGTTTTCTTTCTAGCCAGTGAAATAAGCTGAAAGTGTATTGACTTTGATGTTCTGCAGAACTCTGTCTACTGAGGGCACATCTGATCATATTAAAAAGGCTACTTCCTTCACAAACATACAGGGAAATCCAAACCAGAATTTCTCAGCATGGTAGATATATTTAGCCAGTCAGTTATGTGTCCAAATCTTTAACAAATACACCGTACATGTATTTATTATATAACTTTACATCATTCACTATGGCATGGTCTCTCTCTCTCCCTCCCACTCTCTCTCTCTCTCTCTCTCTCTCTCTCTCTCTATATATATATATATATATATATATACTGAATATTTATGGCTGTGGGCTTCTTTTATATGGGAAAGGCTCTGATGTTCAGCATGCATGTGAATATTATGTTTACCAAAGTAGACAGTAACCGTCTCTCGAGGCTGAGTTCACAAAAAAAAGTTATCATAAAACTGTCCCACACAAATTGATGAAGAATTCCATTGCAGTAATGTGCTTTAGCTGGTGTGTACGTGGATTACGATGTTCCCAAGCACCGCTTCCCCTGCTCCCAAGCACCGCTTCTATGATAAAAACAGTCACATGCGCCAGAGTGCCACAGTCTCAGGGGGACTCTGGGGGATTCAGGGGTGCCTCTCAAAGTACCCGTCTCATTGTGGCCTTCACAATGAAGAGAACTAGCAACAAGAATATACCAAATTCATTTCTGGGCAACAGTAGTAGTTATTTAATGTAACTATTTGATATTTTACATGAAACTACCATTTTGTGTACTATAGTACAGAAACAGCTGAAAGGCGCCAAATGTATAGGCTGGTTCATGATTTCTGGGTTGGTTCATCATATCATGATTAAACTTCTGAAATGCGCAGCACTTCAACTTCCCTATCCATCTGTAGGATTTAAATAGCTCACGGAACAATGGACATGCTCTGCTGTGAGCCAAGCTTAGAATTGCCCCCCAAGCATCCACTTAGCGGGTGATGGATGAAGGGACTAAATGAGAGAAGCAACCCTGTTATTTCCACATTTCTGGGGCCGATTTCTGATTGACATGACTCTTATGGAGGCTGTGGTGTTATTCTCCTGCATGATTAATGGTGTACTCCAGCCACACTGGGATAAAGGCTAGAGAGTTCCTACCCTAGAGTTTCTGGAAAACATGTTCTTGGAGAGGGACCTTGGATGCAGACATCCTTTGGCCCTGCAAGTCCCGCCTAGTCAAGGTGCCATTGCTCTGCTAAGCTGTTATGTCGAACAGGAACGAACCCAAACGCAGACACAGACAAGGTTTAGAATGGAGAGTGATGATTTAATAATAGTAATAACAGAGATGGTGGAAAACTATGAGCTGGACAATGGAAGGGATGCACAGGAGGAGTGGACGAGATGACTGGGCAGACAGGATGAGGGAACTGGAGGGCAAGCTAAGCGTGCAGGCAGGCGGGGCTGGCAGGACGGACAGAGCTGGCAGACAGACGAGGAATGGACCTGAACACGAAGGGAGACAACAGGAACAAGGGTAAACATGAATTTAACTCGACACACAAAGAACAGTAAACAGTAAACTTTCTGAAGTCAGTCTCTACCGGGGTAGTGAGAACAACGATCTGACGATGAATGACTGGAAAACCGGGGTAGATATACTGCAGGGCTGATGATCTTGATGGGAGGCTGGTGTGCCGGAACGGACGATGGAATTAGCAACAGGTGAGCAGGATGAGTAGTAGTGAGGGTTGATAATTGAATAATAGAAAATCATAAAACAATTAACACAAACAATCACGAGGGAGAAACAAGACAAAGGAAAAATGAGACAGGAACAAAGGGAATGTGACATAAGCATGTGTCTGTGCACAAGAGATTAATGTATGGTTCCACTCTGTAGCTCGACACTGAAGGTTTCTCTGTTCTAAGTGACATCATGCATATGGAGTCTTTAGGGATGATGGATTCCACTGTGTAAAGGCCTTCTCTGACACCTTTAACGCACAGTCTGCAGCAACGTTAAGTAAGACTTTTGTTATTGTTTTGTTTTTAATTAAAGGACACAATGTGCAGGTATTGAATATGAATGAAAATAACATATACCAATATTGCTGACAAATATCAATAAATAACATATACCGATATTGCATTTTTCTCCAAGCGCATTGGTGTTTTGTTAATGGTGCTGGAAATGCTGTATCAGATGCTCCGGAATCTCCCTTAAGTATTCAATTGTGTTGAGATCTGGTGACTGAGATGGCCATGGCGTATGGATTACATCGTTTTCATGCTCATCAAACCATTCAGTGACCACTCATGCACCACTGTCATCCTGGAAGAGACCAATCCAATTTGGATAGAAATGCTTTACCACAGGATGAAGGTGATCACTCAGAATGCCTTTGCTTTTATTGTTGTTTAACTTGCCCTCTTAGGGGAACCCATCATCTAGGGAAAGGAAGCCTTCATTTTCTCAAGTGTTTCCTTTATTTTGGCAGTTACTTGAAACAGGTATTTACAAGCAAATATGATCAATTAAGTAAGATATTAATTTTCTCCTCTGGAAAGAAAAATCTCATGATGCTGTGCTAGTAACAATGACAAGTTTACATTAATTACATTATTAAAGTCACAAGGTCAGACTTCAAAGGTTGAGAGATGAATACCCCTTTTAGTCAGTTTCAATAAATCACAGCGATTCCATCGTTCTTACACATTTCTTACATTCTTGCATGTTTAGATGCATTTCATCACATGAAATCATCAGGGTTAGCCAGTGCACAGTCATAAAAAAGAAAAACGACACAAAAAAGCTCCTGTATTCGATGATGGATTTGAGAAATTCATCCCCCCCCCCTCACCATAGCACATTTTTTCACAAACAGTCAAACCTGTTGACAGATGATCCTGCTCCAGATATATTTGTTTAGTTTTTTTGTCTATTTCAGCATGTCTCTGCAGGTCTAATGTGGGAAATTGATGACACTAATACTGTGTTGTAGTTGGAATGTGTGGGCTTTCAAGCAGAGCCCTGTCTGGCGTTGGAATTTCTGTGCGCTAAGCTGACCCTTCAGAAATGTTATTTTATTGGCGTAGTGGGAGGTTCTGATCAAGAATCTTGGTGTTCGTCCACACCGATGGAGCCAAACCTTTCACTTGGCAAAGTATGCTGCTTTTCATTCCATCCATGGATAGCGTCAGCTGTGGATCTCAAAACACCAGGAGATATATATCCGTTGTAATGCCTGAGGAATATTCAGTTTTTCAGGTTGTACACTTATTGTATTAATTAAATTTAATACATTTATATCACAGGGTATGAAGTAGCAGTTGTTTTGAAGATTGCAAAACAGCATTGATAAATGACAGTGGCCATGAAGATCTAATGGGGAGGGGAAATGTGAAGCCACTAGCCAGCTAGCTAGCTAGATTAGTCATAGGAAGGCAAAGCAGAGGCGACATTTCAGAATCAACTGCCAGTTTAGTTTCTGGCCATCACGCATGCTCAATATTGCAACATTAGCAAAAGGGGAAATGCATAAATGAAAGAAAAGGGTTTTTTCAACAAACCATCTTAAAGCCAATTGAGATAGTATGGATGCATAGCTCAAAAGATGTATAAGGAGATAATGCTTACCTGTTATTAGGAGAGCAGAAGAAAAAACATAACAACAGGCAATCTTAAATGTAGTAAACAAAGAAATGTGGCAAAAACACGATGTGATCAAAAAATTATCCACTAGGGGCTGGCGGATAGCGTAGCCGGCTAATGCACCACACTTTGGCTGGTCCGGTGCGAAACCCACGTCTCTACCAGACCGGCCCTGGTCGTCAGCCTGATCGGAGGCGGCGTTTGGCTGTCCGCCTCCGGGGAGGGGGGAGGGTGAGCCGGCACGAGTCCGTCGAGGAGCAGGAAAAAGGCGGCCGTGGTAGAATTCCGTCTCGGAAGAGGCGGATAAATTCGGCCCGGAGATAATGTCTCGCCCCGGAGGACGGGCGGCGGACTCGTGGGGGAGGGGGAATTGAAATAAATAGAGGGTATAATTGGCAACCAAATTGGGAGAAAAATGGGGAAAAATTAGAAATACATTTTTTATTTAAAAAAAAAAGATCCACTAAAAACTAACAAAAATATTACTTTTATTATTTTATTTAAAGACAAGTCTTTATCTTCGCTATTCTGACTGACTGGGGTTTACACTGGTTTCACTTGATTATATATTGTGTTTTCATTTTCACTAGATTATACAGGTATATTGTGTTTTAATTTTTTCCCCTTTTGTCATTTACGCAATTTAAATGGTGTACTGTTTTGAAGTGCATGGTTTTACCTTGTTTTCGATGTGCCTAGAATATGTTCCATATTTAATTCAAAGCATAAAAAGGAACCAACATTTTGTTCATTTTCATCTAACATGTTTACGATGAAGTATGTGTTAGCTCAGTCATGGTTAATTTCAGACTCTTTTTCCTCAATAAATTACTGAGGAAACACGCCACTGTCAATAACTCAGTTAATGTATTCTAAAAGCGGGCAGAGAAGGTATTTATTTGTACAGGCTGGTGATAAAAAATAAATCAGACTTTGATTTACACATGCCATCAAACGTGACTCATTTTCCCAACGCAGTTATGTAATGCATGCTCCGTTGATTCATCGCGCTGGCCGCGACTCACATTGCTCATGTTATGGAAAAGAAGCAGGGCATTCGGGCCTCAGACATACATATGCTTTGCTCTCCACTTTAAAAAGCAACATTTTAAAGGTAACATAAGCAGGCTCTTGGTTCTGTCACTGCAACGGAAACATGGACGCAGCTGTGTGTCCTAAAATCAAGGGTTCATGTATGTTGGGTCAAGAGCGTTGTGTTTTCACACTGGAACCTGCGACGGCCCAGCAGTATGTTTACAGCCATTGATGATCACACTTTAGCAGCAGCTGTGGATTCCCCAGAGTACACAGACACAGATGTGAGGTGCAGGCCATGAGAGTGTTTGTACAATAATACTTCTGATCAATCGTTCTGATCAGTTTGTCCTCTGCTCAAAGTGAAATGTGGTGGGCCTCCCGCGTGGTCCAGTGGTTACAACGTTCTCGACACTGGCCACGGAGACCGGGGTTCGATTCCCCGTCCCGCCAGAGTCGGCTCTGCTGATATTATCAGTTGTTAGCAGAAAATGAAATGTAAATGTAAGATAATTCAAGAAAAGCAAATACTTGTTTTAGTAAACTGAAACGAACTCAAGAACAACGTAAAATGTAAAAAAGTAATCGTTCTTCAATATTAAATAAAGCCTTAAATATACCTGCAACCTAACAAAAGCCCACTATGACTACCAGGTTTGCCAATGTATTGTTGTAGCCTAATGGAGAGCCAGCTGGAGACCCAGAGAGCTATTGAGAAAAAGTGTTGCGTCTAAGGTCTTGTTAGCTAGAATTGTCATCCAGACAGGGTATATTTCATATTTAAATTTCATACTTTTTTGATGATTTTGTTTTGGAAAGGCTTGCTTTGGTAATTTGCTGGGCAAGGCATGATTCTATGTACACATGGATCAAAAATATGATTACAAACTTGATGTATAAACACTGTTAAAATTCTGTATGTAAATCCGAATGCAGACATTTGTAAAATTAAAGTTGTAACGTTACATATGTACAGATTGTGTGAAGTGTGATTTATGACGACAAACTGCAATTTATGCTTGAGAATCTTTTTTGTGTACTGTATATACGTATTATTATTATTTTTATTTTTTTACATTTATTTATAATTTTCCCCCCGTTTTTCTCCCAATTTGGTTGCCAATTATACCCTCTATTTATCTCAATTCCCCACCCCCACGAGTCCGCCGCCCTTCCTCTGGGGCGAGACATTATTTCCGGGCCGAATTGCCGAATTTATCCGCCTCTTCCGAGACGGAATTCTACCACAGATGCCTTTTTCCTGCTCCTCGACGGACTCGTGCCGGCTCACCCTCCCCCCTCCCCCGAAGGCGGACAGCCAAACGCCACCTCTGATCGGGCTGAGGACCAGGGCCAGTCTGGTAGAGACGCAGGTTTCGAACCGCGTCCCTGACAGGCAGCGCACACCACACCGGACCAGCCAAAGTGTGGTGCATTAGACCGCTACGCTATCCGCCAGCCCCTATATACATATTTTTGACAGCAATTTCAGTCCATACATCCAAACTTTGGTTCCTCTGGCTAATAAAACTTAAAAGCTATCAAATAATAATGCACTCGTCTTGAGATGAGTGACTTAAAAAAGGTATAACTGCAAATAATACCGACATATTCTTTAGGCTATCTGTTATAATACATACCTGTATTATATTACATAACTTATATGCTACCTGTATCCTGTGCATGTGTTTGTCAAATATTAACAACTCCTAAATTAACCAAGCTGAATTTAAGGTAGCTATAGCTAACAATATCTAGAAATGAAACTAAATGAAATGAGTTTGCCTTCTCTCAGTGCAGGTGAAAAAAACCCAGTTAGATGGCAAACCAGTGAGTAAGTGAAATGTGTGCATGTGCGAATCAACAGAGATGCACAAAGCAGAGTGTGATTGGCAGTAGTACTATCCAATTAAAATTGAATAAAAAATGAATTGATGGATTAAGCACTTTTCCATTATCCCTGAAATTCTCAGCTATTTTTTTCAAACTACTTATTTCTCTAAAAATAGTCATATTTATCCGACCTGTAAAATTTACCAAAATCAGATGGATATTTGTATTTTATGATGAGTTGACACACCCCTAGTAGCTAATGCTAGCAACCAATCTCGACCTAAATAATATTTCTGATGACTATGTATCTGAATGACGGAGGTGAGGGAGGTTTTCAGTTTGACATCAACTCCAAATAAGAGAGGCACCCTACACGTGTAAAATGGATGCTGTAAAGATATGCGTTTCACATTTTGTGTAATCATAGACTGTTGATGGATCCTAATGAATTGAAAAGGGCTGAAACTGTATTTCTAAACAAAGCCTTAGTAACCATAGTTTTTTCCTGGAATATTACAGAGAAAAATATTTTTGGGAACAATAGATCTGTGCAAAACCTGACAGGCAAACACCAGCAAATCTGTGCCGCATGATTACAGTAACCAGTTGAAATACACAGAGTATAATTTGGTGGTTAGTCGTATATTGTATTATGGAACATTGATTGGTTTGGGCTCCATTAAATTACATTAAGTTATACATCTACTCGTGCTCAGCCAGGAGAGCATAGGTATTTCATTACATTTTCTATTTTTCTGTAACCCATAGGTAAGACAGCATCGGCAGGGTCGCAGCTAGCTGCAGTATCCCATAACTTCTCAGAACAGCAGGAGAAGTCTCTGGCTTGCATTGGGGAGGGGTGACATCATTGTGTTTTGCAGAGAGAAGGAGAGTTGGCCCTCGCCCTGTTTTCTACGTGTTGTGGAAAATGATGGCTGCAGTGGGTAAGTAATCGCATGCATCTGTTTCCTGCCTGGGCTTTTGGAAACGCTGTATGGGCCGTTTCAGCTCCACTTTAGTTTTGCGTTTGGACCACAGTCCCAGATCTTTCCTTCTTCAACAGCTGGCACAGCCTGTTGCAGATGTTGTATGATTAGCCACGAATAAATCAATTTAAAGGCCAAATGCAACTCTACAATTCATACAACTTTTTCTTTGAAATAAGAGTCTCCAGAGAATGCCAGAACTGCCAAAGAATGCACACCTGATGTGACTCAACCGTTACTGAAGTGATCAGATGCGCACTCTGTGCTACTTAACGTAGAGGATCTTAAACAAATGTATTCACAACCCTGACGTAACATCGCATGAAGTACACCATGGAATGTTTGAATATTGTAGGGGGTAACATTTGCCCCTGGATGATGAATTTGCCCATATGAATCATAAAATGTGCCCCAGCACACAGAATACAGTAACTGTGTTACAGAGAGTTTATGAAAACTTCAGATAACAACAGGGGAAGAAGACTGAGAACATACACTTCAGTTTTGGAGAGAGTGGAGTCGGGGGAGAGGGAGAGGTGGGGGGAAAGAGTGTGTGTGTGTGTGTGTGTGTGTGTGTGTGTGAGTGAGAGAGAGAGAGAGAGAGAGAGAGGGAGAGAGAGAGAGAATATAATCTCTGGTGGGAAATAGTATAGGGTTTCAGATTTATGTCCAGGCAACAGCTGAGTATATATATCTGAGATGTGATTTCGTTGTGTTCTTGGCAGCCTTGTCTTTGCAAATTAACTGAACAAGATCTTTTGTTCCTCTCTGGTTTGACTGTTTCATGCGCCTTTCATCCTCTGTGAGGAATGCATTAATGAACAGTTCTACTTAGAGGTACTCTAACATAGCTTTCCTGATCACTTGTTTTTCTGTCGCTCAAAAGATAGAAAGCATTTTCCACATTTAGAAAACATTGACACGCTTATTACATCACAGGAAGAGGCCTGGCTTCTCTCTCAAAGAACGGCTTGGCTCACCGCGCGAAACACAAGGGCTCTCTTATTGTGAGCTTATTGGGCGAAGCCAGACTGCAGTTGTAAATGACGGAAACCCCTTGTTTTGTATCACGATTTATAACCTTTGTTGCGCGTATCTTATGTCATTCCTCCAAATAAATACCTCTGCATTCTGCAGTATGTCACAGTTATTCAGGCTGGCATTTTAATGGTGAGAGCGCCGTTAGGCTCAAATGTACACGCAGTACAGTCAGAGCACTGCCTGAACATTCGGCTACCATCGCCAGAACGCTTGCCCAAGCTTTACTTTCATCAGGGGCTGATTTATGGATGAAGCCTAGTGATCACATCACGTTTTAACCGGTCACCAGAGAGAGACTGTGAGGAAGAAAGAGAAAGGGTGGGGGCGGGGAGAGGGGCTGAGGTGCATGCATGTTTGTGCTTTAATGATTTTCTGAAAGACTTATCAGCAGGATAAATTATTGCAGGAGATTGCATTTGATTGGTTTCTACCTAAATGACATGTACAGTAGGTCCCATCTACAGGTATTTACGGTTACAAAGGAGACAAAGCAAGAGGGGCCACTGTATCTCTCAGGACCACACTCACTGAGAGGCATTCAAAGCCCCAAATGACTTGTGCGTTCCTTCTCAGGTTAGTGAGGTATTTGCTCAAACTAATTATGTAAATGAATACAGCTGAATTATTATTATTATTATTTTATGTTGGCAGCAGCAATAAACAGTTAGGAGGCCACAGGTTTTGATGAATCTCATGAGGTCTGGGTATGATTTGCATTAATCCACTCACGTTTTGTACCTCTCTGTCAGAATAGCCACCTTCACCTATGCATGGAGGCTGATACACACTACTGTGATGGTTAATAAATGTCATTGTGCACGCGAAGTAAATATCCTCAAACTATAAAATGCGATATGCATTGATTTTAGAGCGTACAAAACCCTATGCAAGTGTTCAATAAATCTTGGACTGTTGAGTGAAGAAGGAATGCATATTGACACACCGAGAAAGAGCCAGGCAGAGTTAACAGAATCTTTACCTGGTTTTCCTTTCTTCTGCACCTTTTCAGGTTCACTGTGAAACATACAGTAGGTGGCTTTGAGCTGAAGTGTCCAGTGATGAGGGAGGGAGCGGACGAGCCTCCTGCCCGTCGTCTTTAGCTGTGGACAAACAGTGTGGTATAATGGTTAGGGAGCTGGGCTTGTAACGTTAAGGTTGCAGGTTCAATCCCCAGGTGGGACACTGCCGTTGTACCCTTGAGCAAGGTACTTAACCTGAATTGCTTCAGTTAATATCCAGCTGTATAAATGGATTGTAAAGAAATGTAAACTGTAAGTCGCTCTGGATAAGAGCGTCTGCTAAATGCCTGTAATGTAATGTAATGTAAAACATGACGCCTTTCCGTGCTGTAATGTACACTGGAACCGCATGGCCATGTTTGCTTCATTTCCCCTGTCTCACAGGGACCAATTCCCTCCGCACGGGAGATGTTTCTCTCTCAGGGTTCAACTCCGTCAGAGCAGAAGAGTCTCCTCTGGCCTTGGGCTGTGATTTTCATGCCCAGATGACACTGTGCAACAATCAGCTTCCCTAGGGTGGAAATGCAAGCGTGAAACAATGTCATTACAGCATTGTAATTTATTGTCCATATAGTACTTTATAATCTAATTATGCTGTGTCTGTGGGGGCGCACTGTTCTGTTACATCAGCATGGATCCCCTGAGGCAGAAGGAACCCAGCCCATAGCTGATGTTCCACTTCCCCAGCTGCGTTAAACGCACTCAGTGGTGAGTCTGTTTAAGCCACGTTGAATGCATTTTAGCGTACAGTGCGATTGCAAAAGGTAATGCAAAAACGGCAATAAGGAAGCACTGCAAATGAGGTGAAAGTTGAGCGTGTATGTGGTGTGAGGTGTGATGTGAGCTGTCGTAGATGGATGTGACAGATTACGCTCTGCTCTGTGCATCCGTGCCCCGGGAATCACACACTGTACAGACAAATGAGCTCACGCTCAGGGGGATTAACATGAAAAATGAGTCAAATATGATTTTTAAAAAAGAGTCAGTCCAGTTAATTGTGCTACCGTTAGTTTTAAACAAACAACTGAATTATAAATCCTTCAGTTGTTTTAATCTTACATTGTGGATTGTTCAGTCCAACTTCCAAATTCCAGGTCAATGCACTGCTGACCATATCAGCAGTGTGTATTCAGACAGTGTGTGGAATTTCCTCAATGTGACAAACCCAACCTCTTCCTTAATAACACATTTACCAACATTTATTCATTTTGGTTTGTAAGGAATTATAATTCAGTTATTACTGCTGTATTAAGCCTTTATAACCTGACTGTTACACTTTACCACTTTACCGAGTGCTTTATCTTTATATGTTAGGCCAAACAGAGTGCTGCATGGTCTGAAAACATCAGGCTACAGAAGAGCATGAAATCTAGTCCAAATGTCACAGCAGGTCGATGTCAGGGTGATAGATGACTATATCCTTGCAGTTTGCCAATACTCCTTCACCGGCAATGGTGAAAAATAAATATTTTTGTCAATGGTAAACAGATTTGAGCCGAGTCAAGGTTTCCTGACATCTGCTGATGAAATTAAGAGTTTAATAGATTACACTGAGGGGCTCCTGTATATATTTTTTAACGGGAATCCAAAAATCACATGTGCGTCAGTCACTTGCTGCATCTCTTTTATGAGATTCTTCGGCTGAATGTCAGCCATGTTCTCTGACAGCAGATGGGGACTTGGCAGTCACCGGAGGTGTTTTTGTGGGGGGCTGTGCGTGGCTGGAGGGCTGTGTGTCTCTGCGTTGTTGCTTTTGGAGACCAGGTCTGGCCCACGTTTGCAGAAATTGGGAAGAAGCGAGAACACAGCGGAAAAAATAGAGATAAAAGCTGCGAGATGCGGGGAAACAAATCGCTGCTCATTGCCTGCTCAGCTGCGGGAGCCAGGACGAGGAGGAAGGGGGGCTGTTCTTCGTTTGCTGATCCCAGGACAAATAGAGACGTTACAGGGGGGACACGCCCTCCCTCCTGTAAGGTGTTATTGAAATGCACAGGTATCTGTCTCAGATAAATCACTCGTGTCCAGATGCTCCCTCCATGATGGGGGTGTCCCCCCGGATTTAGATTGTCTCTTGACTTCCTGTCCGCCTGGCTGCAGCGTGATGATTGAGCGGCCCAGGGGGCGGTTGTGTTGATGGGGAAATATCCAGCGTCCCGCCCCCCTCCCCTGACCCTTGAGCGAGGTGTACACCTGGGCGCGGCGGAACTCATGTGGGGGGGTGGGTGGATATGTGAGCAGGTAAGACTAACCTACACCGAGCTCTCAACGGGGATGCACAGCACAGGCTACGTTGATGCAGTCCTCCGAAAACCGAGGACATATTGTCCGACACGGGAGATCATTGCACATGCAGGAATGTAATCTTGCTTTGAGGATGGATGATCAGATTAACGTGTTCCACATGAACTCGGAGATCTGTGCAGAGTCCGCCCTAAACCCACATCTGAAAACAAAGACGCGCAGCGCTGGAGTTCTTGTGGAGGGTGCAGTGCGGTTGTGGGTTATGAAAAACAGAACCAGCCCTGCTTCAGTAGGCTATTAACCAAGTCTAACCCTGCTTAGCTTCAGCATTAACCAAGCCCAGCCCTGCTTTAGTAGGCTATTAACCAAGTCCAACCCTGCTTAGCTTCAGCATTAACCAAGCCCAGCTTCCCTTAGCTTCAGTACTAACCCGGCCCAGCCCTGCTTAGCTTCAGCACTAACCAAGCTCAGCCTCTCTTAGCTTCAGTATAAACCAAGCCCAGCTTCCCTTAGCTTCAGCACTAACCAAGCTCAGCCTCTCTTAGCTTCAGTATAAACCAAGCCCGGCTCCACTTAACTTCAGTACTAATGAAGCCCAGCCCTGCTTATATTCAGTTCAGATCAATGTCAATGGCACAGCAGCTCCACCCATTTTGGCTTTGTTTAGATTCATTTTCCTGTTACTAGTGGGAGAACATAGAAATTTGGGGAGCAACAATGAAAGAAAGTGAAGAAAAACAGAGCGTGAAATTGACTGGAAGCAAAACAAAGTTTTATTTGTTCTTAAAACTTGCATAAACGGAGGGATTTTCCTTAAGCACTGCCGTGTCAGTTTATCGGAACCGTTCGTCAACAATTTTCTGAAAGGAGACAGGAGGATTAACAACATCTGTTGTAAATGAGAAAAAGACACTTGGAGCTGAAGCCAATATTGAAATATATTGTCACATTAAGGTCAGGGATTAGACAGGCTTTATTTGGCAATGGGGTTGATTTAATAAGTCTGGAACGTCAGAAGCTTATAAAGCCATTTATTTGTGGTATCTTCCTGCCCTTTAATTTGAGAGGCCAAACATAATTCTTCTTGGTTTTTTCTAGAAATTGCTTATCACCCTGGAGATGGTTGTTCATCAGCATATTTGGTTTCCGACATGTGTTGGATATGAATGTGAACAGTGCATTGGCTTTTCATATTTTTCATGTACAATGAAAGCACTTCAGGAGGACCATGTGAAGATCAAAAAAGGTCTGTACTCCAAAAAGGAATGGTGTGCAAAAACCAGACGCTGATGATAGCCTGACTGCTTGAACATCTCCTGTCCTGCTAAAGTGCTTCATCTAATAATGAGTAAAAGTAATCAAGTAAAGAACAATGATGACAACGTTTGTGGTTTGAGTAGGAGACCAACTCTTGTTTCCAGGAGGACGGTATGCCATGCAGAGCACATTCTGACTGCACTGTGAACGCTCTCCTCTAGTTTTAATAGCTTGCAGATGTCTTGAGTTATTTGAGCAATTAGAATTCAGTCAGTTTACATTGTGTGAACATAGCACTCAAACGGGAACTTTTTACATTTTTTTACTTGAACTCTGCTTCATTTTTGGACAGATATTGTCTCGTACATGTGTTTTATTTTTATTGAACACATTTTTTTCAGATTTTTCTTTCCTCCCCCTGTTTTGCGCAGTTGTAATCATGGGCCCGTCTCTCATTGAACATCCTCCATCAGTTCTGGAGGGGGTGCACGCAAGCATGCGCGGCCCAAATGACACGCAGCCAGCTTCCGCTTCTTTTTCATTCTGTAGTTACTCTGCCGGAGGACTGCGCAACTGATGCAATTGAAACAGGTAGATAGCAAGCACCGATCCACCATTGGGTCTACGTACATGTGTATGTGTGTGTATGTGTGTGTGTGTGTGTGTGTGTGTGTGATTGTGTGTGTGTGTGTGTGTGCAGAAGTTTTACATTTACTGTTTCCAATTATTCTGGGGGTTCAGATTGTTCAGGATTCCCCCCCATTTTTCTATGTTTACAATGTTTGTCAACCCCACTTCAGTTTAGGCTTACACGCCAAAATTAAAAATTGACATGCTGTTTCTTAGCCATCTCAGCTGTAACTCGATGATGCTGTCGGCACTTTGAGGAACCCGCTCGCTCGGTCAAAGTCAAAACCATGTTTGTTCCCTGAGGCACCGTCTAATCACTGAGACCAAAATGGAATCCAACTGGGACCTATTGTTAAAGGGCAGAATTGCTGTGTTTCTTTCCAAAAGTGCATTTTTCCCAGGGATAAAACAACTTCTGTATTTGTTTTAATATCCAACCTTCTAATGCTATTTATGTTTGTGAAAGTCAAGTATATGAAACCAATGGCTTTGAATTGAGTTAGTTTAGTTATAATATGTTTAATTTCCAGTCCAATACTGACATTGAAATGTTATCAACCATAAAACCTCTACTCTAAAAACAGACAAAAAAACCTATAGATTATCTTAGTGAGTAAAGTATTGACTCATAAGCACGGCTGAGGTGCATTTGAACCCTGGAGTCACATGGCCACCTCCTCAGCTGCCTCTTCACACTGTTATGGACAGGAGGAGCAGACAAAGGCAGGTTGTGTAACAGTTTGCACTGAGGACATGGGTGAGTGGATGCTGCTCCGCTCCTGAGTGATACCAGAGCATGACTGATGGCCGAGGGGAGCGACGCCTGTCAGCGCGTCTGTTTTTACACAACTCCAACCCCAACAGACCCCCCTCAGGTGAGCGCCGGGCCCTCACTGGGCTTATTGTTCTGTGTTCGCACCGTCTGTTCTTTTCCAGAAACGCTCGACTCCACAAGCCCGCTTTCTGTCCTCTCCCTGAGTGACAGGGGGCATGTTGAGCCTTGCTCCGGAGGCAGTCTCCGGGCCCTATTGTTTACTGAATGAGAGGCATGTTGAGGGTTCTCAGTGAAATCAATCTTGCTCTCTGAGCACTGTGGCTTTGCCGAATTACTGTACCGAGGGCCTCCTGTCCCCCTTCGGTCTCAACTAATGTTCTTCAAAACATTTTAAGAAAAACAATGCTGAAGGCTGTCTGTATTTGTGGATACTGCCTATAGCAAAGGCGGACCCAAGTTGAAATCTTACAATAAATATTACTTATTCGGTTAAAAAAGGAGTTATGTACTCACATGTATAGACCATTTGCTATGTGCTTGATGGTTAGGGAAAAGGTAAGGTGTAGACACATTCAATGTAATTACAGCTGCAAGGTGAAACAAATGGAAATTATGCCCACACAGTGTTCCCCAATGTGATGTTTTTACTGTGAAATGAAAAGGATAATGTTTGGGCCACACTTTCTCAGATGTGTGGGGGTACTTTTCTCCTGATCGCGTGTTTCATACTTCCGAATAAACTCTCCCGTTCAGTTTAAGCAATATTGACTTTTAAAGAAATACATTATAATTGTGTGGTTTTGGGGTGAGTGATTGTGTGGTTTTGGGGTGTGTGTGTGCGTGGTTGCTGGGCGAGTGTATGTGCGTGAGGGGTGAGTGTGTGTACGTGATTGTGCTTGTGGTGTGAGTGAGTGTGTGGTTGTGGTGTGAGTGAGTGTGTGGTTGTGGTGTGAGTAAGTGTGTGGTTGTGGGGTAAGCGAGCACATTTTTCCTTTCTGCTGTGGTGATCTCTTGCTGCAGGCACTTATCCCACAATGCACTTCAGTGCTATCAGGGTTTAAATAACAACCATGATTTCCAGTCACCCATTTCATAATGGCTCTGTGTGGCTCAGTAGGGAGAGCATGGCACTGACAACACTTATGTTGTGGGTTCATTTCCCATTGGAGCCACTTATACTGAAAAATGTATGCGTTCATTACTGCAAGTCGCTTTGGATAAAAGCATCTGCTAAATGGCATGTATATAATATTATCATACAGCAGATCTTCTAGTCAGGCAAATGTAGATCCTCCAGAAGGCGATTGTTTGCTTTCAATTCCTTTTTCTTCCTTACACTGCTATTGCCAAATTGACATTTTCATACTTTATTTATTTTTTGTATTTAGGTCACGTTTCCATGTTCAAATTCCCAATCATATTTCTATGGCTGTCTCATCACTACAACCTCCACTGCCAATTGGCGAGAGCGCAGATGAGCACGTATGCCCTCCAAAGTGCTCTGGATAAGATCATCTAGCAAATAAATAAATAAATATGTGAATTATATAAACATTTTCAAATAAACATCCCTTCTTTCCATAGTATATTCATATATGGTTAATCAGTTGTTGCAAATACCCGAAGCTCTGCTTAGGACTCTTTCTGTAATGTCTCTGTCAGACCCTCAGTTTCACACCAGGGGCCTGAAGCTTGGCAATGCTCAGAGCATTTTATTTATATTATAGTTGAATCATGTAAAACTGTAGAGTCCAGATACACACCATCCTATTCTGCTACTGTGATGCAGATTTTCGGTACACAGGACTTTTAAGGTTGTGTATTATATTTTAATAGGCGGGGAAGTGTTGGAAATGCTTATCCTCAAAGTTGGAGTTTCTGATCTTGTCGATCCGCGTAGTTTTAACTTCCGTACGCAAACGCCTTTAGCTTCATTTCATTGCGGTGTGGTGTTCTGTGCAGTGTCTCCCAACAGCTCGCTTGTGATTTTGAATTATGGGAAAGCAACGATGTGCTTTTTATGCCTAAAAGCTGGACGTTCAGAATTGTCTCGTGTTGCAGATTGGAACCTCTGCAGTGCTGTGTGAACGAATGCGACCGAATACGATGCCCTGCCCTGGTCAGACAAAAGGAGGCGTTGCCATGGACGCTACGACAGCAACAAACGACAGTGACTGTGACACCGAGGAGGCTGAGCTGAGGGAATGCAGCGCCAGGTGGTAAATCTGTTTTAATCCACCACAATGTAAATAATAACGATTATATTCACAAATATTATTGATCTCCGCCGAGGTGGTGGAGGTACGGAGGGTGGTGGGAAACAGTGAACCACAGTATTGGACTGGATTGCCATGGCTTCTTCCTGTACTATAACAGCGATGTCAGCTCTGCTCTTGTGAGTAAGAACCAAGGCCTCTTTTCTCTTTGGAGATTAGTAAAGATCAGAGTCACGAGAGTCCCACGGGCGCCTGCTTTTCCTGTTTTGATTCGTGTTTCTTGGGTAAGCTATGGAAACGTGCGGCAGACCCTGCCTGGACCGACAGTAACTCTGCTGGAACAATAACGGGCGTTGGAGCGGAATGAGCTCAGAGGAACACTGCCCAAAATGTATGTGAGTCTGGAAAAACTTTATGTGTTGATTGAGGAAGTCCTGGTTATAAAAACTCAGGTGGGATGTCCAAACAGAGCAAAAATGGTCAAGTCCAACTTGGAAAGTTTCCTTGTTTTTAGGTATTAAGACCTGCACTTGCAAAGCACAGAACATTTGAATGAATTAATATTTCAGTGCTCAACAGTTGTGGCATCCTTGCCTTCCATTTACTGTGTCATTATTCAGTCATATTTTGTTCAATAATTATTCAATAAATATATACTGTAGGTGATTTTTTTCCCCCTCACTTTTCAAAATGAAAACGCAGGATAAAAGAACATGTTTATGAGACCATGCTACAGTATGTGGTAAACCATATCTTTGATAAAATATAAGAAACATATATTATAAATTCACAGCATGCTTTCACAAAAATGTGAATGTCTACAATATTGGATGAATGTCTGGATGATATAATTATACTATGCGTAATTCAGTATACAAACTTCTCACTTTTTGTTAGGCAATGCTGTTGCTATGAAACAATGCCATGATATCATACAAGGACAACCAAGGTAGTGTACAGCCATCTGTATCATAATCTATGATACACTGGATGTTGATTTAATGAGTCACTCACTGTTCCTGTCCAGATTGTGTGGGGTTTGCAAGAGATCAGGGATATCTCTGCAAACCTCATTATGGGATGGGTGTGTATGGGTGAAATCCCATTCTCCTTGTGAATTCGAAATTATTTTGTGTGTGTGGGGGGGGGGTCTGCTTGTCTAGATAGAATGGTGAGTGAAGCTGAATCATGTGCATTATTGGTCATGTTTGCGTGAATTTCTTGGTTCCCAGACCCTGAAGTCATTACCTATGGGTCAGTCTTGAGTGGTTTGAGGTGGGTCAAAAGAAGCATGCTAAAAATGTATGCCCTGGATATTAAATATTTAGCATTTTCACACGCCTAACTAATGTCTTATGAGAGCAATCAAACTCAATAGTGCATTGATTCATTGCACACATTTTATTTTTCTCTTCCGTCCCATTGCACCAGCAGTTACTCCTAAGACTACTGAAAAGCAGCTGTTTCCCAAACTCAGCAAACATCAGGAATGATCTAAATATATAATTTAAACAATGTTTAAACGAAAACGAATGCAGATGCTTTCTTGCAGACGCATTGACTGCAGTGTTGTGATTCTGGTGCAAAGGTGAGGCACACTGGCTCCTGGAGTGGGTGGCGATGAGTTTGGGAGATTGTGGAGATCCCCGGTTCCCACCCTACTCCGTACGCGGGACACTCTTGGAGAGTTACTGGTTGGTACGGTGTGTGGAGACAGTTTAATGTGTGCCAGCTCAATGGCTGTTTCCATTTTAAAACTTGTACCAGTGAGAAAATAATGAGTCTCAGAGCTCTTATCAAATTAGTTACAATGACAAGCAGTATTGCCATACTGACGCTCTTGTTATATCGGTTAATTGTGTTGTGGTAGACTGCTGGCTTATAAGTGACAGGTGTTAGTAATAAAACTGCACCGATTTGCTCCCCCCCTGCTGTTTATGACTTGGACCGGTCTCTCGAGGCACAGATATCTGCTTCATTATGGGTCAGTGCTGGGGCGTACCATTCATTATGGAGCCCAGGTGGTGCCTGGCACGTGTGTCTGAAACAAGGGTGCTTGTTCCATGAGACAAGGTCCGGCTATAAGGGACATATTTGTAACTGCTCAAGCTTAGTCAAGGGACATAAAATGTTAGTGCTGTGCAATCCAGACATAATCTAATAAACCTGCGATTTGACTTCTTGCTATACCTGGTTGCCACTTCTCTCTTATTTTACATTACATTGACATTTTAGGCATTTAGAGACGCTTTTATCCAGAGCGACTTACACAGTTCACATTTCTTTGCATACAATCCATTTATACAGCTGGATATTTTACTGAAGCAATTCAGGTTAACTACCTTGCTCAAGGGTACAACGGCAGTGTCCCCACCTGGGAATTGAACCTGCAACCTTTGCGTTACAAGCTCAGTTCCTTAACCATTATGCTAACACTGCCGGCCACTGTCCTTACTAACTCTGTGGGACAGACACTAATTCAGGAAACCAGCTGTGGAGGACAGGCTAATGCATTAGTCCAACCCTGAGAGACATAGACAAAAGCTTTAAATGTGTCTCAATATATATACAACAATGTTGAAACAAATTAATTTTGTGGTTATTTTTTTGTGGTTAAATGAGAAGTGAGTTTCAATACAATGAAGTCAGGAACAAATTACTGCTCACTCGATTCGTTATAAGAGATGTTGGCTGGGTCATGGTCAAACACATTCCTTCTAGAGATGGAATGACTGTCAGATTTATATTGAGATAAAGGGTTGTTTGATGGTTTTAGCACAGAAATGGATATCCTTTTGAACATCCAGATACCATATGAAGAGTTCATATGCAAAAACGATTGACGCCATTCGAAAAGAGGACAAGATTGGTCTTTTAATCACATTTCAATATCAGGACAGAGAGCAAATCTCTGTCCCCCACTACCAGAAATTATGCAAAACTGATATTCCCACATTTGGGAAATTCACAGTGGTCAGCACAACCTGAGTGCAATGGCTGAGTCTGGGTGAATTTCAATTTAGCAAAAAATCTGATTGTGGAAGTATCTGTGTTTGATGCAAAACAAACTGAAAAATATCAAATTAAATATCTGTTTTTAAATGTAGATTTTTGACAATCTGGCTCTCTGTTACTTTGCTTACATCAATTTAGGGTCACCATTTTTAGGAATTGATAAGTTATACCAAGAAAGCACAATAAAAATCTTGATTTACTGAAAATGAATTTTTATTTATTTATCTGCTTTTGCATCCAAATTCTTCATATACACAATGCAGGTAAACACAGTAAAGGTATGCAAAGTGCAGGTGCTTACAGTGCACATATAAACAGTACAGTACACACAAAAGTACACATGATTGCAGGTCATACAGGTATACACATTCAGGCATACATGGCAGATTTAGCAGAACTCTTCTATTAAAGTGTAACTACTTGGTTGGTGAGAAAATAAATAAGCTCTATTTTGATCAAAGAAATCAAATTATCTTTTTGGAAGTAATGTTGCGGACGTTTTTTTTGGCCTGTTTATTGTCTGTGGATGTGCCCTTATGCCCAGGCCTGCTCCTTTTAGGGGCGGTCATGAAAATGCAATGTATCCATTACAATGCAAAGTGACATGTACTATATGTACTGAGATGTATTTTATTATCAAGCTTGACTTCTTCTACAAAATAAATCCTGAATGGTTGGGTAGAGTCTGATATTAACATAAAATCAGTTCTGTTTGCATATCGTGCGGGTAGAGGGGTGGATGATAGCAAAACTATTTATACTCGACAACATGCATAAACATCTCGAGGGTCCTCAAACAAATTCAAACTCCTGTTTGCTGACTTCTCCTCTGCCTTTAACACATTACAGCCCCACACCCTGGCAGATAAACTCCTGAACCATTTCCATTTGGATCACCAGATAATAATTTGGATCACAGACTTCCTCACACACAGAACGCAGAGATTACTGGTTAACAACACATACTCTGATCTGCTGCACACCTCCACTGGCTCTCCCCAGGGATGTGTCCTCTCACCTCTGCTCTTCATCCTCGACACTGATGACTGCAGGACCTCACACCCCAATCGTCACCTGGTCAAGTTTACGGATGACACTGTGCTCCTCCCCCTGCTCTCAGGCCCTGCCCAAGACCATGGGCCTGCCCTCGACGAGTTCATGGAGTGGTGTGACACCTCCTGTCTGGAGCTGAATGTGACTAAGACCGAGGAGATGGTGGTCTTCTCCTCCAGACAGCAGGAGTCAAGGTTAACATCAGCACCTATATTCATCCACAGGCAGCCAATGGAGGTTGTGAAGCAATATAAATACCTGGGTACAATCTTTGATGACAGACTGAGGTTTGACACCAACAAGGAGGACATTCTGAAGAAATGTCAGCAATGCCAGTACTTCCTGAGGAAGCTCAACTCCTTTGGGGTCAACCTCACCATCCTCACCACATTCTACAATTCATAGAAAGTATAATAACCTTCTCCTTCACCTGTTGGTTCCACTCCCTCGCCATTCAGAACAAGAAGCACAAAATGACTGGTCACCCCTTAAGATCCCTGTCCACACTCCATGAACAGCAAACTCTCAGGAAAGCCAACTTCATCCTCCAAGACCCCAAACATATTATTTTCCCAGCATTTGAGTGGCTTCCCTCAGGCCGGCGTCTACGCTGCCCAGGGTGTAGGACTAATAGGAGGAGGGCAAGCTTTGTGCCTGAGGCTGTCCGCCTACTCAACTCCAGCCTCACCTCAGCCCTCCCCACTTATGACCGGACTTCATTCTTGCCCCACCTTACCCTCCCCTACTCACTTACATCATTTTTACTACTATTATTATATTTATTTATTTATTTATTACTATTCAATTTGGCACTGAGAGATATTGATATTGAGCGTTTTGCACAGATGTCTGTACTGTTTGCCTTGTCCACTATTGGTTTATTGTTTTGTTGTTGTTGTTGTTGTTATTTGATGGCTTTATGTTTTCCTATGCTGCCTTCATAATTGCCCTTCGGGGGACAAATAAAGTTTTTTTGAATTTAATTTGAAATTGAATTGTTGTCTTATGTCCTTGATGTTTTGGTTTTTAGGGAGGTTGACAGTGATGTTGCACAGGGCCAGGGGTGGCACTTTGAACAGTCAAAGGGCATCGAACACTTTGCACTTTGTCATCTAGGTTATTATCAGGGATCAGTTTCTGCAGTCCCTAATCTCCTCTCATATTTTTTGCCTTTTTTTTGTTTTGACTGCTGCTGACAAAATACAGTATCTCCCCATCACTCAATGCTCCAGGTACTTCTCTCTGTTTTTGTGTAAATTAAATCAGTTGAGATTGGTAGTGTAATTGAGTTGAGTTGAGTTGGAGAATGATTGATTTGCTGTCACACTGTCCAGATTGCTGATGGACAGAAAAAGGGGCCAAGAAAAACTCTCCGGCATGCATCTGATCAGCAGATTCCCAGCCGTTACAGCCTTGATGCAACTTGATGTGGTTTTGTGCACAATTGTGGCTGCGGAGTTTACACACATTCACTGTGAAAAGGGAACGTCTCCAGAAGGTCTCCAGACATGCTTTCTGACACCTAAATGAGAGTTATTTTTCTTCTAATCTTAGCTAATTAACAGTTTGGTATATTTTCCACATTAAAGAGGGGCACATGATTGGGTGTTATGAGGTAACTCAGGACACTTTAGGTCTTATTAAACTTGTTTACGTACAGAATGATTCTTGGATAACGGTGTTTTGTTTTATGAGGAATGTAAAGACCGCAAACTATGTTGAGTTGCTCTCCAAACCCTTAGGACTGGTATCCCTTGAGTGGTTAAAGGCTCGTAAACCAGTCCTGCTCTGTAATATATAAAATGTGTAAATATGTGTTAAATGTAAACTGGACAGCAGACGTTGATAACATTTAAGAACATAAGGGCATCAGCCATTTAGCTCACCTAAATTCTGAAATGAGGGACCGCATTTACAGGCATTCCCTAAAACCTTTCAGGGGGGTGCAAAGAGAAGTTTCCACAATGAGTGGTATAGGATGAGTATTCACAGTCCAAAGATGCAGCATACTGCTTTCCTTGCAGACACTTTGCTCTTCCAAACGCCCCTAAGAGTGTGTTCACTTCCGTAGATGGGTACACTAATTGGAAGAAAGTCACATTTAAAGACTTTGTGTACATGTAAAATCAGAGAGCCTCCTTTTATTTTATTTTTATTTTGCAGGGACAATGCATATTATATATGCCAGAGTTAGCCAAAAGGCTAGTTTACACCTGGCCAGATGTTACAATAAGCTCCCTAAAAAAGAACAAAACAACAGCTTGTAAAAAACATTGATAAAATCTACATATATAAAAATAAAATAAAAGTCATAATAGTGCTGGAGCAAGAAGGTTATAGCAGCCAGAAGCATAAAATACATGAAGCATGCAGAACAATCAGTGGTCCTGTGTTTTAGGCTATATACCAGGCTTACTCAACAGGCGGCCCACGGGCCGCATACGGCCCGTGAACCTTTATTTTGTGGCCCCCAACATGCCTGGTTATGAATGTATAATCATTTGGGGATATAATTAGCCCCCAAAAGTCGTGTGAAAATTAGGCAGTGCGCCTTAAAATTTTGTGCCTCATCCAATACCATTCTAACTGACAACGTGAAAGTTAACGATAGCCTATTTATCGCGAGAGCTCATCTTAATGGATGATGGAGACAAAGAAAAGAAAAGTGGATGATGAAAACAGGGGTTTCAACCCTGCGTGGGAAATGGAATTTGCTTTTGCGGAGATACATGGGAAACCAATGTGTCTCATCTGTCAAAAAACAATTGCTGTGTCAAAGCGAGCTAATCTACAACGCCACCACGAACAGCTTCACCCCGAGTTCTGAGATGTCTATCCATCTGGCAGCGATCTCAGGAAACACAAAATACAAACGATGCTAGGTGGGTTTCAAGCCCAGCAATCCATGTTCCGCAGCGTTGTTAAAAGCAGCTACAACTGAGCAACAACCAGATCTGAAAGTACTTGTGAAAAGAATGCAGACTCAGATTTCTCACTAGGAATAAGTAAGTTATTTTCCACCATGGCTTGCAAAGTTTATTTACCCACATAGGCTAACTGTGGTTTTTCTTTACTCAAATTGAGAATATTTTTTCCACATTCAATGATGCTTTGCGATGCATTAAAAAAGACTAGCAAGACAAACTATTTACCTCCCAAAAAGGTTTTTTTTTACTCAAATGGAGAATATTGTTTTCATATTCCATGATGCTTTGGAATGCATTAAAAATGACTAGCAAGACTATGCAGCATATTAAACAGCAGTATTAAATACAGTGAATACAATTGTACAAATATCTTAATAATATGTTGTGGCCCTTTGCATCTGTTGTGGTTTAAATGTGGCCCTCTTGGCCTCTGACGTTGAGTACCCCTGCTACAGACTATTTAGGATAATAGGCTTTACTTTACAATGAGACATAAAACACCTCTGAGCAGCATTATAAACACAGTCACACAAGTAGTAATAAGTAGTATTGAATAATAAGAAATAATTGGTCCATCCAGCATGTGCCACCCCTTAATGTGACCTCTGCCACCCCATGTGTGAGATCCTGGAACCTCCACCGCTCTTCGCTGGTCCATTCTGAGAGCAGACGCACAGAGCTTAGAGCACATTACCAGTACATCAAGGCTTTATTGAGCTGTTTGTGATGACAGTGCTGGCATATATCAGTTCTGGTATATTTATCATCATTATTAGCATCATCATATGTCACCCATCCTTATTATCAATTGTGATTATGGGCATGTTTGCAAAACCATGAGATTTGCATACCAAATAGCATGACATTTGTTACATGCTAAATGTTACTGGATCTGTTTTCTGATTTCCATTAAACATTGTATACATGTAGACCTACATAATATCCATATTATGTATGCACATCTTGTAAGTCGCTCTGGATAAGAGCGTCTGATAAATGCTTAAAATGTAAAATATAAAAATGTAAAATATTAACATAAAATGTAGCAATAATTGTATAATGAATGACATCTAATAATTGACAATTAATTAAATAACACATCCAGTATATCAGAATAGATATACTTTATATCTCATTTTTTTAGTTATATTATTCAAGGAAATTAGGCCTCTGGTACTCATTAGCCATTACTGTTGTGCAATTCCCTCAATATTAGAGCAGTTAAAAATCACAGTTAAAATGTGATTATCGGATTGATGTGCACTCAACCCTGGATAAATATCATAATAAATAAGAAATGGAATAAAACATTCACATAGACACATCTTCATTGGATTAAGATTACCAGTATCAGGTAAATGGATGTGCTGAGAGGAACATGCAAATTCATAAAATTAAGTGCATATAATATTGCATTCACTGAAGCTTTGAGGAAGGGCCAAGGCACTCAATGATCTACTGCAATTGAATGCAGATGTCATGAAAGGCCGTCGTGATCGTGGTTGCCTCTCTGACGGCCAGCTGCCCCCTGCCCGGGGCGATCAGTGTCCCCACCCCATTGGCTGAGGGTGCTGCCTGTGGTGTGGGGCGGATGATTGCTGTGTATTGGGGATGGACGTAATCAGAGTGATATGCCCTTTGGTGTTGTTCCAGGGTGTCCCCATTTATGGCTCTGGTACAGAGAGGTGGGTGCAAGGCCACTCTGCCTCTCATTCCTGTCGACATATTTATGTTCCTTTTAAACTGTGCCATATGTTTATATTGTGATTCTTTTTTTTTGGTGAGGTGGGGGGGGTAGAGAGGGGGATGGGTTAAATTACAGTCATTTAGAATGTTTATATCTATCTTTCCGTTTCTATCTATCATCCCACCATCTTTCACTGTTCTCTCCCTGTTCTGTCGCTCTTTCTCGCAGTCCTCTCTGGGCCATTGAGCCCTGCTGAGATCCTGGTGTAAGCTGTGGAAGCACCACTCCCTCTGTAGTCTCTCTCTCTCGCTGTAGCCTGTCAGCGGAGTGAAACCTGACCCTCCTGAACCGAGAGGGAAAGCGTGTTTGTGCTTCGGGTTCGAGCGTGAGACGGGCGGCTGTCCCTCTCCTACTGATGATGCTCCATACGGTAGGTGTGAAGTGTTTCCCATGACATGATGAGCACCGGAGACAGGTACATTACGAGATCAAAACTTTTGTATACGTTGCCACGAGGTTGTGATGCATGAAAGTGTGGTAGCACCTTTTTGACGACCTTTTCTTTCACCTCTCCAAATCACAACGTTCCAGGACACACCATAAGGAAAACATTTTGCGGACGTGTATTTCATCCAACAAAATCACGGGAAGCGTCGTTGTCAGCTCGTTGTACGACTACTTAACACTACTTAAGAGTCAGTCTGATGAATCTTTTATGTATTATCCATCATGCTTTATCTACAAAGACACTCTCACAATCTACACTACCTCAGAGATTTTGTGTACTAGTTTTAGAGCTGCTTCTTGTTGAAATGTCGTTGTTCATTAGTGAACATAATTCAGTGTTTAACCAATGAAGGCCTCCAATATATAATGAGATTTGTGTTTCTAGACACTGGCTTGGACACCGTATGTGTCTAATCAGGGCCGTAACCAGTATAAACATGTCATCAGAGGCACAGGTCACTAACATGGTTGCTGTATAAACCTAATATCCAACATTTTGTGTTGACTCTATATTATGTCACAGGTTGAGGGAATCCAACCTCCAAGACGCATGTTAAGTAGTACGCTATTATAGCTAGCAATCTATTTCTCATTTTTGTGACATTTTCATAAATTACAAAAATAAACCAAAAGACTCTAACTTATACTGCTAGTATCTTGTCATGTATTTTGAACACAGTAATCAAGAGGAATCTACTCAGCTACTGCTAATTATGCAGATGTCCTAAAGCTTTCATTCATGGAGAAGATGCACAAATTGTCTATTATTATTATAACAGTGCATTAAAATGACATCAACTATTTTGCACAATATAAATTGAGCTTTAGGACCTAGCAGACACTGACAGTGATTGAGTTTTCCTCTATCCAATCAAAGTGCTGTTGTTGGTTAAAGTAAGGAAAGGGGTGGGCCCCTGCCTTCCAGCTCAAACTCCTGTCTCGATCTGTCACTCAAGCTCTGAGATTCTAGATTCTAATATACATTCTGTTTGGTTCTACCTAGCAAGCTAGTTCAATGCAATGACATGTCATATGATATGGTTTGATTTCATCTTAAGCATTTATTACAATCTGTCTGTGTGTCTCTTTATCTAGCTAGCTTCTTCTTTCGTGTATCGTCATATGTCCAGCTCCGTGTCGTGCAGCCACGCCCTCGTCTCAGGTCCCACTCGGAAGAGGCCCTCCTCCGAAGGTAGTCTATGCAGGGGACAGGCGGTGGTGATGTGGTCGGCAGTCTGCTCAGGCTCCCCGCACTCACACGCTGCGCTGTCTGTTAGGCCCCACTTCTTCATGGACGCCCTGAAGCAGCCGACCCGGTGCGCAGGCGGTTCAGGAGGGTCCATTGCCGCGAGGCAGGTCCTCTCCCTCAACGCCATCTCCAGGATCCCGGATGTAATGGTGTAGGCATGTATGCCCTGCCGACTCCCACTCCTGCTTCCAGACTACCGCCAGCCAGGCTTTCGTTGTCAGATCCTCCGGAATAGAAATAAGCATCTCTTGTGCCGCCTTGTTGTATGGATGGCGGGACTTGAGTCTGCTTGGAGGTGCTGCCTTGGTTGTGGTGTCATGGAGGAGGTGCCAGTCGTGTTCCTGGGCTTTCCTTGCCAGGGCGAGGTTGCAGCCTCTCGCCGTGGGCCGGCTGGCGCAATTCCTGCTAGGACTGGCAGGTAGAACACGGGGGTGGGTTTCAGGCAGCCAGTTATGATCCGGAGGGCATTGTTGGTAGCTGCGTCGACCTTTTTAGTATGTGGGCTTCTGCTCCAGGTTGGGGCACAGTACTCGGCTGCAGAGAAGACAAGGGCTTGTGTGGAGATACGTAGTACCTTGGCGGAGGCACCCCAGGTTGTACCAGCAAGGCGACGGATAAGTGAGACCCTTGATGTTACTTTGGCCCTCACTTCCTCGGTGTTGTTTGTAGGACAGCGTCCTGTCCAGGCGTACGCCAAGGTACTTTGGGGCTTGCTGGAACTCCAGGTGTTTCCTGTCCACAGAGACCTCCAACTCCCTTTTTGCTTCCCTGTTGCAGAGATGGAATGCTGCCGACACTGTCTTCCCAGTACTGAGCTGCAGGCGCCACCTGCGAAGGTAGGCAGCCAGGATGCCCATATCCTGGTTAAGGCCCTCTTCCACCGCCTTCCACGTTGGTTGTTGCAGCATGATGGCTAGGTCGTCCGCGTACCCGTACCTTCTGGATGTTATCACCGGTAGGTCAAAGATGTATATGTTGAAGAGCATTGGTGAGAGGACAGACCCTTGCGGGACCCCGTTTCTCAGCCTTCTGAGCCTGCTACGCTGGCCATCGCTGGTCTGAAGGATGAAGCTACGGTTTGCCAGCATCTCCATGATGAAGTTAACCATATGCCGGTCCGGGATGGTTCTCAGTAGCTTCAAGTGGAGTCCGCGATGCCAGACGGTGTCATAGGCGGCGGTCAGGTCCAGTAGAACAACCCCAGCTTTTGCTTTGGCCTGGAAGCTGTCCTCAAGATCTTGTGTGAGCAGGGTTACCTGGTCCACTGTAGACCTGCCCCGGCGGAAACCAGCCTGTTCTAGCTAGGAACAGTAAGCATGCAAAAAGAAAATAATATTTTTTGTTCTGGCTTCAGAAAAATAGTTTTGGGTCTGCAGTCAGGTATCAATAATGTAGCTGACAAAGGTGTGCATTCTAGAGTGTGCAAGGTAGAAAGCCTGTGGTAGAAATCAGCCAATTTGAGCTAGATGGACAGTGACGAGTCATCATTTTATCAGGGATCGTCAACATGGAGCAGATATTTTTCACCATGTGTGAAACAATGCATCATGACCTCGGTGTCCTCAATGGCAGCCATGGCGATGTATTTGATTTATTTTTAATAAATAAGATTTGATTTATAATAAGCATGGATTTCATGCTGTTTTAAACGGGCCTTGGTTAGAGTACTATGTGTGATGCCCTGTCTTGTTGAAGGTGAAAAGGTGCTGTTTTTGTCAGCGGTGATGTTTGTCTTGTGGGGTTTCCAGTAAGAGGTGTGATGTCACCCCAACACCCTCAGAGAACACACAGGATTTATGAGATAATCGGGATGGCTACTTGCCACCATAAAAATTCATACCATATTGCCAATATATTATCTGACTTATTTTTCCCTTGCTGAATGTTGACAGCCATATTTTTACACTTTGACAGACATAACTTTATATTAGAGTAGAGCAGGGAACCACCCCAACGCTACTCTTACATGACTCTGTGGCGCGCGTTGTGTGTTATTCTCAAAAGGTGAACACAACAAAGCTTGGCTAAGCTGTCGAACATTTATGCAACCTTTCTGTAACCTATCTGGTCAAGTGTGGCCTGTGTACTCCATTTCCCTGATAAGGGGAGGGCCGCAGGGCCTGTCTGGAACGTGTCCCTGCAGGGAATTCTACTCACAGATGGGGGATAATGACCTCTCCAATGCCCCCCACCCCACATTCTGTCAATTAACTCTACGCCTTTTACTATTCTGTGCAAAAACTTGAATTGAGCAATAAATAAACAAAGCTGACTGGGGACATGCGGTCAGTTAACTCCATACAATAAAATGCTCAGTGCTAATTCAGCTCTAACAGCTTTTCCCAAAGGGATAAAATGTACTCTATCCGAGTTGATTTAACCCTGAGCATTTTGCAGTGTAACTTAATTGTATGTCTTTATCCAATGACTTAAAATATTTCTGATGAAGGTAGCATCATCTGTCCACTTCACAGGCTTGACTGACATTATTTTAGAGAAGTAAAACAAAAAAAGCAAATGTTGATCACATGTCGGTGATGTCATGTATGTCAATGCTGATTTGTCATATTGAAAGTTTTGTGATTGAGTAGGATGAAGCATATTAGCAGGCTCATGCCCCCATTTCCATTTCCTCAGTGTGGATTGTGAAGGTATGGGACCCCATCTTTGTCGACAGAAGATTAAGACCACACAAAACCACAGGAAACAACAACGCTCCCTCTATTAGCACGGCCATAAACTCCCCTGGTTACAACCTATTGTGATGGTTCTCCCTTGCAGCTGTGCGCATCCCCCTATGCTTTACCTATTCATGATTTGCAGCACGCCATTCAAAGTAAGAAATGATATAATACCACTTTTATTCTCATTATGGAGAACTTAAGTGATGACTGCATGTGTGTGAAATAAAAGAATTAAACGCCTTTATACACGCATTATAGCCTCTAACCAATAACTAGTTACGACAGAGCCAGTTGGCAGGTTTACACAAAGCCCTTGCTCTTTATCGGCGTCCGTGTTCGGCGGTCTGTATATCTCACAACAAACCCATCTGATTGCAGGCACGTTTTGAACAGGCACGGGAAAGGTTTCTGCGAGACAGTGATCTGCAGTCAAAAGAAGATAAGAACTTCTGCCCAGATCAGATTTAGTTTTGCTTTTTATGGTGGCCTTGCGATGGAGGCGGTGGAGGTCAGAAGTTCAGTGCTTTTAACCCCAGCACTTATCTCACTCAGATAATAATAAAAATAAAATAACTGCCCTCACAGGTTCAATTACTGTGCACACGTACGCGCCCTGGATCTGTAACCCCATAACCCCCTCCTAACCACACACACACACGTGCACAACCCCCCCCAACCCCACATGCATATACACATATACCACACATGCATATACAACCCCAACCACACATGCATATACACATATACACACACACCCACACACACACACACCCCCACCACACACACACATACACACACACACACACACACACGTGCACAACCCCCCCCCCACCACACATGCATATACACATATACACACACACCACACACACACACGCCCCCCACCACACACACACACACACACTCCCTCCTCTGCTCTTGCATGTTCAGTCCTGTTCTAGTGAGTGCACCTGGACCCCCCTTCACCCTGATAAATGTGGTGTAAAGGCCGTCTGCGAGACTAGTAGGGGCTACAATGCAGATGTGGACTGCACTCTGAATGGATTATTCTTTACCACAACTGTGAAGGGTTCATCTGTACAATTTCAGTCCATGTAAAAATCATCAGTCATTTTCCATGATTTCATCAGTAGTATTTAAATATAAAGTACTATATATAATATATATATATATATATATATATACTGTATATATATATATACAGTGGGTGTAGAAGTATTCACTCCCTTTGGCATTTTTCTGATTTTATTTTCTTACTTCATGGAATCAAAATGTATTTACTTTGGATTTCTTGCCACTGAGCGACAAAAAAGACTCTATAATGTCAAATAAAAAAACTACTCTAAAGCTTTTCCTTAATTGATAAAAAAAACAAAACAGACAATAATTGATTACAAAAGTATTCACCCCCCCTTGACTTAATACTTGGTAGAAGCACCTTTCGCTGCTTAAGCTGAGCTGAGTTATAGCTATGAGCTGAACTAAAACTCAACCAACCACATCTGGGTATTGCCCATTGCCCAATGGAATTTTTGCCGAATTTTCTTTACAAAATTGCTCAAGCTCCATCAGGTTGGATGGGTTGTTTTTATTTGACATTATAGAGTATTTTGTATGGATCAGTGGAAAGAAATCCCAATTAAATCCACTTTGATTCCCTGAAGTAATAAAATAAAATATGAAAAATTCCAAAGGGATGAAAACTTATGCCCTCTGTATATAAGTATATAATCTGGACTAATTTTTGTCATTCTCACATGGCTTGGAACATTCTGCCCTTGTACTGCAGACAGCAATGTAAAACTTTTTGCGGAATTTTCACCTTCCCATTTGGTTTTGTTGTCATTAAGAGTATCGAATTGTACGTGAATCACACTTTAAGTGTTTCTGCTAGCACAAAGAGGCTGAATTAATCAATCTGACGCTCCACCAAAGGGTGAGGTTTTTTTGGGGGAGTAAAAATCCTGACGATTCAGGTTTGATCTCCCTTTAGCCACGGCAATGACAGCGCGAGGAAGCCTGACACTTCCCACCACAGTCTGCAGATTTAGGCCTTTACGCTGAGCGCTGCCGGGGCAGCCAGAGACACCTGCTCTGCGCTGGGCTGGGAAACGGCTAATTAGAAATCTTGTGAAGTAGGCAGGTAATCCATCAACATCCTCAATCCAGATTTGGACGGCTTTCCAGCAATAACGTGTTCAGCATGTGGAATTTGGAGATAATAAATTAAGTGCCCGGCAACAACAGCGATCAGAGTTTGGCACTCGCTCTCTTACTCTCCCCCTTATTTTCTCCCTCCCTTATTCTTCCTCATCTCCCTCCCCTTTTCTCTCAATCCCATTGGCCCATGTTCCTCCCGCTCTATAGTTTCCCTCCTTCCTCCTCACTCCAGCACAGATCAGAACAGACATGCCCAACCTAAATGTTTTCTCATAACCATTTTTTGTTGGCCAACTTAAACTGTTCCTGCCACTTGCCTCCTGCTGTCTGCACCATTGAGTACTGAACGGGTGCCATTGACCACATCGTCAATTACTTTCTTTAATATCTAAACATCCTCCTCTCTGTTTGTCTGGGCCTGCGCCATGCTTGAAGATTGCTTATGCAAATGTAAGATTTATTATGTTATATGTCATATTTATTATTTAATTATGCAAAGGGTAACGAAATTGCATGGCAAGAATAACAGCGTGCAGATTTACGAGAGGGAGTACGTAGCGTCCCTGCCCGTGATCAGTGCCATAACCACAGCAACCACAAGGCATTCCCTGCAAGCTGTGAATGTAGCATTACCTCACGCTCCATACAGAAGAGGGTTAGGAGTGCTTTGAGCAACGCTCTCTGCTCACTCAACAAGCCCATTTATTCACCCTGTTTCACTGTGCCCTGAATAGGCCTGTTAACCTGTTGACTGTTTCCTGAATGAGCCTGTTAATCTGTTCACTGTGCCCTGAATGGGCCTGTTACCCTGTTCACTGTGCCCTGAATGGGCCTGTTACCCTGTTTCTCATTTCACAGTTTTCTGAATGGACCTGTTAACCTGTTCACTGTATCCTGAATAGGCCTCTTAGCCTGTTGACTGTTTCCTGAATGGGCCTGTTACTCTGTTCACTGTGCTCTGAATGGGCCTGTTACCCTGTTTCTCATTTCACTGTTTCCTGAATGGGCCTGTTACCCTGTTCTCTGTGCTCTGAATGGGCCTTATAAATATCTCCCAGGAGAGGACTAGTGGAAAAGTCCTTCCTCTATGATCAATTAACCTAATGAAGCACAGGGCCGGGACTGATGGATGTTATTCAGAACTCGAGAACCTGAGGAACACTCATCTCACGTTAGCTTCCCGGCCTCCACAGCACACGACAGGCTATGTAATCCGCTGCTTCCTTGCTGTTCTTGCTGTTGCTGTTGGTTAAGAGGGAGAATGACTTCCTGTAGGGAAGCGTTCAGGCTGGATTAAGTCAAACAGGCTCTACACTGAGGGGAAAGATCACATTACCAAATCTAACAACTATACCTACCTCCTGGAAAACATGTCCTCACAGAGAAATGGGTCTATATAATTTGTTTTATATAATTTATGATTTATTTTCATTTAACAACAAGCAATTGGACATTCTGTTGTGAGTGCATTAAAGTTTTATAAGCACACAATTTGTATGTGTTGTACACTGCATAGAAAATTGGCATATTTTCTGTGAATATAACCAATAAAATGGATCATCAGAAAAAACATCATTGTAATGTAAGATTAAAGCAGACTTTAATTTAATTCAAAAGAAATGAGACATTTTTGTCCAACTAATCAATCAATCAACAATCAATCAATAATATTTCACTTAGATACGAGTTAGATGAACAGACAGGCATCCGATTCCTTTCCTTGCACACATCATTGTGTGGTGTCGGAGGGGGGTAGCTGTGCCAAGTCACCCTGGATTGCTGCAGGGTTTGTGGGAGGGGGGGTTTGCAAGGGAATACTGGTAACAAGGGAACAGTTCAAACCTGGAACCTACCACTCTCCAGCCTACACCTCCAACAGAGACTCAGATTGGCAAAACCTCCCCTGCTTAGCTCTGGCCAAACAGGCTGTAAAGAACAACATTACCCACTTCTCCTCTGCTCACGGAGCACTGAGGGAAAAAAACTGCATTACCCACGTCTCCACCGAGGCAGCTGCAGGAAAGAAAGCACAGTGGGTCCAAGTGTATATCTCAATAAGAAAACATTCCTCATAACCAGAACATATGAGTTCATTACTCTTCGTTATTGTCAAGGTTGGCCAGAAACAAGCTCGCAGTCCCCACCAAATCAGCCTAAGCTGTGCTCAGGGAGTTCTGTATCTTGTTGCATCTGGCACTTGATTCTTTGAGAACACTTGAAATGTAAACGACCATGTTATTTTGCTAGACGAGTTCGGGGGATAATCAACGCCATCCAGCCCACTGTTGGAGGTACTATACACTAGACCATAACACTGAAACTTGACACTGCACGATTAGTAATATGTCATTCTGAAAACATAACAAAACATCATTTACTTCTTAATCCAATTCATACGAAGGGTGTTGGGATGTGCCAAGTTACGATGGGGCAGAAATTAGCTTCTTCTGAAAATAATTGTTCAAATTTTGGTTTGGACGTACGTGTGTTTGGACATACCTGTTCTGCAAGTGCAGGCATGACAGTTCTGCACTATGCTGGTGTGTTGTGTTTGCATTTGCAGGACGGGGAATTTCTGGATCCACAAGAGAAAAAAGCTTCAGTCTTGCTTAAACTGCAACATTAGCGCCAGCTGCATAAAACTCAATCTCATTTATTCCCAGTCCTGTGTGTTGTGCTGTGTGGATGTAATTGGTTAAAATCAAATGAACAATACATTGTATTTATTATTGGAGTTGATGACCATGCTGCTGATTATAACTTGTTTTATATTATAACATTATACGAGTTTGCAGCAACTAAAATAGCCATGCTGTCACAGACTTATTGTAATATAAATATATTGTTTTAAAAATACCCCAAATATTTAATGTTCTGTCACATGTAATTAGCCAATGGAAAGGGGGAGAATGTGCAGAAAAGTCATTTATATTATGTCTGGTGTCCTGGTTATATTCTCTTTAATTTTGCTCTGTGAAGGATCAGGAACTGTATACAGTATAATTGGGGGGTATATTTTGACCACTTGCTGCAAAATATTTGGAGCAAAAATACCCATAATTATTATAGCCATGTGATAATGATTCCGTTGTTCACATGTATGGTCAGGCAGAAAAGGCAAAAATCACTTCTATACAGTATCTGTGAATAATGTTTCATTGGTCCCAATATTACTGTCATCGTGTGTATGATTATATAAAGTATTAAAAGCCCTATCTCAATATGACTGTAATATCTGATATACTGTAGGCTGTATCTGTACATTGATGAAAGCGTGAAAACTTTGGGTGCCATGTAAAAAATAGGTTCATCTGCATTTTTAAGAGTTGGTTATTTTTTCTCCATATCTAACAGAACTAAAGTTAAGAAGGGCTGGACCAATTTTTTCATCTAATAGTATTATATCCAGTTTTGGCATTACGCAATTCTCCAGTGACTCAAATGTACTGTACGTGCCCCACCGAACATTTCCCTCCTCTCTCTTTCCATTGTTATGGTTTTATGACATTTTGAAAGACACCTGTGCCAAAAAGGCTTTGGTTTCTGTGTGTGGCCTTAATGAGTGCTGCGAGCCCCACCCTGAGATACTGGGGCCCAAGTGATTATGTACGTTACTTAAATAGTCTGCACTCAATTACTTATAACACTGTTTGTCGTTTAAGACTGCCAGGCAACCATTTCATGCCTCCTTGAAACTAACGCGAGCTTTTAGGCCGTGCCATGTTCCAGTGAGCAGATGAGAACACCCAGGACTTGATCCGGGAAGTGTCGGATCAGGATGGGAAACAGCAGATGCAGTGATACACGGCACAGCTCTCATGCCTTTCACACTGTCAGGCAGGTGTCCAAGGCTCAACTCCCATTGAGTTTGTCCATTAGAGGACCAGTTTATTTACCTTTAATGCCATATCCTCTTTCACGGGTCATGGTTTCATGTGTATTACTGTTAGCTTTAGTTCCTCTAATTGAACCACTTCCCATGGTTTTCAAATGAGTGGTAGCTAATGAGGCTACAATGTTTTTTCAACACACTGTGCAGAGGTTTTTGGTAGGATAGCATAACCGCGGTCAAGCCATAACTATAGCATATCCTGACGGATGGCAATAGCTTTGGCATGCTTAAACAATGTTTGAACAATGATTATGACAGACATAAATGAATGGTAACAAGGGAGGTCATTGTTTTATTGCGGTGCCGAGAGGTGAGATCCACCCGTGAGACCGGAAACCTGCCAGTGCCAGAGCAGAAATGGTAAGTGATGCTCATATACTCATTATTATACTATTCATATTATTTAATACTGTTTTATAATTAAATGAAATTATTAAATCACATTTAATTAGTGACCATACATTTAATCTTAGCTCTAATAAGATTGCATTACATCTTAACGGTTTGATTTGTATGTTACATTACATTTACATTTTAGGCATTTAGCAGACGCTCTTATCCAGAGCGACTTACACAGTTTACATTTCTTTACAATCCATTTATACAGCTGGATATTAACTGAAGCAATTCAGGTTATGCACCTTGCTCAAGGGTACAACAGCAATGCCTCACCTGGGAATTGAACCTGCAACCTCTGAGTTACAAGCCCAGCTCCCTAACCATTACACTACACTGCCAGCCCAGAAATGTCTATTTCAAACTGGAAAGGGTAGGCATGGTCACACCAGTGTCCTGGTCAAATTGTGAAACTGGATCTCTACATCTGGACGCCGAATCATCCCCCTGCAGGTGATTGGCTGCACGATCCCTTGCACTCTCACCTTCACACCCACCTTATTTCTGGTCAAATACATGGATGTTGGGGTTGAGGTACTTCCTCCATAAAGTTAATGTCCCAGAATTCTAGTTTTAAGGTCCAGCTGACTGGAGCTCTTTCCCAAAAAAGCAGCACAGCAACCGTGTATCAACATGCTCAGACCACCAGGCAAAACAGGAACACACACATTCCAGCTGTGTCCAAAGGAGGCCATTACTGAAACCACCAGGAAACTGCCTCTGCCAGATCATTTCACAGCATCAAATCAATTACAGGGCAAAACTGTGTTTACTTGACATTTAACATGTGCCAGGGACAATTGACATTCAACAGGCAAAGTTATTCATGTAAAATACAGAGTGATTCATTTTGCAGCCATCACGCACCATATATTTTCTAATGTCCACAAGCTGAGAAGAAGCTTAACATCAGGCCTGAAGTTTGATTCAATGGGGAAGAGAAGATTTTTATATGGAAACATGGACGAGCATGTGCTAAGGCAGACATTACTGAAGATTCAAACGCAAGCACAGACTATCTGTAAGAGTAAAATGCTTCAGAATTTAGTTTGTATTGCTGCGATGAATTTGGTCAATGAAGTGCAGTTTAAGAATGAAAAATGGTTGGGTCAGTGTAACTCATGGGTTTCACACTTATGTTAAGTGTGCTGTAGTGTTTATGACTTAATGACTTATCCAATAGAGAGAATAGATTCAGAATCTATTTACTTTACAGGGACTGAATTGTACACTGTGCACACTCACTTTTCTGTTTTCATTTTCATATGTAATTTAAAATATCCACTAGGTGACTGACAGATTAACCCACTGACATTGGTGTTAGGAATAAAATATTTTCAACATATTCAGAACATATTTATAATAGATTGCTTCTCCAGAATGCATAAGTGAATGAAGTGGAATTTTATTTATTCATGAAATGGAAAACAGGGCCACCTCTGACCTCAGCATGTCATAAAACCAAACAAAGTAGACACAAGACTTCAAATGATCTTCAGGTTATTGTTCTATTTGTGCGTTCGCTTCAGTTTCATTATCTCTCATGACTCATCTGCAAAGCATAGCAGTTTTTTTAACAGTTCCAGGACAATCTGAACTGTAAGGCTGTACACCTGGTGTTCAACAGAAATAGCCGCTGTATTATAGGCATCCAGGGCCATATTATCCAGCACACATTCCACACCAATCCAGACCAATGAACGCCACATCAGTGGCCACTTAGTGCCTAAATGATGTTGATGCACATTACATATGCATATCACCTGGTTGCTTAGACCAGTGGTTCCCAAACCTCTCCTTGGGGACCCCAAACCCCACCACCAGGACACCTGGTTAAACTAGATAACTACTTAACAAGCTTTGATTAGTTGAATGCATGTTGGTTTCAATTTTGTCACTACCCCAATATGTCTTCCCAACAACGTTACGGAACACGGGTGTTGGTATACATACGAACGGCCAAGGTTCAAACCCCTACGTAACATTGACTTAAAGCAGAGGATGTGGCTACACCCGTCACATACAAGTGATCTTAATGACTATCGGCCAGAAAAGCTGAACCTATTGTAACTATTGATTACACTGGATTGTGGTTTAACTAGCAGATTAAGCGGCCATTAATTCTTGCCACACACATGCAGAACTAGGTCACCACCTATGGCTAATTAAGCACTATCCCACTACGAGGGGTCTGAGATATAAAGTGTGATTTTCTTTTGTTTATTTTAATAATTGGTACCCCTAGACCATCCTGAAGCCTGCTGGGTTTTAGCCTACGCTGACGATATGAACATAATACGTTTCCTTCGTTTACTTTAGGCTATTATAAATATAATTTTTTTAAGTTGCTAAAATTATGTTAAAAATGGGGTATTCATAAAATGGCCATCTTATCCTACATTACGATGTTGAAGGGCTGTTGGTTGCTATGTCCATACTATTCCCAATCTGTCCACACACTTACCCAACATCAGTTTTCAGTGATCAGAGTTGATCAATTATATAGCCAGCCATTTAAAAAAATTGTTATATATTCATAATTTTCCATATTCCAAGACTAGTTGATTGCCCCAGGAACAGGATGACTTTGGTAGTCTAATGGGTAAAACATTTGCACATTAGATGTTATCAACAGACCTATAGGTATGATCCCCTCCTACAGCCACTGCAGGTGCAGGATCTTATCTGGCTCCCCACCCTCAACCCAGCAGCTAACACCCAGCCCCCAGGTGAGCAGTAAACTCATTCATCCCAAAGACACTTTTCAGCTTTTTATTGCAGTCTCATCAAGAGTGTTTCTGTGTGTGTGTTTGTGTGTGTGTGTTTGTGTGTGTGTGTGTGTGTGTGTGTGTGTGCGTGTGTGTGTGTGTTTCTGTTTGTGTGTGTGTGTGTGTGTTTCTGTTTGTGTGTGTGTGTGTGTGTGTGTTTGTGTGTGTGTGTGTGTTTGTGTGTGTGTGTGTGTGTGTGTTTCTGTTTGTGTGTGTGTGTTTCTGTTTGTGTGTGTGTGTTTCTGTGTGTGTGTGTGTGTGTGTGTGTGTCCGCACCATGTGCATGTGTTATCTGTCAAGCTTCACTGATCTCTCCACTTCCTCGTCAGGCTCCCTAGACATTAGCGAACTGGATAAATCCATAAAGATACAAATTCACTTCTGTGCACTTCTATGTCCTTAACTTAGACGCAACCCCCAACTGGTCCATTTATTTGTTAAATTCCACCACCTGATTTTAATATTTAGCTACTTAATGATTAGTTGAATCAGGTGTGCTGGTGGTGGAACATGGACTGGCTGGGCGGTTTGTGAGGAGAGGGTTGGGAGCCACTGACAGTAACACAGTAAAGCTCTTTGCCCCTAACTTAGACTAGAGCAGGGTTACTCAAATTTGGCCCACAAATCCAAATTTGCTCCTGGTTTTCTTTCTCGAAGGTAGGTACTATTGAACAATTAGCGTAAACAATTGGCCATAGTTTCTTCACACCTGACTCCCGGAACTGGGCTTGTAACGTTAAGGTTGCATGTTCAATCCCCAGGTGGGACACTGCCGTTGTACCCTTGAGCAAGTTACTTAACCTGAATTGCTTCAGTTAATATCCAGCTGTATAAATGGATTGTAATGAAATGTAAAACTGTAAGTCGCACTGGATAAGAGCGTCTGCTAAATGCCTGTAATGTAATGTAATGTAATGTACAGTTAAACATGTTGTCCTGTAGCTGGGCGTTTCCTTCTTATGAGTGACATATCATGGAGCTCTGCTGGGTCTCTGCTGGGTTCCTGTGCTTGCGAAGGCCGCAATACTGAAGGGGTTCCTTTGAGCTGCTGTATTGGATGGATGGTCTCTCCCAGAAGGCTGTCTTTAAGGCATTTCCTCAGAGTGTCTGTATGGCCTTCTCCTCACAAATGCCTCTGTGCACACCTGCTGAGGATGCATTTGTGGAGATAATTTGTTCATTGATTCTTTAAGAGTTTGTAAAACTGATAAACAATGTGGATTATGACAGTCACATTCGTATGTAGTGGGAGAGATTGAGATACCATTCCTGGTGGGTTGTTTGAGGAATTCCGAAAAAAACCTCCTCCTAACTATTGACAAAGTTATGAAAAGTCATCTTTTTCTTGTTGGCACTGCCACAAACACAGTGCTGATGCTCACATCCCACATTCTCATACCTGCATGCATTCATCTGTGTTAGCGCTGCAAGGTTCACAGCGTCTGCTCTCCTGTCTCTTATTAATACCCCGGTAATATAACTCTGTCCATCTAGCTAAATTGTCTTCACCACTGTTTACTTGTTCAACACTATACTCCCAAAAAATAAAAAATAATAATTCACTAACCTTTTCCTTCCAGGTGTTACAGATATGGTATGCAGCTGCCTGCAATGATGTCTATTGCTGTATTACTGCACTGATCTCATGCGCAAACTATGATTGTTCCTACCATGTATTAATGCACATCTTGTAAGTCGCTCTGGATAAGCTAAATGCTTAAAATGTAAATGTAAATGTAATATTTTAGAAGAGATAAGAGACTCTAATGATACCTGAAGGAGATCGCTCTTACTTCTTCAAACAAATACAGCACAATACAATATGTAGCACAATACAATACAAATACATTATTATATATTTTGACAAGTAAGTATAATTACTTGTTTGAGGTTTAACTGAGATCTCAGACTGTCCTGCAGGGTAATTCAAGACTTAAGTTTCATATATTTTTCTCCTTGGTTGGGTATGCTTTTATAAGTGTGCTGTAGGCTTTTAGAAGTCGCATAAGCACATGCAAGGCTTACATTTATTGCCAAGAGAGAAAATAAAAGCAGAAAGAAAAGTTTCCCAGTGCAGTTGGCCTTACTGGCATACAGTATTACCAATGGTAGCTCTACATTAGCACATTGCATGTATTAAAACTAGAGTCGCATGGTGAAAATGGCTCTGATTTTGCACCACAACTACATGGGTACATTTCTTTTTTGCAGAATCTGTAATACCCAGCAGCAAACGGGACCTGGCCCAAGGTTACACGCTGGAGCATTTTTGTACTCATTTGTTTTGGCAGGTTGGTCGTGCAGGCCCCAAGGTCAGAACTATGAAATCACAGCAAGAGAAAATTACTCTCACATGGGCAAATACAATCAGCTGTTTCCAGTCAGGCTCAGCCCTTAGGTAATGTAATGAATATGAAACATTAGACTTTTTTCTGTTGCAACCCATTGTTCAATACTCATCGGTCAGCCTTCAATATAGATATTAATTACACACACACACACACACACACACACACACACACACACACACACACACACACACACACACATCTATATATACTGTATATACACCAGTCAAGAGTTTGAATACACCTGCTGTAAACTAGGTTTATCTCACACATGTAACAATAAACAAAAGGAACATCAAAGCAATGCTCAAGGAAATCTTATTGAAAATTGAATCTTGGATTCATAATACTTTTACAAAATTTGTTGTACATCGCTCTGGATAAGCCCTGTGTAATGTAATGTAATAGCAGCCTCACCAACATGGGCCATTCGGTTAATATGTTTCAGCAGGAAATCACCCGACATGTCTTCCCAGCTCTGCAACAATTCCCAGAGACACTTGTGGGTTGCTTTGCTTTGCCTCTTCTGTCCAGTTCGTCCCATAAAAGTTCTATTGAGGTCTGGACACTGGGCAGGCCAGGTCATTAGTTTGAGTTGTGCTTCACCAGATAGTTCTTGCACAACTTCAAGGTGTGTTTCGGGTCGTTATCTTGCAGAAGAATGAAGGAGTGCCTGATTAGTCATAATCCAGCTGGAAGGTGCACTCAAACTTTTCACTGGTACTGTATATACTGTATATATATATAAAATGTATCATTACCTTAATTTACAAATGACACAATCCCATTTAATATATATAAATATAAATATAAATTTGGAAAGTAAAGAACCGTCAAACGTAACCTTGAAAGAGCATCTTACACAACAAATAGTTTTTGTTGAGTCCCGGAAAGAGTTTCCAGAGTCTTACACTCATGTTTCTCACTCACTACACTAACACTCACTCACTCACTCACTCACTACACGAACACTCACTCACTCACACCCTCACTCACTCACTCACTATACTAACACTCACTCACTCAGACCCTCACTCACTCACTCACACCTTCACTCACTCACTCACTCACTCACTCACTCACACCCTCACTCACTCACTCAAACAGTCACTCACTCACTCACTCACTCACTCACATGCTTACTTTATTTAGCTACTTCAAAAGTCAGTCCTTTTCATTTGGCATTTTCATTATTTTGTCTACCCGCTGTATATCCTCAAGATATATTGCCCTACATATTAGTGCTTGGCTAAGAAGTGGAACATGTCGAAATCCACAGGAGTTCTCAACGCAGTAATATATAGTGTGGAGTTAATATACATTTAATACGCTATAATTGAATAGGCATTAAAGTACCGTGTTCAGGTTTCCTTCCTCCGTGTTTTATCTCTGCTTATTACAGCGTCGGCTGATCTAGGGCCTTTAATTTAAACTGCCACCTGTTTGCCCTGGGAATAACGCAGTATGACTCAGCACCCCGCAGTGGCTTTATGCTCCGCACAGCGCACAACACATCTGAGCATTTAAGCCGTGAACACACTCCCTCAAGCAGAATAGGCTCCAACTCAGTTCGGGAAAAACATGTTTGTCTTGCCGTTACGTTTTTAATCACCCTTCCATGTGGTGTTGCTCCTATTATTCCTGCAAATCGTGTGTTTCTCGGGCATTAATCTGCGCAGTTGCATGATTCCATTTTAATGCGAGCCCTTTAATCTTTACTTATTTGCACTGACAAGTTGCCCGACCTTTGACCTTTCCCATCACACTTTGCATGTAATCGGTGTAAGACTTCCCGTTTTAACTGGCCCGGCCAGTCAGTTTTCTATACTGAGATTATTTTACGCCCGGTATCCTAGCTTCGGGGTTCCTAAACATTTTCACCTCAAGACCCCCATAAAATGGCCACCCTCTGGCTGAATAGCCCTACCTCAATAAAATGATTAAGTGCTGACACATTTATATAATGCTCACTACAGGCTGCAACATTCCAGCGTAAAGAGGAACACACCCAGTCTAGCATTTGGACATGGATGGTAGATTCTGGTCCTGTGTGTCTTGGGAAAGTACTTGTTTGGGATCAGGCTTTGTGATTCCAAAAGGATAAAGGCAAACTGTTGATCATGTAGGATTTCAAAAAGGGTGGCAGGTGTTAGCCTGCAGAGATTCTACATCGCCGGACTGGGTTGATGAGTGGTGACAGCTGGGAAGAGTTCTTAGTGAGCCATGTATTTTGTGAGACACAAACCAGAGCTCATGTGGGAGTGAGTGGAATTTCCAGGCAGTGAGAATGAGCAGGATGATGGGAACCTGTCATACCGACATGCTCTCGAGTTTAATCAGTGAGTCCAAAGGGTTTATGGGGGATAAAGTCAAATTGGCCCCGGTTTGTGGTACTGAAAACAACTCAATAAAGAAATGTCCCCATATATCCTACCCCTACCACAGAGACAACACAGCCCCAAGAACACTAGAGAGTGGGCGATACACAAAGCCAAAAGGCCTATTGCATCACTGCTAAATATACCAATTACCTACAGCATGTAAATGTCCATTTACATTAGAAACAAGCAAAACAGCAACAGTTTTTTTATCAAACCTTTGTCATGAATTATTACACAATGGTTAATAAGAGTTCATTATGAATTTTACAGATTGCCAGCAGAGTGACACTTGAGGAAGCATTTTAATATTTTAAAGTGTATACGTTCTTCTGCTAGATACTTCCGGTTCAGCAAGCCTCCGTGCGGTTTGGGGAGCAGGACTGTATTACAGTGCCTAATGAATCTAATGACCTCTAATGTTGTAGGTGTGTGCACTGGAACCTACCCCTCAGGGCAAAAGAGGCCTCCAACACTGGCAGCGAGACGAAGTGGAGAAGGAGGTTTCTTAAATTTGCTATTTTCACATAGCAAATAGCTTTTTAAATGTTATAGCTAACACCATTAAATGCTAATATTGTTAATGTTAGTACGTATAGATGAGGCAATAACATTAAAATAACTGTTTGTCTCCAACAATGAGTTGGAGCACACCAGTATACACAAAATAACACATAGTTAGTCAGTTGCCATTCCTGCTCAACAGGATATAAACTAAAGTGACCTAACTTTGTTACATTTACATTTTACATTTTAAGCATTTAGCAGACGCTCTTATCCAGAGCGACTTACAAGATGTGCATTAATCTTGCATGGTAGGAACAATCATAGTTAGCGCACGAGATCAGTGCAGGAATACAGCGATAGACATCGTTGCAGTCATCTGCGTACCATACCTGTAACACCGGGAAGGAAAAGGTTAGTGTATCTTTTTTTTTTTTTTAATTGGGGGGGGGGGAAGTATAGTGTTGAACAAGTAAACAGTGGTGAAGACACATTTGCTGGTTAACATTAAACACAAGCTAGCTAGCTATCGTGTGAGTTGCTGGTTAATCCAAGCCAAAAAAAGGTATATGCACTTTTTAAATCGCCCTGGATAAGTGCATCTGCTAAATGGGTGAATGTACATGTAGCAGAAGTGCAAAATTCCCTCCAAAAAGACAAACTGACCAGTCATCAGCCTCACTCTCCTTCAGCGTAGAATGAGGTCATAGATTCTTCATGGGAACGCAGGGTTTCATTGTCTCGCCTCTGAGATCTTGCACCGCGAGGAAACAGATTCGGTTCTCGATTAGCTGCGCAGGATTTTATGTGCAAGGTCCGGCAGCGGCTTCACTGAGGACGGTAGCTCTGGGGCTCGGTCCCGGGGGCATAATAACAGCTGAGGAGTTTACGCCGCCGATAAACACAGAGACTGTCTGGGGCGCAGGGGGTAGTGTGTTAGTGGAGCCACTCACGCTCCTTCATCACTGTGACGATGAAGTGGGCTGTAAATCACTCATCCTTAGTCTGTGGTACATTCACACGCTGACCCGCACACAAATCACCAATTACACCGGTGACACAATGGGGGCTTGTGATTCTTGCTGTTATCAAGAAGCGTTTTTAGCTTCTTTTTATTGCAGAGATGTCCGTAAGTTGTGCACATCATAGCTGGTGTTGACACTCGGGGCATAAATTGTCACAGTGACCTCCACAAGCGGTGGAGTTTCACTGATGGCTCATAGGTCATGAGGTGTATATGTGCGTTTTAATTTATTGTAGCATTGAGTTATGGTTTTAACATCACCATTGCTAGCCGTGGTTCTCATTAATCAGAGGCTTGGCTTGCGAAGGTCAAGTTATGAGACTTGCTTTCAATACAATAAAATTGAGTACGTATTTTAAACAAAGTACAAACTTTTACGGATATAAAATATGGATATGATCCCTCTGATCCACAGCGCAACAATATTATCAGCAAAAAAATCACTTTGTTACATTTCTATTCCGCCTATCCCATCCCACAATGTCAAATGCATCCTGCTTGTCCTGCATGTGGACTGTTTGAATCTGGTCACCCGAAAACTGAAGTACGTGTTGTGGCAGCCCGAGGGGCTGCACAAGGAAATGGCTGCCGGGTCCTGGGAGCCAAAACACTACGTTTCCCAGCAGGCCACAGTCACACCTGAACGGAGTGAAGGCAATGGAGCTAACGACCAGCTGAAGGCCATTTCAAGGCCTATTTAAAGGGCTGATTCCCATCACATGTCAAAAAGGAGTAGGAAAGAGTTTGAATGTAGAAAGGAGAAAGAACCGTGACGTTGTTTGAGTGTCTGATTTGGATTGCTTTTGTGTTTTGACCGGATTGATTGAGGACCCCCCTTTGTGTACCAACTTGTGGACTGCCTGAGGAACTGACCTGGATTTTGGATTGGATTTTGGGCATTGACGACAAGATAAAGATTTGTGGACTTTGTGTTTGTATTCCCCTGAAGACCCCATCCTTTGTTTTGTGTTTATAAGTATTAGTTTAATAAATTTTCATTTTGCTTATATTACTGCCTCCTCCGTGTTCTTTAACTTGCCTACGCCCTCTGCAAGGTCCGTGAGTGTTGCCCAACCCCTGGAGACACCACAGTGTGTATCAGTTTGCTACTGAGAAAAGCGCTTTTCTCAGTAGCAAACTGATACAGCCTACTGCAGTTGTCTGGGATGGGGAAGTTTAGTTTATTGTGTATCTTCATCAAAGCCACACATATTAAAACCTGTTTATTAACTGTATTGACTATGTTTCATTGATGGCACTTGTGATGCTCAGCTCAAAAGCTCCTTTCCCATGTCAGTATGCATTCTGTCAGTCCAAACTTTGCAATCACTCACCTTATTGCCACATGATATGCCATCCAATTATGTCCTCTATTTTATTGTAGTGAAAGTACCACGGCTGTAGTACCACAGCTGGCAGGGTAGTGTAATGGTTAGGGAGCTGGGCTTGTAACTCAGAGGTTGCAGGTTCAATTCCCAGGTGGGGCACTGCTGTTGTACCTTTGAGCAAGGTACTTAACCTGAATTGCTTCAGTAAAATGTCCAGCTGTATAAATGGTTTGTATGTAAAGAAATGTAAACTGTAAGTCGCTCTGGATAAGAGCGTCAGCTAAATACCTAAAATGTAAATGTAAAATGTGAAAGTTCAATATTACAAATAACAGACACCACTACACATACATGCAGACATATATTTAATTAAAATTTGATGGGTGTAGAGATGCTCTCTGTCATTTGCGTTCTTTAAACCACTCCTTACGATCACAAAGCTTAAATGCTTTGCCCTGCTTAGTTGAATACAGATTGCACAGAACTTTCTTTTTTCAGAAAAGCAGTCTTGTGTGATGGGGGATTTGTCACATGTCTGCCCTGTCTGTTAATATATGTGCATTAATAACATCAGTGGACTGGCACATGATGCTTGCGTTTGAGTTAAAATGTGGTCTGGGTGAATGGAAACACTAACTAATTATTAGAGAGGAAACTTGCACATCGCCTAATGTTTTTATTGACACCCCCACTGTGCTGCCCAACCCATGTTGACGCGAATGCCTTTACTGCAGACCATGAAACCACCATGGGTGGAGGCCAGACATATTCCATTTGTAACAAAACTGGCAATTACACTACTGTCCAGGTGCGTTTTTGCTACCTTCTCACCAAATTAGAGCCCTAAATCAATAGGTTGTACTAAAGGTAACCTGCAATTATGTTGTTCTTCATCCTAATCTTCTATATCGTTTTTTCCTATGTTTTTCATTTGTAAATATAGTACTATTTTTGGCACCTTTTTTTATTTTTTTTATTTAACCTTTATTTAGCCAGGCAAAGCCATTAAGAACAGGTTCTTATTTGCAATGGCGGCCTGGGTACATACCTTTTTGCTTGCCACATGCAACCTTTGGTTAAATATAGTACTATTTTTGGCACCTTTTTGTTTGCCACATGCAACCTTTGGTAGTACCTGGTCAAAAAACATTGTCAAACATAAATTCAGTTTCACAGATGGTGACAAAGAGCCTCAGTAAAGCCTCAGGACCTTTGCCTTTATGGGTCCTGTACCACTGAAACAATAAGGCATTCGATTTATACCTAGCCAATGAATTGTTATCTAGCCAATTGTCATCACCACTTGCTACTGCCACACCACCACAACTGCCTACTTGTTTAATATGTTTTGTATATGTATACTTGTTTACTACCCCCCCAAAAAAAACAAAAACAACAACTTCTAACCTTTTCCTTCCCAGTGTTACAGGTATGGTATGTCTATCCCTGTATTACTGCACTGATCTCATGCGCGAACTATGATTGTTCTTACCATGTATTAATGCACATCTTGTAAGTCGCTCTGGATAAGAGTGTCTGCTAAATGTTTAAAATGTAAATGTGTTGGTGTCATGGGAGGCTAGCGGACAATTAAAATGGTTGTTAATGGAAACAAGTCCATGGGGATAATGCACAGACTGGGAGGTGTGGCTAATTTCTGCTGGTGAAACTGGAGACAGAATTTCTGTACCAACCAACATCAAATCAGTTCTCACATAACACAGGAAAATTCAGGACAGACCTAGGATTAATGTTTCTAAAATACTCAAAGTACACACACAGGCTTGGATTCAATCAACATTCTTTCCTTAAAGGGGGTGGCTTATGAATGTTCAGAGAAACACAACATGAGTTATACAATTTTAAAAAGTCAATTAAGTTAGTTGATCTGTAGCAAAATTTTGACAGTATTGTGTGATAATGTTTATTACAGCATTACACTGTTTCAGTTTGGCCACAAATTACTTAATATGTTCCAATAGTGCCATTTATCCAGGCTTATTCATCCATGCACTGATCTGTAAGCTGTTGGATAAAAGGCACTTCTGTGTGACAATATGTGTATCACTGCATTCTTTATCGTAATTACACTGTTTCAGTTCAGATATTTCAGTATCAATACTGTTGCTCATCTAGCTTTATTATATAGACTAATCTGTAAATTGCTCTGGATAAGAGTCTGCTAAATTGATACATTTAATACAAATGCATTTATGAATGTTGCATCAGTAACTCTTCCATCCAACAATAAACAAAGAACACATCTGCCAAGCTAGCACAAATATTTCATCTTTTAATTTTAAGAGCAAACAGGCAGAATGCCCAGAACCCACTGTAGGGTTTGGAACCAAAACAGTGAACTTGACATGTTTATGATCCCATATCTTTGGTACGTTTAAGACTTGTGAATCTGGTGGTGTTTTCATCTTTTATGTTTTAGATGAGAATATATGAGTATATCCATGTATTCACTGAATGCTCACTACTTTCACTTATGACATGGAGTCAGTTTGGGGGTAAGCAGAATTTTTTTAGCATGTTAAAAAGGCCACCATTTCAAATCCTGTGTAAGACAACTCTTCTTCCCCTTCCAGAGTATACACAGCAATAAAACAACATGTAATCTGCCTAGAAGAGCATGGACAGATGACTAAATAGTGAAAAACAAAAAAAGGTTTTATGCGGATATTATGTAAACCATGTTATTGTTTAGGTCAGTGGCTCACAAACTCGGTCATGGGGGACCACTGTGTATGCTGGCTTTCGTTCCAACCATATTTGCAATATCTGAATTGTAACAGGCTGTTAATTGTTCATAATTACACAATTTTAATGTGTATTGAGGGATGATTTACCCTCTTAACACCATATTATGTCAGAAATTAAGAATAAATATCTAATTTTCACCTCCCAGGACATTTAATCAGTCAGATGAACAAATTTTTTTTCTGTAAAGTGTTATGGTAGAACTTAATCTCTGGCCGCGATTGGCTGTCCGCAGTCCGGCTCTGACCGCGATTGGCTGTCCGCAGTCCGGCTCTGGCCGCGATTGGCTGTCCGCAGTCCAGCTCTGGCCGCGATTGGCTGTCCGCAGTCCGGCTCTGGCCGCGATTGGCTGTCCGCCGCAGGGGAAGGGGGGAGGGAGAGGCGGCACGAGCCAAGGAGCAGAAGGGTGTCCCTAGAAAGCAGGTGGGCGAGTTCCGTCTCGGAGGAGGCGGATCATTGCCGGCCTCGGGGTATTAGCTTGTCCCATAGTGACGGGCGGCGGGCTCGTGGGGGAGGGCAAATTGAAAGAAATATATAATTGGCTACCGATTTGGGAGAAAAAGGGGTAAAAACAAAACAAAAGGAGGTTACATATTTTTAAATTGTTCCAATTATACACTGGCAGGTGAAATCAGTGGTGTCCTAACTGCTGAAAGTGTTGACACCTGAAACTAAAGTGTTTGTGGAAAATGAAGAGTTCAATAGCAGAGCAAATGGCAATGAGCTAAACCTGCCTTGTGTTGAAATATGTTTAAGGAAAAAATGATGGTAGAACTTAAACACATGTTTTCAACAACCTTAATTGATCAAGAGATTATCTGTAACAAAAACTTGCATACCCAGTGGGCCTCCAGGACCGAGTTTGGGAACCACTGTTTTTGGTGACGCAAAGGTATGCATAGAAGAAAGGTGCAAATTATGTTAAAAATTGGAATTGTTTGAAGCTTTTCTTAAGGGGAGACTCCTTTTAATTCCAAAACTGAAACAGGGTCAGTGTAGAGCACTGAACAGTAATCTTGTCCCCGTCAATGTTTCAGGAAGGCCTGGTGATTAAAGGTTTGAACATTACATGGAGTAGCTTCTCCAACTAAAAGTCTTTGATCAGCAAACACCTGGGGAAGACGCCCCTCCTGGGATTCTTTAATGCAGTTTTAGCCTCAACACAAGAGAGTTAAGTTAAATCTAACCCAGTGGGCTGTTGGATGCCATCCCTTCGATCACCTGCAGCCCTGTTACAAACCAACTCTTGACCCCACCCCCCCACACTCCCTGCATGGAGGTGAGTGAAATGATAAAAACACACTTCACATTTGCAAACACCTCCTTGAAGACACCCAGAACCATTGTAGATGGTGGGCTGAGCTGGTGGCTGGCAGTGTAATGGTTAGGGAGCTGGGCTTGTGACTTAGAGGTTGCAGGTTCAATCCCCAGGTGGGGCACTGCTGTTGTACCCTTGAGCAAGATACTTAACCTGAATTGCTTCAGTAAAATATCCAGCTGTATAAATGGATTGTAAAGAAATGTAAACTGTGTAAGTCGCTCTGGATAAGAGCGTCTGCTAAATGCCTAAAATGTTAAATGCAAATGTAAATGAGCTGAGATAGCATTCATTTCATCGATCCCTGGCAAGAAACTACCCCAATTTCTGTATTTCACAAAGAAACATTTTTATAAGCATGGCAAAAAAAAAGGTTGGCAATGTAGAAATGTGCACATTAAACAAAAAAACGTAAGTTTTAACCCTCCATCTGTTCAGGCAACTTCACGAGTGCACCCTCTAGGAAACCCCACCGATATCCAATCAGAAAAGAGCATCGGAGCATTGAACCAATCGGCTGAACCAGGAAGTCTATGGAGGTAAATAGAAACATGTTGAAACTCTGAGCAGAGGACAGAGTACTTTGGGGGAAACTACTCTGTAAATATTTAATATTAACTACTCAATAAATATTTAATATTACATTTTGACGAATGCATCTAATCTATTTTGGAGTTATGTGCAGCAAAACGGAACATAGCATTTGAAATGTTTATACAGAAACTGAACATGCCATTTGAAATGTCTTGTAAATATGCGTGTCCCAACTACTGCTCAGGTTTTTTTTAATGCAAGGCTATAGCTACAGCCTAACTCAGCATGTGTAACTTTACAAATAAACAGTATCATTTCTGTTAAATTGTGTTTGTGTGTTTCTCTTTTTTATGGTTCAATGCATTGTGCCTGTACCTAGCGATGGTTCAATACTGGACAATGAAATTCTTTGTTTACAGCCTAACATCTGTATGCACACTATATGCACACTGTATTACGGTAGATGTCACGTGCCAAATTAATAAAACACCAATTAAGGAAGTGCACGTGTAGTCAATATATATGGTGGTCCAGTGCTTAATTTGTAAAATAAGAGATGCCGGGTCTCAACTCGCCCCCCCTTTTCCTACCTGTGTCGCTGCATTTCTGCATTCTATTTACATTTGTAATGTTCACTGGACGTAACGTTGTTTAATACCAGTTTAAAATACGCGTTCTTGTCGTACTTTAGATATTTATAAGAATACATAATGATGAGAACGGGCCGTTTGGCCCATCTTGGCTCATCATGTCCTAATCTAAAGAACATCTAGTACTACATCTAGCCTGGCCTTGAATAGCCCGAGCGTTTCTGCCTCTACTACCTGACCTGGCAAGCTGTTCCAGGCATTGACAACTCTCTGTGTAAAGAAAAACTTCCTAATATCTGTGCGGAATTTGCCTTTAACTAATTTCCACCTGTGGCCTCTTGTTCTGCTGACCCCACTTATCTTAAAAAATCTTTGGTATTTTACTTTGTTAATCCTTTTAGGAATTTAAAAACCTCAATCAAATCCCCCTAAGTCTGCGTTTGCTAAGTTTAAATAGATTGAGTGCCTTAAGTCTATCATCATAACTTTTACCTTTCATACCAGGTATCAGTTTAGTTGCCCTTCTTTGGACTTTTTCAAGAGCTTCAATATCTTTCTTGTAGTGCGGTGCCCAGAACTGCACACAGTATTCTAAGTGCGGTCTGACAAAGGCGTTATATAACATTAATATAACCTCCTTTGATTTATACTCAATACTTTTTGCTATGTATCCCAGCATCCTGTTGGCTTTTTTCACTGCTGTAGCACACTGCTTTGATGCAGATAGGCTTTGATCAACTACAACTCCTAAATCCTTTTCAAATTGAACACCTACTAACTTTTCTCCTCCCATAAAATACTCCTGTCTAATGTTTTTATTTCCCACATGCATAACTTTACATTTAGCAATATTGAACGTCATCTGCCATGTATCTGCCCATTTTTGGATTTTGTTTAAATCATCTTGGATTACTTTAGTCGATTCCAAACTGTTTGCCAAACCCCAAAGTTTAGTATCATCTGCAAATGTAACTATTTTGCTACTAATGTCCATATCCAGATCATTTATGTAAATAAGGAAGAGCAGAGGTCCCAGCACCGATCCCCTGCGGGACACCACTGCCCACAGCACCGAGGTCAGATTCGGCCCCACCTACTGTTACTCTTTGTATTCGCCCTTGCAGCCAATTTTTAACCCACTGTGAAACTACTCCTACAATTCCTACTGATTTCATTTTAGCAATGAGCCTCTCATGTGGTACCTTGTCAAATGCTTTCTGAAAGTCCAAATATATAATATCATAAGCCTGGTTCAGGTCAACACACTTTGTAGCCTCTTCGAAAAGTCCAGGAGGTTTGTTAGGCATGACCTCCTTTGAGAAATCCATGCTGGCTCTCCCTTAAAATACTATTATTTTTTAAGAATGATTCCAACTTATCCCTAATAATACATTCCAGCATTTTACATGTGATGCAAGTTAAACTGACAGGCCTATAGTTCCCTGGGTCAGTACGGTCCCCCTTCTTATATATTGGAATTATACTACCCTGCGCCCAGGACTCTGATTCTGAGTAAGACATTTGCCGGGGCGCAAAATCGGATTCTTGGCATTTGCCGGGGCTGAGCCCCGGCTAGCCCCGGCACAAATTAAGCACTGGGTGGTCAACATGGTATTCTGTATGCATGTAGCTAGTAATACAGATAATGCCAGATTAACAGAATTTTCCAGCACAAGCTAGAGAAACTTTGTGCAGGGTGTATTTCTTTGGAGACACCTTGGCACACATGAAAGTGACATTGCTGAAAAAACAAGTGAAACCTTCAAACTTGATCCAAAAGATGAGCATGTACCAGCTAGCTTAACATATCACAGAGCATGCTGGGCTGGCAGTGTAGTGTAACGGTTAGGGAGCTGGGCTTGTAACTCAGAGGTTGCAGGTTAAATTCCCAGGTGGGGCACTGCTGTTGTACCCTTGAGCAAGGTAATTAATCTGAATTGCCAAATGCCTAAAAATGTAAAAATCAATGGTGCATGCAGAGGAAGGAAAAGGCAGCTCGAGTGACTGAAGGTTGGTATGATATACAAGTCAGATGACAGCTCAAAACACAATAGCAAATTCACCTTTTAGGGATCACAGCATGTTCTACACATTATTAATGAACCTTTGAAGAAAGACACACTCTGCATTTCAACAACGGAGACCTCATCTACGTCCTGCAGTATGCCTGTTATGCAGAAAAGACATATATCACTGAGACACACAGCCAAAAAAGAAAGAAAGAAAAGGTTTCAAAATGTGAAACTCTCACTGCAGGTAAACTGCTCTTGGCTGCAGAGGGAAACAAATATGAAAACCTGCTTCTTCATCTACGAGGGAGAGATCATAATCAGCAACACATGAACAAAAACTTGCATCACTAAAAACACAAGATCACCTAAAACAAAAAAGCAACTGCCAATTACTACAATAGTAGTAACTTGTATTTACCTGAAACATGAATGATAAACTGAAGCCAAGGTACTCCATACGGCGAATACGGAGATGCAACCAATGTTTTTTTTTTGGCTGAAGTTGGTGATTAGCTGACTTGGGTCACATGGTATGATAAATTAGCTTTGATTGGTTGTTCTTTTTAGAATCAGATGACTCTCGCCAGATCTGTCAGCAAACCTTTATAACATTTTACAAGAAAATGTGCAATTGTTAGTCTTGCCAACAATCAGAAATGTGTTCTGAAAAACATCCTGTGCATTGTACCTTGAAACGGTGTAGTTCCGTGCCAAGGATCGATCAACTTCAAAAGGAAAGGAGATACACGGACTTGGCCCAGCATCTATTGGCAGCAGGGCTGGTTGTGTTAATTTGGTTCAGTTGTTGAGCTAACTTAAGCATCACTGAGTGACACGGATGCGCTGAGCTGGGGACGATCATGGTCGAAGGTGGCCAAGAGTAAAGGGAGTTGCCATCTTAGCAATCTCTTAACCATTGTCTTACAATAGCCTCTTCAACCCGATGAAGCAGTTCAATTGGTGCACAATTTTAGTGTCATCAATTTAGTCCGTGATAATACAATGTGTACTGAAATCCCTACACCTTCTAGGAAAGTTGCGATGACACTGGCTAAAAAAATATAACAGAAAATAAAATTAGACAAACAAAACAAACAAATCAGCAAAACACGTCTCACTGTGGAGGTTGCTATTTCCCACACTTTCCTCCAAGTACAAAGTACAGACTGTCTCCGCACCCTCACACTTACACACACACACACACACACACACATACACACCCTCTTTCTCTTGCTCTCACACACACATTCTCTCACACACCGACATGAGGATCATCACCTATTCCTATGACGTTTTGACCAGACTGACAGCACCACCGAGGTGAAGCACATTTCCCAGAGATAAATCAGGCCTATGCATGGGCTAAAACACCTCTGGGATGGCGTCATGCTTCAGCGCTCCGCTACGCTCCCCTCTAAGCCAGAGCCAGCGGGAGTCGCCACGGACAGCCGTGACTGAGAATCTTATTCAGTTCAAAAAGAATTTGAGCTGTATATGGTCATTCATATTAATCTGGAAATGTTGTCAGAAATGTTCAATGAATCTGGATTTCAATACTGACATTTGGAATATTCTGAGGTGGTTTTTGACACACAGGGGATGCAAGGGTGACACTCACCATGGAACATTTTTCTGTTTTTGACAAAACTTGTTTGGAACAAGAAATGCTTTCTAAGAGTATTTGAGAAACACGTCTTGTCATTATTTTATCTCAAGACAATGGAATGTTAATGTTTCTCAATGTCCTTGAAGCTCTTCTTGTTAGCTGGGCTGTTGTTTATTATGCAGTGGTTACAGCTATTGCTAATACTGCCTTGTAATAAATGAGAACATGAGATCAAATGAGGCATAAATATGGAATTAAGTTCTTGTTTTTAGTATTAAAAAAAGCCATAGAGTTTCAGATACTCATAGTGCATTAGAGTTATAGGGCTTGTGTGCAAAATGTAGGAGGCACAACTCCATGACTGAGTGCTATGCGTTTTGGATGATGTCCATACTGTTGAGTGTATGTGACAATGAACAGTTTGTCCTTAAGTGAGAAAGTTCTTTCAACATGAACTGGAGCCACCTACTAAAAAAATAAGCCAGATTTAACATGGTGCCAACAATCATACCACCTTGTAGCCTTCTCCCGCCTGATAGCTGAAGCTAAGCAGGGCCTCCATCTGGACCAAGCGGAAAACCAATGCCCAGTGCAGTGCTTTTAGATGAGATGCTTTCAGATGGGATGTTAAATCCAGGTCCTTCCTCACTGTGGTCATTGATGGCGCTTTTCCACCGCGCAGTATGGTACGGCACGGCGTGGTAACGAATCAGTCCTCCCACGTTTTGTCATTTTTTCCACCGCCAAGCAAATTACATTTTCATAGTACAACATTTTCATTCGGTACATAAATAGATTTTTTGAAAGATATAGGAATTTCTCTGATGCATTCCGATGCTCGAGCTAAACCCAGGCCTTTGAAACAAAAGGATATGAACTGGGCAGTGTCAATGTGTAAGTGGAAATTGTACTGGAAAGTGGACATGTGATCTTGGTAAATTGCAATTAATTGGAGTCGCATTCTTTTTTGTCACTTCAGATAACTCCTCCTATCTTCACAGTTATTTTGTGCGGTGGAAAAATGACACAGGGACTCGACCCGATGAAGGGGATAGTTACGGGTACGGATGGTTACTGTGCCGTGCCGTGCTGTTCTGTGCGGTGGAAAGACGCCATAAAGATCCCATGCCACTTATCTCAAAGAACAGGAGCTTCCCCATTCCCCAGTAGTTCCAGCCAAATTCCCCCTGACCTTTTCAATCTGGCCATGTAATGATCCTTCAAATCAACTGCCCCCCCCCCCCCGGCCCCACAACCCATGCACCACCCCTAGGCCAGGTGGGAGCTGTATATTTGTGGGGACTCAGGTGAGTTGCCTGGGCTGAAGTGATGCTCTTATGTATAAACATATTTATTTAAATGTATTAGTGAAAATCTTTTAACATGTTTGAAACTGTTTATACTCAGAAGTAAAAACATTGCATGATCCCGCACCATTGTTATTCAGTATCACTGTTGCTCTGTGTATGTTTTACATATGATCATATACGTAGCCCAGGGGACTGGATCAGATTCAACAGAGAGGCCAGAGAGAAGTGATATCTTGAGGTAAATAAACCATTACCTTTATTAAAAACATGACATTTCAAACAAATCTCAACTTGAATACAGACAACAACTGATTTTTAAGTAGGCTATAAACTGGAATTCTGGCATATACACAGCGATTCAGGATAAAGAGGAAGTTGTACCATTGGAACAATAGTATGTGTTGAGGTCTGGCTCAAAGCAGGAAAGCAAGGTTCATGTAACACACCTTCCAGACCTACGGCTGATTCATCCTGGGTTTTAAACAAAACACAGTCACATTCCATTATAGTCAATGGTGTCCTCCACATGGTCATAAGTTGTTACCATGTGACCTTTCCCCTTCTGTGTGATCAACAAACTTGATTTGTTTTTTCCTACCCCTGACCCAGGGGTAGGAATGTATCGACAGTCTTGTGGACCAAACCACAGTGATCCTGGAGTGGACACAGAGGCGGTTCTGGCTAAAGTAGAATAACAAAAAAATAATAACAGCATATATTATTACACAGGGTGTAGACAAAATAGTGGAAACACCGAATTAATTAATATTTTGAAGTTACTAAACTATGATTAAAAAGGAGTCTACACATGTGTTTCATATTAATGTTACTACTAATGACCAATACGTTTCTGCTATATAAGACATTTTAAAATCAACACTTTAATATGTGAGTTTCTAAAGCAACATGAGAGACCTAACAGATTTAGAAAGAGGTCAAATGGTTGGTGTCCGAATTGCAGGTGCGTCAGTCACAGTAATGTCAGTCAACAATCATCATGGCATACACTAAACCAGTGTTTCTCAAATAGCAATTTTATTTTTCTCAGCACCCCCCCCCCCCCCGGTCCGCGAAATAAACGAACTGGTCTCAGCTTTTTTTCGCGTACCACCCCCCCCCCCCCGGTCCGCGAAATACATAAACTGGTCTCAGCTTTTTTTCGCGAAATGTTTCCTTCTTCCTAGGGGGGGCGTAACAGAAAATAATTGAGAAGCACTGCACTAAACAAAGAAAAACTGCATCGGGAAAGAGGGATGGTGGTTGCAAGTTCATTGATAGGAATATACGGACAATAAATCAAATCAAATCAAATCAAATCAAATCAAATGTATTTGTATAGCTCTTTTTACAATTGAATTCTCACAAAATGCTTAACAGAGGGGGAACCCAGGCCTAGACCCCCCAAAAAGCAAGCCTAAAGGCAACAGTGGCAAGGAAAAACTCCCTTGGCAGGGAGAAACCTTGGGAGGAACCAGACTAAAAGGGGAGGAGCCCATCCTCTTCTGGCCAGCACAAGGTGTGTCCAAAAAAGACCATATCATGGTCAGTCCAAGCTGACTCAGGGCTGAAAGACTTTGCCCCTCCTGAGTTAGATAGTCAGCTGGGGGCTAAACCACGTGGAGAGGGTCCAGATCCAGGAACTGGGGTTGGCGTGGGGGTGAGGGTTGATGGGGGCAGCTCACACTTCTCGCAGGATCTAGGGCTCGGGGGCAGTCAGAGGCCGAGGCAGAGAAGAGAACATGCAGTCAGAAAAAAAGCAGTGCTATAGCCAGTAGCATTATGTAAGAGCAGGATAATTGGTCAAAAAAACAACAACATAAAACAACAGCCTTAGAAATGACCACAGAAATGAATTTTCACCTCCATAACCCAGTCTCAAAAACCTGTATGTTGTAAGCTTCATAAAGTTGATTTTTATGGTGGGACTGCCATTCTGAAAATGTCTGTAACCAAGGCCAATTCACAACAACGCATAACCTGGTGCAATGAGCACAGAACCTGCAGTGGAAGAAAGTAATATGGTCTGATATGTCGTCTTTTACTAATTTTCCAACAGTTGGACAGGTTTATGTTTGGAGAAAGCCAAAGAAAGCCTTCAACCCACATTACCTGTTTCCAACTGTTAACATTTACATTTACATTTTAAGCATTTAGCAGACGCTCTTATCCAGATCGACTTACAAGATGTGCATTAATACAAGGTGAGAACAATCAAAGTTAGATATGGTGGTGGATTGTTGGGTCCGATTTACCCTGCATGGTAGAATTATGGCCAAGGAATATGAAGCCATTTTGGGCGACCAGGTCCACCCTATGGTGAAGAAATTGTTTCTTCAAGATCCCACATTCCCACACACACTGCTAAAGAGTGGTTTCTTGTACACCAGGATTAAATTAAACACCTTCTGGGCCCCCATTCACCAGATCTTAACATCATAAAACCTTTATGGGAAGTTCTGGAACATAGAGTGTGTAGTATTGTAGATTTCCACCATCTTTGTCTCTTGAGGAAATTGAGGTTTTCCTTCTTGAAGAATGGTCCAATATCCCACTAGAAACAGCTAGAAACTTCCATACCAGCATTCAAAGAAGGATTGAAGCTGTTCTGAATGCAACAGCTCCTTGTTAGTTCATACATATTCATATATTGTTAGGCGTTTCCATAATTTTCCCCATCCCTGTATATTATTCAATAATAACCTTTATCATCCACACCAGGAGCCCAATCAATAATTTATGAGATATTGTGGAATAATGTCTAAGAAGGAATTATGCACTTTCATCAACTATGAACAAGTTGATTGATTTTCTTGTGGATGAGTGGTGTCGTATTCCTCCTGCAGAATTCCAGATTCTCTATGTCACAACGTATACAGGCCAGGCTGGCCACACCTTAGTAAGTGACTTTGGTGTTTCCATTTCTTTGTTCACTACAATCAAGTCATTCTGGATTAGAGCAATAATATTACATATATTTCATGTAATATAACATCATGTACAGGTAGGCAGTGTGGTATAATGGTTAGGGAGCTGGGCTTGTAACGTTAAGGTTGCAGGTTCAATCCCCAGGTGGGACACTGCCCTTGTACCCTTGAGCAAGGTACTCAATGTGAATTGCTTCAGTTAATATCCAGCTGTACAAATGGATTGTAAAGAAATGTAAACTGTAAGTCGCTCTGGATAAGAGCATCTGCTAAATGTAATGTAATGTAATGTAACATAATTTTCATTACATCTAAAGACATTCACAGAACAGTATGATTTTGCATGACATCACCAAATAAGGAGAACGCAATATCTCACATAGCAAAGGCTGAAAGTGTCACTGTGTTTTCAGCTGATAAAGATGACTTTAAGGGGAAGGAGATGATTCAAAATCATGCTTTGTTTGGACAGCATACCAGTTCTGTGGAAGTGCTGTTCTGTGTTACTCGTGGAAAAGAGTTTATATCTTGCAGCCACAGGGAAGGCCTGAGGTAGAGAGAGAGAGCGAACTCGGAGCTCTGTAAATGATCAAGTCAGAAAGCAGAAGCAATCAGTCTACTGCATTTTTGCACTCTTAGTACAATGAGCTATAGACTCTAGTTCTAGGCAAAAACAAAGCAAAATAAAAACAGGCTTTCACATAATTTACTGAAGAAATTGAAACTGGAGAATGACAAGCCCCTCCCAGGTGATACATCCTGTTAAAAACCTTGCTGTACAATATACTCCTGACTGTGCCATTGCAAACTGGGGGTGACTCAGAATTGACCATGCAGTCATTATGACACTGTTATGACAATTGTCATAAGCTGTAATGTGCTGTCATGACTGGCTATGATACGTGTTATGTCATGCTTATGACATAACACTTTATGCTTATGCTTTATGTAGGCTTGATGGCATTTAGTTCAAGTAAAGTCTTACCACTTTTTTTCAGAACAGTCTGAACGCATGACAAGTTGCCAGTGAATTGTAAACAGTGGTCTTTTTGAGGAGCGGCCAGTAATAATGGGGTGTGCTTCAGCTTGCTCTGGGGTCCAGCGTTACCTCGATGTGTCATAATCATGTTCATGTGTGTGCAAACTAATACCTTATAAAACACCCTCATACCTCATATGAACATTATACGCATTGCATACAATCCCAGCTGGACATGTCCTGGAACCCCACACTGAGAGACTGACACCTATTCATACTATTCACAGTTTATATTCATCACAAGCAAGCAGCTATAGAGTCCAGGGTCTCATCTGTGTGAAACACCTTCTTTCACACCTGGGGAAGTGTTATTTCTGGCCTTTTTAAGGTGTAGCACAACCACACTGTTTCCTTTCTCCAGAAACATAGGCCTGAGGGTGTGAAGGCGGCCTTATTGTGGGAGTTGAAAATGGTTAGTGTGCGGCCTCCCCCGTGGTCTAATGGTTTCAACGTCCGACGCTTGCCACGGCGACCGGAGTTTGATTCCTTGTCATGCCAGAGTCGGCTCTGGCTGGGAGTGCCACCAGGGTGGCAATTGGCTGTCCGCCACAGGGAGGGGGCAGGGAAGCCGACACAGTTTGCTGCGCACAGGAGTGGTTCTGGGGTGCCGGAATTACAGTCAAGAGCACGACGAGTGCTGCCTCGAAGGAGACAGCGCTTCGCCATTGTCACTGCCGGTCACAGGACTACGGCAGCAAACTACAAGGGAGGGTATTGAACTAAGCACTGAAAAAAAATACAGAAACACCACCTTATTTATTAGTTTTTAGAGCAGAAGAATCATGACAGTTCTATCTTGTGTTTATAAGCATGGCCCAACTCACTTGGGAAAGAAAAAATAAATGTGCTGTTTCCTTTTAAGATCAGTGTCAGGCATCTACACCTCCAGACATTTTGAGAACTTTAGTCCGCATACCTGCGTGCATGAATACAGTGTGAAAATCAGAGGTTAGGACAAGGCAGATGCATGTTTTAAACATGGAGTTTCCCCTGTGGGATCATTGAGTGTATGACCTACTACAGTAAGAACCCACTCTGCTACAATAGTCTGCTCTCACTTACTAATAGGAGTTGGCACAACTTCCTCAAACTAAGAGGGGGGGGTTGTTGTGTTGTGGACACTTCATAGCATTGCTATTCATTTTCCTTTCTGAAATTATTTTTTTATCTAAACCATTTTTCCCTCAAAGGTTTACAGTTCTGGATTTTGTCATTAAAAAATATAAAGCACCACAAACTCTACCAATGATTTATGGCCCTGTTGATCTTAACCATATCTTTTAACTGTGTAGACAGTGTGTCCAAAAGCTGTATTATTACTTATTAAGCTGTCATGGTTGCATAATTTGCTTTATGCCATATAGCAAATGATGGCTTATTCACAAGCCAGAATTTCACATATGTTCATGGGTTTTTTAGAAGTAGAAGACCCTGAGATACCAATCCAAATGTGCTAACCCTTCAGCTTCAAACAGAAGCTGCAAACAGAGCTTTGCCTCCGCTGGCATCCTCACGAGGGCTGCCCTGAGAGCAGGGAGCTTGCAGAATTAACATCACATATTTAACTCACCTGAAAGAAGCCAAAGTAGCCTAATCCAGTGATTTGTGAATGGTACGAAATGATACAGACCAATAAAAGCTTTGGTAACACAGAATATGGTGCAGTTTAAAATGCTTAGTATGCGGCCTCCCCCGTGGTCTAGTGGTTTCAACGTCTGACGCTGGCCACGGGTAGTTCGCTGCCGTAGCCCTGTGACCGGCAGTGACAATGGCGAAGCACTGCCTCCTTCAAGACGGAGGCACTCGCGAAGCATGCACTCGTCATGCTGTTGACTGTAATTCCGGCACCCCAGAACCACTCCTGTGCGCAGTAAACTGTGTCGGCTTCCTTCCCCCCTCCCAGGGGCAGACAGCCAATTGCCACCCTGGTGGCACTCCCAGCCAGAGCCGAATCTGGCGCGACAAGAATCGAACTCCGGTCGCCGTAATATTCCATGTAAGGTCTCAATGGGTGCTACTGAGAATGTGCAGCGAGAATACATTTTGTGGAATTTTACAATTTGGTCAAACTGGAAGTACAATACATGCAATTAATGCTATAGTATACACTGATAACTGTACCACTTATGGATTCAATCATGAATGCTTATAATTTAATAGCCACATTATAGCCCAATAACAAATGCATTATTGATGTTTACTCTGACATGAATGCATGTTAATCACTGTGTTATTATGAATGGGTTGCTGGACTGAGAAGATTCCACACAATATGAACTATTGCTAAGTTACATATACTATATCCCCACATCACAAAGGAACACTGGAACAATGTGGGGATTTCTGCCAACCTGACATCCTCCTTATTAACTCATTCTAACTAATTTATAGTTACGTTCATTGGTTACGTTCATTGATCATTTATAAGCAGGTCATTTTCTAAAGTGTTGGCAAAGTTTTACGAAATGAAGTTTAGTGAGTAAATAAAGTTATTTTTCCAAAAAGAATGAATGAGATGAAAGCTTGTCATGTAATGTACTTGTCAGTGTACTTTTGCATCCAGTTTTTTGACAAGTAGGATTTATTGGTCATCTCTAATTAGAACTGATATGCCTGAGCTAGCAACTACACTGAATGACAGTTTGGTCCGTTCAGAAACGTCTGGAGTTCATCAAAACAACCCACTCAAACTTGTTTTTGTCATCTGTGTTTTAAAAGTGTTCATCTGTGAGGTATGTGGTTCACGGTTGCTGTGGTTACCAAAGCAAAGGCCCTACATCCCCACCACACCCAGGGCTGATTTCTCACTCAACACCCCCAGAATGGGGCCTGACTCACCCAGCCGGCCCTGACTACAGCACCCTACCGCAACCTCAATAACCATGCTGAGGGGCTGACATGGACAACACTCCCCAGAGTGACCTAGGAACAGCATACGTAAGTCAGTCTGAGACAGGCAATAGTAAACACATGTTCCCCCCTCTCTCCCCCTCCCCATTGAGAGCCATTGTCTGCCATCGTAACTTTCTCCCTGTGCCAGCTGCCCTTAATTAATAATATGTTAATTAATTAATACATAGTGCACGATAAAAACAAATAACTTTTGACAAAATGATCATTTCCTGCCAGAATCCAGTAATACACACAAATGTTTTAACTCACCCCCGATTTATGCATCCTGACCCCCCTGAGGGGGTCGTTCTGTCCTTTCTTCCTCAGGCAAATTATGCCTTTTTTTGTTGTTGTAAGATTTAGTTTTGGATTTTATCCCATTTTCTCCCAATTTAGTAGCCAATTAGACTATTGGCTATTTTATGTCAATCCCCCCTAGTAATGTAGCTGCCGTAGTCCTGCGACCGGTAGTGACGAAGGCGAAGTAACGTCTCCTCCGAGACGGCACTCACCAGGCCGTCAACCGTAACCCGGTACTACAGGGCCACTCTTATGCGCAGCGAACGTCATGTCGGCTTCCCACCCCCCTCCCTGGGGCGGACAGCCAATCATCCCCTGGTGGCACTCCCGGCCAGAGCTTGGCGGGACGGTGAATTGAACCCCGGTCTCCATGGCCAGTGTTGAACGTTGTAACCACTGGACCATGCGGGAGGCCATGTGGTTTTCTAAAACAGTGATTGGAGTAACAACAGGAAGATGCGAAACATGCATGTGGTATGATAACTGTGTGAGATTGGCCCGAAATCGCAATCTGTCTTCATTGCTCTGGTCTCTCTCCTTATGGATAAGACAAATCTAACTGAAATGTGCTTTTCATTTTTTGCCTTCGAGAAACAAAGCCACACAATTAGCACATCACAAGTTTAGTGGTCACTGAACCCAATTAAACATGTTGCAGGGGAATGGGGGCAAAAATGTGTAACATTTACTCCAATGTGTTGAAATGAATGACAATGCAATTAAATCAAACTTCTGTGTGCTATTTTCAGGAAAACAGTGAAGTTCTTTATGGTCTGTGTTGTGGTCTGTGATTACATTATCCTTACTGTCTGTACTGGCCTTAAGTGTACACATATACTTATAATCCAGCCATGTGCAAAGCCTTTACTTCCTCGTTAATGGGTGTAGGCTACACCTAAAGTTAACGAGGAACTGGCGACCAGTGGACAATAAAATAAGATAGAAGCTGCCAATCACATTTTCACAAAATCACAAGTCTTCTTTTCGTGAGTAACAAAAGACAAAAAATTTACAGAAAAATGCCTGCCTCCATCAGGGTGTCCAGAATTGAGAAACCAAGGGAATCTTTTTCTGTGGAGCTGCCTACATGTCATTTTACATTTCATTTACATTTTAGGCATTTAGCAGACGCTCTTATCCAGAACGACTTACACAGCTTACATTTCTTTACATACAATCCATTTATACAGCTGGATATTCTACTGAAGCAATTCAGGTTAAGTACCTTGCTCAAGGGTACAACGGCAGTGCCCCACCTGGGAATTGAACCATGCTAGATCAATAAATATATAAATCAGTATGAGAGGATATTATTTACACGGCCGGTACAGATGACTTGATCAACACAGATTGCTATAACACAAAACAAATGCCCATTAATGATAATAATTTGATCTGCAGCAAACGGCCTACAAACTAGCACAGGACTAGTTGCCAGGTCATAGGAAATCTTGGACAGCGGATCTACACTGATGCAGAAGAGTAACTGAAGACCCATTTGAGGAACAGACAGCAAAGAAACCGCTGATGTGGTCGGAAGGTGTTTCTTAAGGGATGGACCTGTTATATTAAATATCCCAACCCACCTGAATTACTGCAATTACTACTCCCACCTCCCACCTGCATGTCTACTCCCCTGCTACTCTCACCTGTATACCTGTTCATGTTGGTACTGCTTTTATTTCAGCATTACATGGAGAAACACAATTATATTATACACAAGGCAACTGTGACAGGACAAAGTGTAATGATTTCATAGACATGAAGACATGGAAGCTTAAGCTTAAAAATAGCTTACTAAGAGCGCCTCGCATTCTACACTTTACACAAAACCAAGAGAAGAGAAATATCACTATTAAAATAACTGACTGAAAACACTCAGTGTTACATGTAGACAATCACCCAGAATACGAATCATTTACGATATGAAAATAATGACCTTATGAAAGGACCAGACAGAAGTCCACACTTTTCTGTTGCCATGCAAGTTTGCCATGCTGAGGCCAAAGAAACTGGTCAAAAACTAAGGAAAAAAATACTTCCATGTACATCTCCTTTAATGCATCCCCTCCAAGGATTATAATAAATTTTTCTATCAATTTCATGACATAAACCTACCCCTCCTTACTCCATTTATAAAAAAATAAAAAATAAAAATTACTAACCTTTTCCTTCCTAGTGTTACAGGTATGGTACGCAGCTGTCTGCAATGTCTATCGCTGTATTACTGCACTGATCTCTTGCGCTAACTATGATTGTTCCTACCATGTATTAATGCACATCTTGTAAGTCGCTCTGGATAAGAGCATCTGCTAAATGCTTAAAATGTAAAATGTAAAAATGTATAAACGTTTAAAGTATTACATCCACCAATAATGACATCAAAAATTGTAATGATCAAATCAATAAATGTGGTTGCCAAATTACATTCCGGTTTATCCAAATGGCTAAGAATACGTAGGCCACCTTCACTTGAATATTTACACACCAAAATATTGGCATGCCAAACAGCTGTGCCACGTTAGCTTGCCTTTGGATGCTCTCCGTCCAGCATCTGGCAGTGGGTTAACACAAGCAAGCCAATGCTGTCACCTTTGTTAGCCCCGCTGGCTGCTTTCACTTCAGCGGGCCAATATCAGCAGGTTTGCATTGATCTACTGCTGGAATGCTAACATCTGCCAGACTCCGGGTCTCCGTAGGCCTGCATTGTCTGACTCTGAAAGGAGCATGCCGGCCGGGCTGGAACACCTTCTTCCTCGGACCGACCAGCTCGTGAGGTTCGCAGGCCCCGAAACGTGCTCCGCAACACCTGAGCTGTCGCTCATAGGCCCTGTCTGTGTCCCTGTGGGGTCTGTGAAAACATGCCCACTGTGCAGTGGAAGATTGAAATTCATTGTCTTCACCACTGTTTACTTGCTCAACACTATATTTAAATGTTTTTGTTAAAAAAATTACACTAACCTTTTCCTTCCCAGTGTTGGTACGCAGATGCCTGCAATGATGTCTATCGCTGTATTACTGCACTGATCTCGTGCGCTAACTATGATTGTTCCTACCATGTATTAATGCACATCTTGTAAGTCGCTCTGGATAAGAGCATCTGCTAAATGCTTAAAATGTTAAATGCCATACATGACTAGCAGCATAACTAGCCGCTAACAGGATCCAGGATCCATCCCTTCATGTCACTCTATTACATGACAAGGGTCCTATATTTACAGCGCCAAAGAAATCTGGCTTTTGGTATTTCAGATAAGCGCAAACACATATGATGACCTGCCATTTTCATCCCTGTTTTTACATCCCTGCTTGTGCTGAGTGGGCGTAACAGGGTTGGTCATTAGGGTGTGTGGATTGGTACAATAGTTTTAGTGGTATTTTAGCAGATTTGAATAATCTCCCTCCCACCAGAAACTTGGTCATGGTGCAAATTAAATTAAATTGTTAATTTAACGCATAGATGCTACACTTTATTGTATGTTTGAAAAGTATCAGTAAACATACAATTTCAATACAGCACATGAACACAAATAATAATCAAACATCTGTTATGTGTCCTTAAAAGTAATTCCCATCCCTCAGAGGTTAATCATTCAATTAGTTCAAAGAAGCATATTATATAAGGCAAACAATAAGGTAGTCTAAAGTATAGGCTACTATATATGAACAAATAGTGACAGTGTCACAACCTAGCAGAGAGGGTCATCCAGTTGTAGTTCAACTTTAAGTTTATTTTTGTATATGCCCTTATATGCCTTCTTTCTTTATGATTTTATTGACTGGATTTTAATGTTAAGGAAGTCTGTAAACTGTTTCGAAGCAGTCTCTGTAAACTAATTTGAAGAAGGTTTGGGTACGCTAATCTTGATCAATTACAATTTTTTAATCAATCTTAAAAAGGAAAATGATAGGTGTAATTGTTCTTGTTAAGAAGAAAAATGAAATATGAGCTATTGAATGGAAGTGAGCTGTGCACGGATTGTGAGGCATGAGTGATGGCTGTGCGAGCGATCAAAGCCTTTTGGCTCGGGCTGCGGATTCCTGTGGACAACAGAGGCGTCTGTGTTGTGTGAAGGCGGGGAAGCGTTTAAATCGCTCAAAGCACTGTGGACAAACCCGATGCTCATTGTTCCCTTCTCCGCCTGGTTGGGTCGGTCACTTTCTCACTGCTCTCCTCAAGCCTTCTTGACCTCTCTTGAATTTGGCTGGGGAATACGTCTCCAATGGGAAATGCAGACTCCTGTAAGTCGGCACGGAGTAACAGAGGGGAAAAAAGTTCCTAAAACTAAGTGTGCTGTCCCAAACTTTCCCCAAATCTGCAAGGAGATGATTACACAATTCGACACACTTCCTCCGCAAAGTCACATCTGCACAGCAGCAGAACTGAGCAAAAGTGCTGAGACGCTCCTCGGCTGCAGTGATAGGGGTAATGAAGATGTGCTGGCTCCAGTGGGACGGCCTGCAGGGCTCCTCCGATTCAGCTGGCTGGCATCTCTCCAGGAATTTGGCTAAGATAAAAGGGGCACATGAGCTCTGAATCTGGTGCATTTCAGAGTGTTGGATGCATGCATGTTGTACAGGTTTGCCTAAGCTCAATCGGGCAAAGAAAGCGATATCGCTTTTTAAAATTGACTCTCAAAAACAAAATTGAGAATTCCAGAAATTGATGTGAAAAAGAGACAGTTAAATGGCATCTGCTGTCGCTTATTTTAAGTGAGGAGTAAGGGGTGATTTGTTGTTTATTATATAGCCTATAATAATTGACTTACAAACAATCAATTCCAGAATTTGTTACGTGCAAAATAGACAGTTAGATGTTGTCTTCAGGAGGAGTGATTGTGATGTTTCATTCTTTCAGAGTTTCGGTTCAGTAATCACCTCGTTGTCAGAGCAGCTGTCCACAGGCACCCAGAACCTGCAGACCAGACAGACTATGGCTGCGCCTGGAGATTGAGCTCAAATAAACTTAACAAGCTTCTGGTACCAAATTTAGCAAGAGAAAATACTCTCCAATACAAACAAAAACACTTTCTTTGTTACCACAGCAAAGCAGGAAACTGACTCATTTCTTTTGTGAATGGATTTCCCCCTTTCCCCATCATCAGTAGTTTTACTTTTTTAACCACTTAAGGAAATCTTCCTTTTAATTTCCATAAATGAAAACAAGACTTTAGTTGTGTGGCCTAAAAGGGTGTTGCCAAAATTAACTGTTTAACTTTTGCAGGTTTAAATAATGTGTATAGAAAGTTTTTATAGAAACTTTATAGAAAGTTTTTTTTCTCCATTGTTAGTTACTTTATGCTTTGTATTTGTATGATAAGAAAGTAGCTTATTGTTCTGTGGGAATGTACCACCACTGGGTAGTGAAAGGTTTTCCCCCAAAACAGATCCTCATACATATATACACACACCTTTAACCTCAGTCCCCAAGGGTAAATCCCCTACATCCAGGATGAATGGAATGCATTTACTTCACAGTCCTTAACAGCTAACTTGCTTTTTGAATGGCATTTCTTTTAGGATCTGAGCTCTCTGCATTTGAATATCTCTGATTGCTGCCAAATGTGGAAGTGTGAGAAAGCAGCAGGACTAGTACAGAGGGGCTTAAATAAAACCAGCTCTGTGTGGTCACGTTCAAAGGCTGTAGGACGACCAGATGGACAAGGACAAGAAACGGAAATGTGCTTCAGGAGAGCGGCAGCCCTGCAGAGTGTCATTACTGGAATACTGGAACCTGTCTTTTCCAATCAACACAAATATACATCAGTTTTACATTTGGTCAAAACTGAGATTTATAGTACGGTAAAACATGAGCGCATGTGTTTGGGTGAGGTCACCATGGTTAGGGTGGTTGTGTGTGTGTGTGTGTGTGTAGGGGAGGGGGGTGCAGACTGTGGGGGCTAGGAGACCCCTGTGGCCTGAAAGCAGCTGGAGAAGAGGACTACCTAAAAGGAAAGGAAATGTAAGACTTTGCTGTGAGATCCACACCTGCCCTGCAAACTCGCAATTCATACAGCTGAGCTCTGGTAGAGGAGAGCCTGCTCTACATGAACCCGTCATCTTTTACTCATCCTTCACAATAGAAGAGAATTTAACTGAGTAGAGTAGAATGGGGTCGAATAGAACATTATGATCCCCATGGGAAACACTCTCTTACTATTGGTATTGGTGGCACAACCGAGTAAAATATATTTGATAAACATTACAATAATCAGTGGTGCTTTTGATAAACAAGTATGGAATTGCAGTCTGATGGAGGACCTTTGGAGTTTGAGGGTGGGGTGCTGAGTTGGAGTTTGAGGGTGGGGTCCTGAGTTGGAGTTGGAGACCGGGGTAATGAGTTGGAGTTTGGGCACAAGGTGCTGAGTTGGAGTTGGAGATGGAGATGGTGTGCTGAGTTGGAGTTTGGGGGGCAGGGTGATGCGTTGGAGTTTGGGGAGGCCCTGAAGCTCAGTTCTCCTATGCAGAAATTGTAATTTCTTAACCTTTTTACTCCAAAATTTGGATTCAGCAGAAGTGCCCCTCGAGTCCCCTCGGTGCACACCCCTGATGAACTAGCCTTATGAGCCAGTGACATACTACAAGCCACATAGTGCTACAGGAGAGCCTGTGATTATTTTATATACTACAGGCCACACAGTACTACGGGAGAGCTAGCATCAACCAGAGGATGACAGCTGATGACAACTGGTGGTGTGTGTTGGGAGGAGCAATAAATGAACCAATGAATCCTGGCCAATTAAAACTAACCATGGTGGGAGAAATTGAAACTGTGTCCTGCCACTGTAAACCACTCTGTTGTAGTCAGATAAGGACACAGCCGAAGTTCAAACCTGCAACTATGGCCCCCAGCCTGTGGCCATGGTGAGCGCCTCTAATGATTAAAGTCAGTCGGGTGGCCTAATGGTGTGATTTTTCAGCTGGAGTGGTTTTTCACAGAATATTTTTTTCCCGCTTAAGTTCACGGAACTTAAGCTGACTTAAGATGACCTTGATGTTGCCCTCACATAAATAAGCTGCTTGTGGAAAGAAAGCTACACCCCAAAATGAGTAATGTTCTCTCTTTCACAGCATCTTATTCTTAAGTTCAGATTCGGTGAACCATATTAATGAACTTGCTTAAACGATGCATAGCAATTATGAGAAGTTGGTTTTCCAGGTTTTGTCCACAGCTGTAAGAGTTTGATGGAGTTAATGGCCTGGACTGAAAAAAGATGCACAGCGTGGACCTCAGAGTAATAAGAGTTATAGTAAGACTAATAGTAATAGTAAGAGTACTAGTAATAGAACTACTAATAGTAAGAGTCCTTTGTGCCTTTTCTGTAAAATACACAAACCCTTTAATGTTGCACCAAAGGCACTCAACTTCCGACAGATAATTAAATCCCAAATATTTGTATAACTCAACTCAAGTTTGGGGCGGCACGGTGGTGCAGTGGATAGCACTGTCGCCTCACAGCAAGAAGGTCTCGGGTTCGAATCCAGGCCGGGGGCCTTTCTGTGTGGAGTTTGCATGTTCTCCCCGTGTCCGCGTGGGTTTCCTCTCCGGTACTCCGGTTTCCTCCCACAGTCCAAAGACATGCACGTTAGTCTAATTGGAGAGTCTAAATTGCCCGTAGGTATGAGTGTGTGAGTGAATGGTGTGTGTGCCCTGCGATGGATTGGCGACCTGTCCAGGGTTTATTCCTGCCTCTCGCCCCTATGTATGCTGGGATAGGCTCCAGCCCCCTGCGACCCTGACCAGGAATAAGCGGCTTAGACAATGAGATGAGATGAGATGAGATGAGAACTCAAGTTTGTTAAACACTCAATATTGGAATTTTAGGCACTTACAGTAGGTATAAAAAATGTTTTTCCACATTTTATTTTGTATTTATTGCTATTGATCAAAACAAAATGCTAAATAATGTAAAAAAAAGTGGAAAAAAATACTGAAAAGCTATTTCTAAATTATTATATATATTACCAATTAAAAACAGACAATGACTGATTGCATAAGTATTCACCCCTTTTGCTAAGACACTTCTAAATAAACTCTGGTGCAATAAATTGTCAGAGGTCACATAATTATTTGATTGGAGTCCACCTGTGTACAGTTAAGGTGTTTCAAATGGAATACACCTGTCTGTGAGAGGTCGCACAGTTGGTTAGTGCATTTCCAAACACAAGCTTCATCATGAAAACCGAAGAACATTCAAAGCAAATCCGAGAATAGGCTTTTCTAAAGCACCAATCAGAGGAAAGATATAAGGTGATTTCAAAGACTTTCAATATCCCCTGGAACACCATTAAGTCCATCCTAAAGGAAGGGAGGGACTATGGCTCAACTGTGAATTTGCCTAGAACAGGCCGTCCTCCACTGAGCATCCATGCTACCGTGAAACTTAGTGGCAGGAGCCTAATGCTATGGGGACGCTTCTCTGCTTCAGGGACTGGAAAACGTATAGAGTTAAACAAAATAGAGGGAAAAAAGGATGGAGCAAGATATAGACAAATCTTGGAGGAAACCCTGCTGCAGTCTGCAAGAGACCTGGGACTTGAGGGATGATTTATATTCCAGCAGGACAACGACCCAAAGCATAGAGCAAAAGCCACATTGGCGTGCTTTAAAAACAAAAACATTGATGTCCTGGAGTGGCCGGGCAAAGCCCAGATCTCAATCCCATTGAGAATCTGTGGAAAGATTAGAAAATTGCTGTTCACCAAAGGTCTTCATCCAACCTGATGGAGCACAAACAATTTTGTAAAGAAGAATGGGCAAAAATGTCGAGATGTTCAAAGGTCTGGTAGAGACTTACCCAAATAGACTAACATCTGTAATTGCAGCTAACGGTGCTTCTAACAAGTATTAAGTCAAGGGGGATGAATACTTATGGAATAAATTATTGTCTGTTTTTATTTGTAATTGATTAAGAAAAACCTTTAGAGTATCATAGAGTATTTTGTGTTGATCAGTCACAATGAATCCATTTTGATTCCATGAAGTAAGAAGATAAAATCTGAAAAATGCAGAAGGTGTGAATACTTTTATACCCACTGTAAAGTCTCTAATAAAGAAGAATGAATAAGCTGTCTTTCAACGGCTGTGTAATTCCCACCTTTACACCACAACTACTTATATATTAGCTGATATGTTGGGCAAAGGATTTATGTAGTCAATTCAGCTACATGGCCATGTGGACAGACATTTTACAGGAACAAATGAAGCTACATATAAGGCCTGAAAAAGGCCTCAAGAATACACAAATACGGACTTCACGTATTACATGTCCAACTTGTAAAACATGAAAACCTCTTACCAACCATCCTATTGCCTTGTGTGAGCATAAACACTCTACCCCTCGAGTGTGTTATTAAAAGCTAGGACGGCCACAAAAGCAGCCTGAGCTGTTGGCTTTTTTTTTGGATATTTCTCCGGCTTGTAAGTCTGTGTCAGCTGACTTCATTGTTTAATAAACCCTAACAGAAAACGTCTTCATGCTGTAAAAGGAGAAGCACATACTGATCAAAAAGTACGGCCATGGCCTCTGCTGTGACCCCTAATTAGGCTAATCTGTATGTGGGGATTTCCAAAGCAAGTCCAGAGACCAATCATTGTCTCCTGATAGTAAAAGCTTGGTGCAGATTCTCATATGATGCAGTCTTACTGTGGGAAAGTTGTTGCCACTCTATCCTCAGCGGATGGAATAAATACCTTAGATTGGAGATTAGAACACACTTTTGGGCATTCAAATTGAGCAACAGGGTATGAAAATACAGGAACAAAATGCTTGGAGCCTTCCACCGCACTGCACTCAAACATATAGATTTCTATGGGGCAGCTCACCCGGAACACGGTGACACACACATCTATGTAAGAGGCAGTGCACAGTATCAGATACTCTGATACGCCTGATCAAGCTTAAGAGCTGCTCTTGCACGGTAAGGAGGGAGACATGCTGCCAACTGGAGCCCTCACTCAGTGTGCAAGGCTATGGTCAACTGTGTGCCGTCCTGTGGGACTTCCATCCACTGGTACAGTCAGGATTGGTTTCCAGACCATCACTGCAGCAAGGATTAGTGCTACAGCTGGATACAGCACCCAGGTGGTCTCTTGTTGAAGCATTTCTCTCTACTGGGAGAGGCTGTGTCCAACAACACAGTCCTCCATTCTCCACAGGCTGTGAGTTGTAGCGGGATGGTTGGTGGGAGACCGCTCCCCAATCACTGAACCTGACATACAGTGTATGATAGCAGCTGGTCACCCACCATCAACACAAGATGATTCAATTAACGTCCCTGTAACACAACATGACATAATGGTGCAAAAAAGCATTTTCCTGAAGCTAGCCAGCACTCCACTCAGTGATGTTGTTGGTCATATTTATTGATTATTGGCTATTTATTCATTTATTTTGGACAGTACCCATGTGTATGTCTTAAACTGTTGTCTGCAACATACACTTCCATCCACTGTTAACTTTCATGAGCATTCCCAAGCAATAGCAGACGAAGGGAACGTTTTATTATCCGTAAAATGCCGATGGCTGGCCTGATTCTCAGAAAAAGTGAATACAACGGAAAGTGTTGGAAATGTGACAAAACCTGAGGAGCTGGCTGGAGAAGTCTCCAGGTGGAGAGATATATTCTTTTTGTTTTACATTTTATTAATTGAATGGACTTGGAAAATGTCAGTGGAAAATAAATGAAAAAAAACTATTTACACTCGGAATGGTTCCGTTACGATTCTCCTTGGCCGGGCAGAAAGGAAACACAGTGAATTAAACAGCACCGTTGACCCAGTTAACTGCCAACAGATGCTATCAGAGTGACTTTTCGCCATAGCTATGGATTGCAGATTGACTGCAATTTGCTGTTGTGTTCAAATATAGAGCTTGCTCACCCGTGGACTGACTGTTCCGTTCCTTCCTCACAAATGACTGAATATTGGCAATCTCCTGGCCCCAGCTGATCAGCAGACTCAGCCTTCTGCATTTATTTGTGGGATGTAGGAATATCCGGCATTTAAACTCTTACTGATGGCATTCTGCACAACAAAGATTACGTCGCATGCTAATTGGTCCCATGGAAAACAATTTTTTGGATGAGCTGATACCAGTTTTGTGTGAATAGATATTTTTGGGAGAATCCTTGTTCTTAAATATTTCCAAATTGACCAAATTTAGTTAGCCTACAAATGGCCATCATTATTTTCCAATACAATCAAACTCCTAAATCAAGGGGGGATTAATAACTGGGCAGAACTTACAGTACTGTGTAACGCATGATGGCGTCTCTAAGATCCAGCCATAGTAGTATGCTGTCCATAACCAATTCTTATTAAACAAATGATTTCAATGAAATGGCCGTCCATGACTCAGAGTGAGCCTGGGATGGATTCATTTTGCCCCCTATAATATACTATCTTCTGCATACAAGTTAAATGAGGTTCTCAGGTGTATAATTTAGAATTTTACTTAAACATTCTTTTAAAGCCGGTGTGTCTGTCTGTGTGCATAACTGTGCACGTGCGCATGCATATACTGTATGTGTGTGCGTGCGTGCATTTGTGAGTGTGTGTGATTGAGTGTGTGTGAACTACTTCTGATATGAAAGAGAGTAATCAGAGACCAAAAGGCAGTGCACAGAAAAACTATCGAAGACTTCAATCCAACACTAATAACTTGTTTGGCTCAATTAAACACATACGGAGGAGAACACACATGCGAGTTAATCTCCCGCTGTAAGTGTTTTTGCTCTGCATGTGTCACGTAGCCGTCAGCCGGGCCTTTCAGTGAAGCAGCAGGGGCCTCCAAAGGAATGGCGAAGAGGAGGAGGAGGAGGAAGATGAGGGGGGAGAAGAGGGGGCTTAAGGAGAAAGAGGGGAAGAACGGGGGAGGGAGGAGAGGGGAGGACATTGATTATGGAGCAGCTGATTCCTGAACTCTGCAGGCGGTTTTAATTACAGCGTTGCTGATGTCTTCACTGGCCACTTTTAGCACGGCTTATATTTTGACGTGCGCCGTACGCTTTTGCCATGGCAACCCAAATTTACTGTAACACAGGAAAATCCTTAATTACGTCCCCATTACTTTTCTCCTGTGGAGCACTACTAAGGAGGCATGATTCTGTTGGACAGGTTCCATGAGTAACCCTGCTGCCCAGCTTAAGGGCCTGTTACGCAGAGCTGAAACCTCAGCAGGGAAAACAGGCACAACATGTAACCTGCTCTCTGCAATATTTTGCTTGCTTGTTCAAAGATTGTGCTGACATATGGTGTATGTTCCCATACCAAAACGAAATATAAATAAAATATTTTACAAACTGTATTACTCTGATTACTGCATTACTACTGTATACAGAGAAGGCATATAGTAGGGAATATGTCAGGAAGTAAGTAAACTTCTATTTAGAGAACATAATGAAAAATACACAAGAAGTGGTTCCATTTCTCGATACAAAAAGGGTTTGGAAAATATATGGTAAATGCATGCAAAATAGATTTTATTTTATTATATACACACACACACACACACACACACATTATATATACAGTACATAGTATATATTTCAGGATTTGCCAATATATACTTGCTGTTTCCTTTAAAGGTGAAACATTTGAAAAGCATTTGCATGCATGTTTTGATTTTGTGTATAGTCTGGTTTTGTAAAGAATCAAATGTTTGGTTGATTTTCCTTTCCTTTCCTGATAGAGAAATAAACTTACAACAGTGACAAATGTATTTTCGTAACATTCATTAGAATACAATGCAGACTCCCTTGGGGTTTCCAATTACTAATGTAAACCGTCCTTTCAGCTGGTGTTTAAAATCAGTCCTCGCAGATCTGAGTTTGCACGGTCATTTGGACGTTCTCAGAAATTGAGTTCATAGATTGCCATGGTAACATGGACCAGATGGTGCTGTGGTGTCAATCACAAGGTCCATAGTTTGGCTTCACCTTTGACACACACCTTCTCCCCCCTTCACTTCTACATCCTGTCCGCTTTGGATCGCAACCCTTTTCACTCCCTTACCCTGATTGTCTTTTACCATCATTATCCCCACGCTATTAGGGCCTGTTCTGGGAAGAAATACAATATCTCATCCGGAGTCAAATCACAATCAGTGCAATTACATTCACCGGGATGCCTGGCACCGACTCTGTCCGGAGTGAAGAATCAAGCCATTGTATATCACACCTGCAGTCTCTGGACGGAACAGCGAATATTACTGCAACATAACTTTTATTGTGAGCATAACTTTACATAATTTCTACGTAGGTGGTCTCTTTCGTTGAAATATTGGATGTTGACCCATCCAATTTCATGTTGCGGAGCTGAACTGTTCGAGCCAGTTGCGCTTGAGCGTCCACGGGCTTGAGCGCTCAGGAGAACGCGCTGGACCAGCTTTCAGAGGATCTCGATTGGGAGCAGATGTTGGAACGACCGAGTGAGTTTTCCCACATGTTCAACTTCAAACTCCTGTTGGACAGTTGATTTGGGGATCACTAGCTTCAGCGCACATGGAGTGCTAATGAAATATCCCTGTAATAAATTTTGTGATGCACAAGTTTCAAAGGGTGCAAATTGGGTTTTCAGCTGAATCATGCAATCCTTTCATATGGTTTATGGGAAGCAGGCTCTGGTTGATGTCAGATGACTACAAATATGGGTGGGCTTTGAGAGAAATGACGGTATTATTTCCAATACTGTCAAATCATCACATGCAAAAGTACTGTGTGTGCCCAAACAACTTGAGACCTTTAAGAAAACCCTGAAGGACAATGTAGAAATAGATTCTGGGAAAATTATACAGATCATGTAAAACTTTGGGTTGGCTCATCATACTTTCTCTGACTGACATGAGACCACAATACACTGATATATAGATTGTATAAGCAGTATTGTATCAATTCTCATAAACAGATATACCATGTACAGGTCCCATCAATCTTGTCAATACAAAATATTTTCACAGATGTAGATGTAACACATTCTATAATGAGATGAAAATGTTGAATTTTACCAACCTGAAGTTATTAGTAAGAGACGAGCGTGGTCGAGGATTGTGCTGATCTGAAATGTTGTTGTGCTCCTGTCTGTCTATCACACATCACAGTGTAGTCTCCTTGGCAGAATGACTTCATGCTATGAGTCACAAAAGCTAAAAACTTGCATGCAACCCATATGTTACAGAGAGGTCACATTGAAGTGGTGCAGGTTATTAAAGTTAACCAATTAAAGTTAAATTACATTTTAAATGCTTTAGTCAAATGTAATAGTTGTGAATATGCTGGCAATCTCTTCACTAAGATGAACTATATTTGTTGCATGTGAAACTGTTGTGACAAGGGGACTCAAATGTGTTCACTTACAAAACAATTTTGGTTCAGCTATCATCTCATCAGGTCCACCTTACGCCGCTAATTGTCTGTTTGCGATGTCGTTGTTTTGTGTTACGTTCCATGCTTCTCAGGCTGTTAATGTAAAAGCAGGTGTGCAAGAGAGGCTAAAGACACAATTTTGAAATTTAAGTATAGGCATAGCTGGAAACCGGAGGCATGCCAGTTCACTTCCATGGGCACTGCCGAAGTGCCCATGAGCAAGGCACTGAACCCCTAAAACTGCTCCAGGGGCGCCGTACTATGGCTGACCCTGCGCTCTGACCTCTCTGATGGTGTGTGTGCATCTAGGAGAGGTATGCGAAAAGATACATTCCAATTACGCTGTGTAAGAACTGTGTGTGACATGGCCTAATAAAGATCATCGTATCGTATCCTATATATACGCCATTTAGTAGACGCTTTTATCCAAAACGACTTACAGTTGTGAATGCATACGTTTTTGAGTATATGTGGTCCCAGTGGAAAATTAACCCACAACCTAAGCATTGCCAACGCCATGCTCTACCAACTGAGCCACACAGAATCACCTATCCTATAGTTTGGTGCTGTTGAGTCCCTATTATGGTGAGATGTCCTTTTAAAATCTTCGGCGTGGAAAGCAACAGAGACCTTTGTCTCTATCATGTTTTGAACATTTTTATGAAATCCAGTGAACTCAAGTGAACCAAAAAAAAAAGTAAATAAATGTGAAAAGACTATCATTTTTTTCCATAGCTTTCGACCAGTGTGGGTATGGTAGGTTCTTGTGTTGTACATATTGGAGAGTGTTTTCGGAGGGTGAGTTATGGACTGCTGGAAAACAATGCTTGGGGTTAAAACTATATTTGGAAATGCTTTACTGGTTTGATACAGTGGGGATGGGTTAGACATTGTGAGATTAAGTGAGCCTGACTGGAACATGTGGTGTGCTGTGGTAAAAGCATAGCTGCACCACATGCATTTTGGCTGTGGCCAGTGAGTTTTGTGAGTGTGTCCAGTCAGTATGTTTTACGGGAATGAAGAGGTCGTAGTGATACAAAACCGAGACCTTCACAAATGTATGTGCTTTGAGTGAAGGGTGAGCTGCAATGGTGTGCCTGATTGTTCTGTTTCCCGGGCCGAATTGATATTTTACAGAGACCGGAAATTAATGTTTTATGTAACATATTCAGGAAATTTGGTGTTTTAACTAGAGACTAAACATTGATCACTGGGGCCTTTATGGGTAAGGTGTGGGAACAGGGCTAATTTAGAAAGGATTTCTTTTTAAAATGCTATGCTCTCAAGAGGGTCAAACAAAAAAGAATAAACAAATATAAATGTTAAAAAGCACCATAGAGTGGCTCATCCTCTTGAGCCACTGTTCTAGTGTGCGGATGAGCCCCAGGGTCTGATATTGAATCCGGATCATGCCAGTTTCGACTGTGGCCAGCAGACCCATGGGGCCGATGGATAATTGGCGGAAGCATCGCCCCGGGGAGGGAGAGATCGCTCACCAGCGACCCCTGCTGTTCAATCGGGCGCCCACTGTATAAAGCTGCACATGAAGTATTTTTATCTGACTCAGGTCTGTGCAAGCTTAACTTGTGAACTGCAGTGTGAAATAAGCAGCGGCTGACATCACATGTTTCAGAGGAAAACACACGCTTGTCTGCACTCAGTGACAGTGGGCGTTGCAGCAAGGGCGGCTTAATAATGCGATTGGGCATTCCAAATTGGGAAAAGAAAAGATAAAAGCACACTAGCATCCATTTGTGGCCCGTAGGTGAAATCAGGTGAGTCATGTGACTGACTGAATCTGATTGGAGAATCTTCCCCAACAGCTCCTGCAGTGAGCGTCTTCAGGGTTAACATCTGACCAAACACATTTCATATTGTGCTATAACACATTTTTTGTCAGCCTTACATTAGTTTAACAGTGTGGCTATGCATTTTAATCCAGTTTTATGTCACAGCTGATAATGTGCAGTAGTGGATGTTGCAGATGGAAATCTATTTTAATTCAAAGTTCCACAGAGTCCTGGCACACTCATATGAACTGGCTGTGAGCAACACTTTGGGGGGGAGTGATACATTTATCAGGTACTGCACAATCTGTGCTGTCCCAGGAGAGGGTGAGAACTCTTTCAGAGTAACTTTGTGGCTTACCGAAAGGATGTGGATTTAATGCGGAACCAAACTGAGGAACTTTTGTTAGACCACTAAGCAACTTTTATTTTTTTATTTAGCCTTTATTTAACCAGGTCGGTCCCATTGAGACACAATGATCTCTTTTCCAAGGGAAGCCTGGCCAAGACAGCAGCTTTAAAACATTGAGTTTCAACAGTTAAAACAAACAGTGCAAAATTACATAAAACACCAAGTCAAACAACAAAAAAAATAAACCAAATATAATCTGATCAAATCAATAGAGCTAGATAATGGGGCTTTCATGAACAAGAACAAGAACGGTATGAGGCCGATTCTATGTTACTCATAACATTTTTGAATGTTCCTAAAGAAATAAGATCCTTCAAGTTCAGGGTGCTCTGCAGTGAATTCCAGGCAGAAGGTGCGAAGTACATGAAAGAGTGCTTGCCGAATTCAGTGCGAACCCTGGGGACACTTAACAGATAACAATCGTTGGAACGTAGGGAGTAAGTGCTCTGGGTTCTCGAAATATAACCACACAAATATTGGGGAGTACACCTAAATGGCTTTATACACAAGAATGTGCCAGTGTGAGAGACGACGTGCAGCCAATGAGGGCCACTCAACTCTGCCATATAGGGTACAATGGTGAGTGAGGGCTTTACAACCTGTTACAAACCTCAGGGCACCGTGATACACAGAGTCCAGAGATTGCAGACATTTGGCAGGGGCATGCATATAAAGAAGGTCGCCATAATCCAGTAGGGGAAGAAAGGTGGCACCAACCAACTTCTTCCTGGCAGCAAATGTAAAGGATGTTCTGTGGCGATAAAAGAAACCCAGCTTAAGCTTTAATTTCTTGATCAGGTTCTCTATATGAGATTTAAAAGAAATCCGATCATCAATTAAAACACCCAGATACTTGTAGCAAGGCACAAAATCAATCACATTTCCTTGTAGGGAGAATACACTGGGAGGGGGCTCAGGTATCTTCCTGCCATTTGAAAAGATCATGCAATTGGTTTTGGAAACGTTTAAAACAAGTTTCAGTTCTACAAGCTGACGTTCCACAGAGTTAAAAGCAGTCTGTAGGTAGCCAAGGGCCTCAGCAAGGGTGGAACCACAACAGTAAATGACAGTATCGTCAGCATAGAAATGGAAATTGGCATCAGGGACATTTCTGCCAAGTACATCCACATAAATAGTAAACAAAATTGGACCCAAAACAGAGCCCTGGGGCACACCAGAGGAGACATTTAACATTGTAGAAGAACTACCATTAAAATGTGTACATTGCATTCTGTCTGACAGATAGTTATCAAACCAACCAACTGCTTGTTTTGACAGACCAATATTCAACAATCTTTGTTTCAGGATGGAATGATCCACAGTGTCAAAGGCCTTGGAGAGGTCAACAAAGAGGGCTGTGCAGAATTTGTTGTTGTCCAGTGACTCTATTAGGTCGTTTGTGACTTTTAAGGAGGCTGTGATGGTACTGTGTTTGCTTCCTGAAACCAGATTGATATGGGGAGAGAATATTGTTTGTTTGGAGAAAGTCCTTCAACTGATCATTTATCAACCTTTCAAGGACCTTTGACAGAATGCACAACTTCGAGATTGGCCGATAGTTATTCAAACAGGTAGGATCCCCTCCTTTTAAAAGAGGAAGAACATGAGCAACCTTCCAAATCGCAGGAATGCAATTGTTAGTGATGGTAAGGTTGAAAATACATTGATAGGTTTAGCAATGAAATCAGCAGCTAACTTTAAAAAACGAGGTTCTAACCCATCTGGGCTCATGGATTTCGTAATATCCAAAGAAAGGAGAGCTCTATGGACTTCTTCCACTGTGAACAATGTAAAACAAAAAGAATGACCAGCAGGTATGTGACCAGCACCTGTAGCAGAAGGCACTGAACCTGCGGCTGGTGAGTCAATTTGGGGAGAAGAACGAGAGAACAGAGAGCCAGAGGCAATAAAATGCTTATTAAAGCAGTCAAGCATGGAAGCCCTATCAGATATAGTAATGTCATTGTAAACAATGCTGGATGGGAGGTCACTATGATTCTCATGTGCTGAAATGGATTTAATCACCTTCCAAAAGGTTTTGGGGTCATTTAAATTTTCCGTTGTTGCTGAGAGATAGAAGTTGGATTTGGCTTTGTTGATCAGAAAAGTAAAGCGATTTCTGAGGTGCCTGAAAGTAAGCCAATCAGCCTCGGGACCCGGTGTTTCTGGCTGTGGCCCAAGCCAGATTTCTATTTTGCAGAAGGTCAGATAGCTCAGGTGTGAACCAAGGGTTGTCTCTCCTTTATTTTATACCTCCTGAAGGGAGCATGTTTATCAACAAGAGAGGGAGAAACCTTCATGGAAGAACTCCCATGCAGTCTGTACATCATTACATAATTCAATACGTTCCCAGTCAAAGTCATACAAGTCATGAAAAAATCCCTGTTCAACAAATGCCTTCATGTTACGTTTAGTCACAAATCGGGGTTTAGTTTTAGGAACTTTGCATTCCTGACTGCAGCAATCACACAGTGGTCACTTATATCATTAGCAAAAATGCCTGCCATGGAGTACTTGTGTGGAGCATTGGTCAAGAACAAGTCGATTAGTGAGGATTTATCTGGAAATTTTAGGTTGGGGTGTGTGGGACTCTCAATAAGCTGTGTATAGTTCATTGAAACACAGACATCTTTGAAAGCATCAGATGAAGGTTTTAACCAATCCCAATTTAAGTCACCAGTCAAAATGACTTCACTATAGTTTAGGTCAGCTAACAGCTGGGTCAAAGAGGTGAGCGTCTCAGCAACAGCTGAGGGTGGTCTATAACAACCCACCACAATTAAAGAAAACCTGGTTGACACCTCAAGATTAATGGCCAGGAACTCAAACTGTTTACAGATTGATTTGGACTGCAATACATTCACAGTGAATTTTGATTTGCAATAAATTGCAACCCCGCCCTTTTTTGGGGACGGTCGGTCCTGAAAACGTTGTATCCCTTAATAGAGATGGCTTTGTCAGAACATGATTTACTAAGCCAGGTTTCAGACAAGACAATGACGCCTGCGTCAGTTGATTTGGCCCAAATGCGGAGCATATCAATCTTTGGGAGCAAGCTACGAATATTCAGATGGATTACACCTAGCCCAGATCTATCCTTAAACTCAGTAGGGGTGTTACATGTAGCAATATCAGGGCCAGGGTTTGGCTGCAAACCAGAAATCAATAGTAAGAGTAACAGTAAGTATCGTTTTCTAATTACATTGTGATTGCTGAGTGGAACCTTTTAGAGTGTAACATAGTTGCAAATAAAACAAGAGACTTTCCTGAATGGACAAAGTTAGTCTCCAAAACAGAGATGCAAGCAAAACACAACCATTTGTCATAGTTAAAAGAATCCGTGTAAGAGAGAGATGGTGCTTGCACGGTTGGGTCTCTGAACAAAGCAACCATTTGAGAGTTTGGAACAATCGGAGGGGGTACACCTTCCCTGGTGTACATAACCCAGGAGAGCTGCTGAAGTCCCAGGAGTCATCGCAGCAACAAGCAAGGCCAGGGGAAAACACATTATCTCTGTATAGACTTCACTCCAGAGGGAGAGAATAGTGCATGAAGGTCAGTGTGTCTAGTGAGGAGGTAACTACACCTGCAGGGCTGGTAGAGGCTAGCAGTTGCAGGGCTGGTCGAAACCAACTACGGCCGGTAGCCTGGAGGAAGCCAGCTAGGCTGCTGAAGGCCGGAGGCCTGGTGGAGGCCGGCTGCTGTAGAGCTGGAGGCTGGTAGCCTGGTGGAGGCCGGCTGCTGTAGAGCTGAAGGCTGGTAGCCTGGTGGAGGTTAGCTGTAGCAGAGCTGGGAGGCCGGTAGCCTGGTGGAGGCCGGCTGCTGTAGAGCTGGAGGCTGGTAGCCTGGTGGGGGTAGCTGTAGCAGAGCTGGAGGCTGGTAGCCTGGTGGAGGTTAGCTGTAGCAGAGCTGGAGGCTGGTAGCCTGGTGGAGGTTAGCTGTAGCAGAGCTGGAGGCTGGTAGCCTGGTGGAGGTTAGCTGTGGCAGAGCTGGAGGCTGGTTGCCTGGTGGAGATTAGCTGTAGCAGAGCTGGAGGCTGGTAGCCTGGTGGAGGTTAGCTGTGGCAGAGCTGGAGGCTGGTAGCCTGGTGGAGGCTGGTAGCCTGGTGGAGGCTGGTAGCCTGATGGAGGCTGGTAGCCTGGTGGAGGCTGGTAGCCTGGTGGAGGCTAGCTTCTTCAGGGCTAGTGGGGGCTGGTGACCAGCTACTGCATAGCTAATGGGGGCTAGCTACTGGATGGCTGGTAGGGGATAGCTGCTGCAGGGCTAGCAGATCCCAAGAATGGCCCAGGCCTCAAACAATTCAATGGCAAACTAGGCCTCAAACAGTCCTGAGACAACTTATTCAAAAGTATCTCAAAAATAAGTCCCAAATATCTCGCAGTGGGGAATCAAAAGAGCTTGTAAAGCATCCCATATCCAACCCTATGTATGACAAGTAGTGACTTAAAACATTAAAAACATTAAAATTCACAGACCTCACAAACAAACAAAATTCACAGACCTCACAAACAAAGGGATCAGGTAGCTGCCATCTTGGATAGGGGGCGTGTACTCCAAGAAAATTCACTTACTTAACCTGAATTCCTCAGCTAAGATAGCAGCTCTGTGAAGGTGTGATATTTCAATGTAATTTGTTAATGGGTGAGGGTGTCTGCCAAGATACAGATTAGTAATTAAAAACAGAAGTGTTTTTTAATGACTAATTAAGTCAAAATCATACCCCCCAATGACTTCATAGCTTCACAATGTTTTGATAACATAATATTAAACCTGTTTTATTTTTTCATTTGCAATCTTTCTAAAATCTTTTTATGGGTGTCTACACTGACAGGCACGCCTTGGAATGGACCTTGTTTCAGCCAGATGAATGATATAATGCGCATGGCATTTAGTACAATTAGAATATAACATTTTTATCAGTATGATAAATGATTGAACGTGTTACCATACATTTGGGATCTCAAGGACAAAAGATACATTTTCAAGTGAAAATGATAAAGAATAAAGTGAAATCGCGCAGGAGGATGAAGCCTTTTGGTTTACCTACTTGACCGAGCATTTCAGGCCCTGACTTAGAAACCCAACCCACAAGGCTTCTGCAGCTGAAGAAGGTCCATATTTCCTCTTGAGTTCCTCCAAAGTGTCCTGAGATATACTCCAGCCTGAAGATTGATATTGCGCAGCTGCACAGCTGGTTATTGTTTGTAGATCCTGTCAGAGGACAGTGAACCGAACCCAGAGGCCAACAGTTGCAGAGAGTGGGGCCAAAGGGGACATGCTGCATTTGGACAGACCCCCACTCCCATCAACGGTCCCTAGAGCCCCCCCTGTTTACGATTGTCCCCAAACGTGCAGATGCTTTGAGATTGTATTTACGAGTGATATGTTTCCCACTGTCATCGTGTATTTACTGCAACTAAATGCTCTTAATAAAACAAAAAAGGCATCGATCATTATAATAACCACATTGGACTTGCGAGTAAATGTTGGTCAGAATAATATATCACTTTCACACTGAAACCGTAGATGCAGCAAAATGTAAAAATAACAGAAGGATGCAGATTGTGGAGGGCATTTGTGCGGTCACTCTTTTGCCCCCATTACAGGGCGTAACTAATATACAGTATGAGAATGGTTCAATTTAGTGAGAGATACTATATATATGAACCAAACGCTTAAATATAGCTCCTGAAACATGTACGTTATCTAACAGATAATATGACTATAGAGTGAAATAAAATGAGCTTCCATGACATCTTGATAAGGAGCTTCATGGATTCTGATCTCTCTCTCTCCCAATGCCATAGAAAACTCACAATACTCGTATCACATATTCTAAACTCTCACTCACACACACACACACACACACACACACACACTCATACATTTTATAATAAAAAGAAAAACACATTTACCATGGGGGAGGAAAGGGTAGGGCTGTATCTATGTGTGTGTGAGCGAGAGCGAGCAGAAGAATGTTTAGAATATATGATGAGAGTATTGTGTATTTCTGTGGCATTGCTAACCACATCCAGATTGTGCAGCACAATGGTGAATAAGCAGGAACCCAGGGGAGGCTCTGTGATCCGATGAGAACCGAGATTTAGGATGATTTATAAAGGAACGCCACAGAGACGTGCTCCCTTCAAAAGCCACCTGACTGTTCCTGGCTTCACACTGGAAGTGGGCCCGCCAACACTCTCCCAACATCACGCAGAGCGGAGAGGTCATCGCTTGTGGAAATCCAGCCCCACCAACATACCGCCACTCCTGCCAAAGGTCACATATGTACTCAATATATGAATATGCGTGTCCTGGGGTCACTGGAAGTACACTCCTTCTCCAGTTTATTAAGTTTGAATTAAGTTTGAAAATCAAATCCAAATGATATTAAAAATAACAATAAACATCATCCCTGTAGGATTTGTTCAGAGGAGAGACACTGGTGCCAGTTGGTTATTAAATAAATCCTAACAATGAAAAGTAAGTATTTGGAAATAACAGGCGATACAACGAACAGTAAATGTTTAATGTATGAACATATTCATTGACATAAACATTTATGACTGTCATTTTCTTGGACTCTTGGGGCGATGAAAGCATCTCAGCAATGTGCAGCAAAATAGCAGCGATTATGTTACTGTACCAACAGCTCTCACGTTACAGGACATTAATCTTCCATGTAATGCCTGATCTAACAAGGGGTAACAACAATCCCTGTGCAAACTAGATGCTGTGTTTTCAGCGAAAATGTATCATTTGCATCTGGTGTTTGTGAATGTTCACTCATTTTAGTAAAATGTCAAGGAAGCAAGTGGCACTGCATTTGAATAATGTTTATGTTGAATTCATTTTGAATATTGGAATTACTTTTGAAAGGGCCACATTTGATGCTCAGAGAATTAAGCGGAGATAATTAACACTGTGCTCCTGTGATGTTGTAATGACTTGTAGTAGAATTACGAATGAAGGTTACAGTGAAGTTAAGATGTTCTCACTCAAAACTGCAAGTAAAAAGCTTTAACTATGAATAGAGGTGAGCAGAGAAATGTGGGATATTTCTGCAAAGGCTTCTTTAGCCTGAACTTGGCTGTCCTGACTACCTGTGCTGACAGTGGCTTACAGGTTGCTTGTATCTTTTAGTCTGTTACATACTGTTACATTTGAGGCATTTAGCAGACACTCTTATCCAAAATTACAAAATGTGCATTAATGCATAAGATTAATCATAGTCCGCGCCAGAGATCAGAGTCGTGATGCAGTAATAGACACAATCGTTGGCAGCTGCAAACCGTACCTGTAACACCCGTAAGGAGGGAAAAGTTAGGTGATTTTTTTTTTTTTTTTTTTGATAGATACATATTACAAAATGTGCAGTATTGAACATGAAAGCAGTGGTGATGACAATTAGTGGTAATGGAGTCTGAAGAGGTGGGTTTTCAGTCTCTTGCGGAAGATGGCCAGTGAGTCGGCGGTCCTGACCGAGTGGGGAAGATCGGATTCAGGAGTGTGTTAAGGCTAACCACATATACATACCTGTATGTGTTTAGCCTTAAGATAAAGGTACACTACTATATACTTGCATGTGATGTCCTTTTAGGTACAGATAAGCTGATTTCAGAACTGGCCATTTAAGGGTATCAACTGTCCCCTTTGCTCTCTGGCGTATCCACAGAGATATGAGATTTAGGGTGTGTTTTCGATGAGGGGTGCCTTTGGTGTGCGGTACTGGCCACTCCCAACTTTGTACTGCCAGATTCCAAAGATTAACAGTGTTTTACTACAAAAGTGAAAATGCAATTTGCACGGAGCAGAAGTCAGCTACATATTAAGTTTCCCCATTGGTTTGTTTGCATTCAGTACTTTAATTAGATTTAAATTCACTTACACAACATAAAAGAGGTCACTTTGGTTTCGGAGAGAGCGCGGAGATTGGGTTTTGTAACATCAGCGAAATAGTATTCTGTTAATACGCAGTTTAGGCAAAACCATCACCATTGCCATCTGTTAGTGCGTGCCAAAGTGGTGAAGTTCAAAACGAGGACTGAAGCAGCGCGGGTAAACCCCTGCGCTCAGCAGAGACGCTAAGGGACGAGGTCTGAAGCCCTCGGCATTGAAGGCGTGATTTATCAGCGATGCGGAGGCTGTGACCGCAGGCCTTTGATTGGGTGCGGGCTGGCTGGGGGACGGCTGCGCTCTGACCCTGTTCAAGATGTGGAAGTGATGACACAGGCGCCAGGCAGATGCGCTGCGGTTGTTTGCGTCCTCTGTGAACTCTGGAAATGTTCTAGCATCTCTTTATAGGGGACTTCTCTCTTTTAGCAAACAAATAAATCATTGAATAACGATAGCGATGGCATTCATTGGCTATCGATTTGAGACCCTCCGTCTCCCCTGGAATCTGCCCTAACAGGAAATGCCCCTGCAAGCTGTTGGGCAGTATGTTGCACTCTACCTTTGATGAGAAACTCAGTGACCCCTACGCACCCTTCCCCCCTCCTCTCCCAGCAGGCAATGTAGACACTTCAGAAAATAGCTTTTTATTTTCTTAACCTCCCCCTCTTCCCCCAAGTAGAAGCTATGGCCTCTGGCCATTAGAAGTTTTCTTTCTTTTTCTAAATGTTGACGGTCACTTCTTTAAAGAGCCAGCCGGCCACAAATTTGTCACAGGTAGATAGTTTGCACTCCGTGGCGCTGCCTGTCTTAACCGCCGCAGTCCTTTGTAATCACAGCTCGGCGAGCTAACAGGATTGGACACGGCTCTCTGTGGCAGCGGCAGGAGGGCGTCGTAGGAGCAGCGTGAGGCGAAGAGGCGACCGCGGTCTGTGAGGCCTTTCTCCTCCGCTTAAAAGTGGCTCGATGGCCGCCTTCACGCTCGGCTTTTCAAGCACCACGGTGGTCCCAACAATGCAATTAGTGGCAACAATGTGCCCAAAAGGTGGCCAAAGGACCAACGTCATCCTCCAGCCAGTGTTGTGAGGGGGCTCCGCCCATCTGTCAGGCGGTGAATGGAATGATGTCATGAAATAGCGTTACATGGAGCACTCCATTGGTTTCTTTTACAGCATTTAAGTTTATGTTATAAACTGTCACATAAAAGCATCAGAGCAATTTAGTAATGGCAAAGCAGTGTCCACAATTTTGTTGTGTTAAGGGCTGTGTTGGAATTAATAACTTTTTTTTTTGTACAGCAACGTATTGCACTTTATTTTTTAAGGGAGAAAGCCCTCATGTCTTGGCCTTTGGACTATGCAGTCAGGGGATAAATGCTACACAATCTGTTCTCCTTGAAATATCAACATTTAGTCAAATAATCTTTGGTATTATACCATTCGTTATTCATTTTTCTATCTTTGTTACAATTTATCTTTGTTATTGCTATTGTTTGTTACGTAATAAAATATTCTAAAAATATATTAACAAAATCACTAAAAATATATTTTCATAGTTTTTAATACCACAACATCAGACATGAAAAATATGAACTTAAAATGCATGAAACATGATCATATTTAAGAATATTTTTCATTGAATTACATTTTCATAGAATTTCATTGAATATCAATACTTTTCATGATATTCTATGTTAAAATTGGTATTCTTCCACATATTGTAGTACATACGTGACTAAAATGTAGGCTATTTGGCAAATATTTATATTAATGATGCACTTTCCTCATTTCCAATGACACCTATATTGACTATATTGTGCATTTTTCTTTCTGAATATTTATTGAAAAACTATCAATTAATTGACAATCGAATTAAATATGATTAAAAAATTAACCATGGACTCTATATCATTGACATCAACCTGGAAAAGTACATTTCTGAGTGGTGTTACATTACATTACATTACATTTACATTTTAAGCATTTAACAGACGCTCTTATACACAGTTTACATTTCTTTGCATACAATCAATTTATACATCTGGATGTTTACTGAAGCAATTCAGGTTAAGTACCTTTTGCTCAAGGGTACAACAGCAGTGCCCCACCTGGGAATCTAACTTGCAACCTCTGAGTCACAAGTCCAGTAACCATTACACTACACTGCCGTCCCATCGTTAAACACTGACTCACCCAGCGGACGCATTGTGACACAATGGCGCGTGAGGTGAATACAGGGTGAATACATGCTATGTATAATATTACCCCTTTGATGCTTTCCGGTGGCCCAAGCTACAATGGGGCAGCTGGGGTCAGCCCTTACATGGCCTTCCAATGGCGTTTCAGTCAGCAGGGCAGGATGCATTGACTCCCAAAGCGGCGCTGCTACAGTATTCAGCCTTGGGCGCTTTGCGGCACAAAGGCCATAAAGGATCAACCCTGCGAGAGCTGCGTGATTCAGGCAGACAGTTACAAAGAGCAGAGTGAAAGATGCACAGGAAACAGTTCTTAATCGTGTTAGTCCTCTTAGCTCCACACTGACACCGTTAGATGTGAAACACTCTAGAGAGGGCCGGAGTCCGTACACTTTGAGACAAAGCATCATCTCTCTTTACCAATAACTATCTCCTTCACAGATAACCCAGCATTCCTGGGAAAGGAGCAGCAGCCCTCTCCACCATCTCAATACAATCAATGTGGTGAAGGAATAAACATCTCATGGTCAAGGATCAACCAAATAAAGTAGCTGATTAAAACAAAAGGATGAGGAGAAAATAGACTCGATTAATTGTAACGTGCAGTGACATTAATATTAACTTGTGTCATTTTCACCACCTGTGCATTGTACTTAGTGCTTCCCCATTGATCCAGATGCAGTCTTCAGTAGCATCATCGTGACAACAACATCCGTTATGATCACCATCGCTGGAGTGATGGTTTTCACTGGCACACAAGGGCAGTGTGGGGTTTGAACTTTAGTTTGTATGCTTTATAGGGTATTTACTCTGGTTTGTGTGGTGTGTACAGCTGCAAAAAGTATTTGACATTTGTATCTTTGATTGTTCCCTGGTGTCTGCACCATTGTGTGCTGCTCTGGTAAAGTTCTCGTTTTCTATCATTTCACATCCACTTTAGGAAACTACTTCTGAGTTCAATTTGAACAGAACTCAGGGATAGCCAAAGTGTGATGCGCCTACTCTGAATGGTTTTACAATTCAAACACTCACGTGCACACACACACACACACACACACACACACTCACACACACACACACACACACACACACACACACACTCACACACTCACATACACAAACGCACAAACATTCAGGAAAAGGCAGTGGTTGTGGTGTGATGTTTGCAAAGTGAATCTATGTCATGTTATCTATGGAATTATTTGCCATTTGTTTTCCATGGCTTTTTCTAAAGAGTAGAAATCTCTTTTCCACTGGTGCCTGCTGCAGCCGGCTTTGATTACGCTGAATCTGGGCTGGAATATACAGACGGGACGCGCAGTTGTGGAATCTTCACTGTGGAAATATATTATATTAAATCTATATTAATTATATATTTTTTGAAAAGCCTCCACATAGCATCATATTTATCATTTTTCAGAAATGATATGTTAACCTTTATGGAATTGCCAATAAAAAGAGTAGAGCCTGGGGGTTTTCTGGATTCTTGAGAGAGAACAGCTCGTGAAAATATTTTTTTGTTTTATTTTCCCCCCTAAATTATTTTGGTTTTCTGTCAATAAATGAATCCAAACAGACACATGCTTTGAGACTGAAAACTCTGTGAAGACACCACATGTGAGTGAACCTTGCAGAGGTAATATGAACAGACACAGGGCCATGGACTTCATTAGTAACAGAAATGATGCTCGCCCAAATATATTATGCTGAATATTCAGAATTATCTTAAATGGTTACAGAATTAATGCTGTTGTACATCATCATGAACAACAATAGATTTGCTCTCCACACTGCTCATGTGAGTTGCTTGCAAGGAATCTTGTTTTGCCAAACTTAAAATCATTTTGATTGAATTTTCCTCCCTTTTGGTTTTTATGGCTGACTTAACAATTGGACAGCACGTCAGACCCTGACGAGGCATGCAGCTGTCTGTTTGTGACTTTTCCAAAATAAGTGCACATATTTAAATACTTGAAATGGAGAATGACAAATTGGTAAAAGTTGTAATTTCTCTCTAATTAAAGTGTCAAGCACTATGAAAATATGATTATTTAATTCAAGTCAGATGTCTGACTAACGTTATACACTATAATGCTTGCTTCAAACTAGCTATCGAAATAACTAAGCAAGCTAACTATACTGTAACTGCAAATAAATTTACTTTAATGTATTGCCCACTGTAATTTTACTTGGTCTCTTTGAAAAGATGGAAAAATGTTAGAGAAATAACTAATGACTAAATAAGCCTTAAATAACATCAATAATCATAAATAACTAGATGGGTTCAACATTTGTCAAGAAATGTTTAGTCTTCATGTGAATAGCTCATTTCATGCAGCACACTGTCTGACAACAATATCATTATACTGCAGTTATAACTATATTCTGTTCCTGAACAGCCCAAAACTTCAGTTCATTTAGTCCTTTATATACCATTGCAGTTTATTCTGGGGTTTGTAAGCAGACATTTGGTTTAATACTCACTGACTTGTGGCCGGAAACATTGCTGACAGAATTCATAGTGAGTAAATGAATATCCCAGCAAGCAACTGTCTGCAACAGCTGTCAGCGCGCCAGCATTTAGCAAATTGGCACTACAGTGGATAGCTTAATGGCAGATCCTCATCTCGATTGCCTCACCTCGACTATAAGCAAGCAGCCCGCTGTGAAATACTGGCTAACACCTGCGCTATCTGGGATTTAAAACAGACATTTTATTGCTACCCTTGCTTGGTTGGCTAGCTAGCGTTAGCTAATGTTACATTGTATTAAAGACTGTCCTGGAAATGAGTCAACGAAACAAGATAAATATTTGGGGGAATTGGCTTCAATTGATTACTACTGACAGTGGTTCTAACTTCTTAAATGCATTCAGAGTGTTTGGAGAAGCAAATAGAGCTGTGGAGGAATCTAAAGGGAAGGTAGAAGAACTCACCCTCGATGAAGTCTCAGATGAAGTCTCAGATGATGAAATTTAAGATGTGCATTTCCGGAATGTTTACAACATTTTGGAACGAGACACTGGCTTAAAGTACCAGCTAAGTAAACACTGAAGAGCGCATGCCACTTCTTGAATTTGGTAGCAACTGTTGATGCTGCTTGTGCAGGCTCTTGCTGTAGGAAGTACAAGAAGCTATCACATTGAGAATTTGCCAAGTGCTATGCATTGTGGAATAAATCTAGGTGTTCTTCAATGGCATTTTAAGTAGTCCAAGATGAATGCAAGGTGCAGTTTCTACAGCCAAATACCACAAGATGAAACTCTGTCTTCCCTCCATTAACATATCAAAGTAAGTATGCCTTAATGGTAATGTTTAGACCTTAAAGATGTCTTTGCCAAATGGCATTAGAAATGTTCAAACACAGGAACCTAAACTCTCTAAAGTCAACCTATGTGCTGTAACTGTTTTCTCACTGTCATATCTAATTGCATTTTGTAGACAGCACCCAAATGGAAACACACACAAAATCGTTTTTCAAATATAATACTTTAAAATGAATTAAAATCTGTGTATAGGCTGAATCCTGCTGGAATTGCATTCCTTGGTGAGTACTGCATGGTTATGAGGCCCGTAACCATGGCCCTGAATATCATGCAGTGGAGACCGCTACCCACATGGGTGTGGCTGCGGCCAACCAGTTATCAGCTGGAAGAGAAGATTAAGAGGATGGAGTCAGCGTGCTGGGTCTGTGTTCCTCTTGTTCATTCACTCACGGTTTGGTGAGATAATGGTTGACCCAGTGCTGGTTTCAGCTGCAATTATTTTTCCCAAATTCAAGAGCTCTTGGACAAACAATGATTATGAACATCCTAAAAACTGGTAAGATATCCCTACACTGTAGCTAAGTGCTTTAAATGTTTCACATGTGTGTTTGTCTCACGCCTCTAATTTTGTTTCAGTTCCTGGAATCATACTTTGAACCTTAGAATTCTGTAAAAGACTACTGATGATTGGCAGAGTGGCAAATCTGTCTTACTCCACATGAGTCCAGCCTTTCGAATGTTAAGGAATGTGAATATTTTGCATCAGTATGTGTAACAAATCACTGTCTTCACCCTGAAACAGGCCTGGGCTACATCAAACAACATATTGAAATTGAAGCTGAGGGCCCTGCTGTTGCAAATTCAGTTCCTCTGATGGCAAGGAGTTTCTCTCCTCCATGAGGTATGGGAGGCCATGACCAGGAGGAGAACTGGATGGATAGCGGTCATGCTCCTTAGAGAGCAGGGCTCCGCTACATTCCTTCCCTTCAATCAAGAGGTTGTCCCTTAGAGTCTTTTATTTTTAATTTTTAAATTTAATTTAACCTTTATTTAACCAGGCAAGTTCAATAAGGCAAGTTCAAATAACAAATTCTTATTTACAATGGCGGCCTGGCAAAAGGCAAAGCCTCTTGAGGGAAGGGGAAAGGGGCTAAAAAGGGAATGTTAAAACTTAAGTTAAAAGACAGCAGCACACATCCAAACATTTCCAACTACTCTACTTACAAACATGATCAGGCAATATAATAAAAGAGCAAAGAACAGCAACAGAACAAGAGTAGCATACACAGGACAGGCATTAAGACAGACAGGCAAAACAAACTGCCTCGAGTCAACACTGCCCTGCCAGCATCCACTGCATGCGAGGGACTGTTCAGCCGTGCAGGACTTGTATCCACTGCCAAAAGAGCAAAGCTGAGCTGCAAAAACTTTGAGAACCCATTCCTGTTCAATCTTAACAGTAAATGCCATAACAGAGCATTGCCATAACACACACAGACACACACACCACACACATACACACACACACACACACACACACACACACACACACAACACACACACACACACACACACACACACACACACACACACACACACACACACACACACACACACACAAACAAACTACTATATGCACACTTTCTAATTGACAAAATCACTGGATTCCACTTCCCAACCAACCACTAAGCAAGAGCCACCCAGCATTTGAAATGAGAACATTAGCCATTTTTCATGATTAAGCCATGTTGTCCTTGTTATGACATAATACATTATTTATTTGTGTGATTTATAAGTTATATTAAATGTGAGGTGAATATTACTCAGGTCATCACTGTAGGTGATCTCATTTAATTCACACACTTTTAAACTTAAACAAGGCCAGTAAAATATGTAGACATACAGTAAAAGATTATATGAATTGGAGCAGGCATTACTTTGTTAACAAGTCAAGTCAAGTCAAGTAGTTTTATTTTCAAATCACAGATTATACAAGTATAACGCGGTGAATGAAATTCTTGTGTCAAAAAACGCCCGACAGCAAACAGCAGTTAGAAGACTATATAAATAAATTATAAGTAGAACATAAATAAAAATTAAGCTAAAAAACTGTGCAAAATTTTAACTATAAGTATACAAACAAAGTAACAATGCAATTAAGGCAATGTTTTCATAAAGTGTGTTATTGATTTTAATGCTGCAATCCTCCCTTTCGTGAACAGGCTTTAGCACAAGGAATGAAAAAACTGATGTAAACATACATTTAATGTGTCCAAAGTTTATATCCAAGGTTTGCCTTTTTAGTATTTAATGTCTTTAAGCATACATTTCTCAGTTAAGTAATGCACATGCACTATTAAAATTTTCTTTTTAAATAGTCCTAAGATACTATGATCATTGGGAAGAAAATATCTAGGTGTGGCATTGGCCCGAATCCACAGATTTGGCGGCAGTGTAGCGCAGTGGTTAATGAACCGGGCTAAAAGGTTGCGGGTTCAAATTCCAGTTGGGGCACTGCTTGTGAGCTTGTGAGCAGTTGTGAGCAAAGGACCCTTGAGCAAAGGACCTGGAGGTGAATCGCTTCAGTAAATATCCAGCTGTATAAATGAACAGCATGTAACAACTGAGCGAGCTGTATAAGCTGTGTGACTTGCTCTGGACGAGGGCATCTGTAAGCAAGTAAACGATACAGCAAGGATTGCAGCATGTTCTTTTGCTAGTCGGCTCCAGCTGTGCGGCACACGCATGGCTCAGGCTCATCTGCTAGCACGTAGAATTCAAAGCCAAGTCAGGCTGTTCAGCCATTTTCTCCCGCCCCACATTCTGACTGACAGGGTTCCATCATGGGCCTGGAATCCATCAACATTTGTCCTAAACATTAACTCAAATCTACATGCAAGTGTTCATTTTTGTCCCGACAAATTTAATTCTCTGAACAAGAAGCGAGTAATGCCATTTCTTTGTAAATCAAAGGACAAGTGTCTATTGAATCCAGGCTCTAATTCAGCATTTTTAAGGGGATTTCACTTTATTTCAATTTAGATGCAATGCATTGTTCATCATTAATAAATAAAATCAAGAATGTTTGCGCACAGGCCCAAAAGTGCACCTGTGGTTAATGTGGCCACTGATGGCTTCGGCGCACATGTTTCCCATGCTATCCTTTAATTGTTGTAGAGAGGTGAAGTCGCGCCAACCGGATAATTGTAACCACAGGTGCGTAGGTTCAAAAGCTGACATAGCTCCCACAGACCCGCCTTAGCACTCCAATTCACCCCGCGTACGGCCTCCGAACATCGGCTCTGCAGTCATGAGAAAGGACAGCATGGATAAATGAATGAAGGTGGAACCCGCACACTGTGTGTAGAAAAGGGAATATCCCAAACTCCCAAAGGCTCGATGTTTAATTAAAGTCTTTTAATCTACAAGAGACAGACATTTCGGTCAAATTACCATTGTCTCTTGTCGATTAAAAGACTTCAATTAAACATCGAGCCTTCACCTCGTTTGGGATATTCCCTTTTCTACACACAGTGTGCGGGTTCCACCTTCATTCATTTATCCATGCTGTCCTTTCTCATGACTGCAGAGCCGATGTTCGGAAGCCGTACGCAGGGGGAGTGCTAAGGTGGGTCTGTGGGACATGGAGCTGAAACAGGTGAGTGACCATGGATGGAGCATCCACAGACTCTAACCAGGGCACCTGCATGCTTTCTCTTTACTCAACCTGTGAGGGTCAGAGGGGACACCACTCTGCGGTCTTTTGCTCATGCTTTTGGACAAATTAGCCACAGCAGGGACTCCGGCTCTCTACTAATGTAAAGACACATCAGCACTTGGCCCCTCTACCCTGACTGGAGGTATGATCTAATGGAAACACTTTCTCTCTCTCTCTCTCTCCCCTTCCTCATTCCCTTCTCTATTTTATGGACATCTGAATAAGAATGCAGCCATATTTTCCTTGGAAATGTGCTCTGGTCAAGTTCCATAAATCTTAATTAAAACCACATATTTAGCATTCTTCTCAGGCAAGCATGCTAGGAAAGCTGAGAGTTAGAGATTTAAGATGGCTTTCCAGGAGCATACACATATTTATAAAGGACACAGATGTTCTTTTTTCTCAATTCTTTCGGCATAAAGCCTTTTGATCAGTGTCATTTTAATGCAGTAATGAGGAGATGTCATTTTCAAAACTTAAGATAGGTGGTAACATTTTATTCAGAATTTATCCAACATTTTTTCTTTAACATAATATTTGTGTGTTAATATTACCCTTTAGTAACAAAATGACTCAGCATCTACAGGTAGTGGCCAAAAAGGTGCAAATACTGACACCAGGTGCTTCCACACAGGTGATGTTCCTGTTACTTAAATCATGAATATCCCAGCATGCTCAGGGTCATGTACAAAAGAGCAGGCCTGGTTTCCTTTAGTTTGGGCTAGAATGGCTAGAAGACAAAACCTCAGTGACCTCCAAAGAGGGGTGATTGTTGGGGCACATTTGGCAGGAGCTTCAGTGATGAAGACGGCTCAACTTGCTGATGTTTCAGGAGGAACAGTGTCTAAAGCGATGTCGGCATGGAAACCTGAGAGAAAGACGTCATCAACAAAAGCATCCTTTCTCATTAGATCCTGAATTGTGGAGCAGTTGGCCAGTGCATTTGCTATACTTTGTAAGTTCAACAACGGCTCAATATGTGAGAATAAATGTGGTAGAGCAATGCAGTGATGGGATGGGATTCTCCACAGCCACAATGCACCTGGGGGTGACCCTTGACCTCTGGAAACTGCTGGGCCCATGAGCAGATCGATCACCACCACCAAAGTTGCTGGCACAGAGATTCACCCTGCGTTGTGCTCCAGCAGTGCTTGTTTCAGATCCGCAACCCCTCACCCCTGCTGCTGGGCCCCCATTCATCCCGCCGTCTCCATGGAGATTCGCTCATCCCTGCTCCCTTTTAGTGCCACCGCAGTGCGCCCGCCGACCCGTCACCATGGTGTCACCATTCTCAACCTCTCGGCGCCAACGCATGTAAACAAATGGTGTCTTGCATTAAGGCCCTCTTCTACACTTGCATCTTTCTCTGCATGGTTCTCTGTGGCTCAGTTGGTAGAGCATGGCGTTGGCAACGCTTAGGTTGTGGGTTCAATTCCCACTGGGGCCACATATACTGAAAATGTAAGCGTTCACTACTGTAAGTCGCTTTGGATAAAAGCGTCTGCTAAATGGCGTATATATTATTATCTTTATATTCCAGTGAACCAGTCACCTGACCTGCATACAGTGTATTGTAAAGTATAAGAAGGGAATAATCATCAAGAGAGAAATGTGCAATGGTACACCTGTGCAGGACAGTACAGTATGTTCCTTTTCCCATGGGGAGACTCACTTCATAGGGCAGCAAAGAGCACCATGAAAGTCAATACATTCTTTCTGTTTTAACCACTTAAATCAGCAGGAAGTTAAAAGCCTAATAACATGCCTATTTTCTGGAGTAGGTAATAATAATTATTATAATAATTATCCAGTGGAATGATAGTGACACCCTGCTACAGTATATGCTGTTTTTTCATATGCAAAACTCTCTTCTCTATAAATGACTTTATTAATTAAAGACCACAAAGTGACTCACAAACAACTGGGATCCACCTTGATGTCCAATTCAAATTCCAAATATGGTCACCTAAATGTTCTCCAGTTTTAATTGGCTAAACAGGTCTGCTAAATTGAGATTATGCAGTTGTCACTAGACAATATACCTTAGGTTCAGAATAATTGTTTTGCAGCTTCTAGTTGTCTTGATTCAGTTCATCTTATCATTTTTCAGATGTATTAGCCTTTTTTCAAGATGATGTCATTTCACATCAGATTAGCCTCTTGATACTATCAGTATTGACTTCAGTAATACGTGTCAGAAAAACAATTTGTGATATGATCCCTAGACATCATAATGTTAGATAAACATGTTTACATTACCTGTGCTTTTACATTACCTGGGCTTTTGCAAATCAGTTCCGGGATTCCAATATTTACTTGGGTTAGAATTATTATTCTTATTTTTGTTATAAATGGAAAAGAGTAGGAGATGGGTTACTGGGAAGTGTCCAGAGTGCTGACGTTTTCTGACTAATCGAGTTGAGTGTTGAGATTAATTGAGATCGATCTTCTGTCCCAGGATGTTTCACTCCTCTCTCAGCTCTGGGGCTGACACAGAACTGGCTGTGCTGGCACGCAGGATAGCCCTGTCCAGAAACCCAATTCTGATCAAATGCACTTCCGCCAGCAGAATGAGAGTCTGCGACAGAGAATCAGTCTGTGATTGTGTAGCTGACAGGGGTGGGTCTGCGGTGGGGTTAGAATCTCAACCACAAGGGTCTTCAGAGCAAAGGTCACTACATTGACTTCGAAGACTGCTGTATGTGGTCAGAAATCACTAGGATGGGGCTGGACATTAATTGAAGGGATTTTATCACTTTCCTACATGATTTTTTATTTTATGTTTTATAACTTATTTATTACATTATTTTCTGCATCTTCCCCTCGTTGTGCGACTCAAAGAAAAGAAGAAAATATAGTGGCTGTAAAAGTCTCAAACTAAGGGAACTGGCCAATCATAGTCGTATTCTGGCTCTAAGGGGTGACATTTGCTTCTGTATAAACGTAATAAACTCCCACTTTCACAGGGCTCAGTGTTTTATGTGGCCAGCTTCTGTCAGAAGAGAACACCAGCACTTTGAAAGAGCCAGAGCAAGGTATTTCATCCCATTAGACCCACAAGATCATTTGCAAAATTTACACCATTGTTTCACCCCCCTCCAAAACCATCACAATAGTGCGGTAGCTTTGACTCAGCACATAATTATAATTATAAGTGGCACCGATGCTGAGTTATCGGGTTTTAAACAAACGGTAAAGAAACCCACACAGTGCTGTTCACTTCTGGCCCAATTAGAAGGCAGGCTGCCGGCACCGCGGTCGACACGGGTCACTGCCCCCGCTGTAATGCCCCTGTCCCGGTACGCACACAGGGGAAAGTGTATTCGGACTAAATTTATACATTTATTGAAATGGAAGTAATTATCTGAACACCTGCCACCGTAGTACGGTTTAAATAACGAGAGGAGGCGTGAATGGAAGTCTGCCAAAAAAGATCCGAAAATCCAATTTATTTCTACAGCCTATTAACGCCGCCTTTTCTGGAGGAATTTCCTCTGAGCCCTTGTGTTTTTACTGACTAATTTCCTCCTGTACAGCCTATTACAGGACAAATTCACACAGTGCTGACTCCATAAAATTTAACAGTCCTCATTTGAACGGTAGTCAGGACAAAGCAGTATTTCATAGCCCACTTATTTCCGGACCGTGTTAAAGTGCATTACAAGTAATGCCAAGGAATAATGTCAAATTAGTTTTATATCCGTTAGAGAGGTACACTTAATACAATGGATTAGTTGTAATTGAAACGCTGCGTTGAAACGTTGAATTTAAGACAAAGTACAAACGACTTTGATAAATGTGGACAGGTACTATTTCCATCTCCGCCTCCGGAATGATCTAACAGAGGAGGTACTGTCGTTCCACCTTCACAGCTCAAAGGCATTTGTATAACAATGTAATGTTTTTAAAATCCCCGGAAAATTCACAGTTGCCTGCTGACTTATCTGGGTTTCCAGTAGACTTGGAAGTAAGCACTAATAAGAACTGTGAACACTGATTTGAGACAGGAAAGGCCATTGGGGGTTCGGGTGGCAGCAACTGGTCCCCACTGGGGCTACATATACTGAAAAATGTATGCATTCACTACTGTAAGTCGCTTTGGATAAAAGCGTCTGCTAAATGGCATATATTATTATATATTACTTGTCCATTACTGTTCGCACCTGACCGAAGTGCTGTGATTGGTTGAAGTGAAAAGTGTAAAAGAATGGAGAGCAGTGTCTCTTGGGCTGTGTTTGAAACCGTTCACTCGTTCACTCGTTCCCTATTCCCTATATAGTGATCACTATATAGTGTTCCATGTAGTGAACGATTAAACTGTTTTCAGACACTACAACTGAACGTAATTTGCGTTAAAAAAAATGTGCCGGATATTCAGGTGACGCAAGCGGACGCGCCCAGTATCACGTAAACAAACCGAGCACTCATGATAGCAGGTTGAAATGTACTGAGGTAGTATCGAGTTTGCATGTTCAGTTTTGAATGTTAAATCCCAAATAAATTGTTGACATTCTAATGATGTGCAAGTGTGGTTTTGTCAACTGTGGTGCTGTCTGCTAGCCACCGCTTTAGCCACCAATAGCTACCGTTATGGAAGTCGTGAGCTAACTAAGACACGACCGCGTTGCATTGTGGTATACGGGAGAAATTGTAGGGTACATTCGCTGTTCACTAGAAATCGCTGTGAATTGTGGGTATTTTATCGTTCACTATATAGTGAACGAAATTAACAGTTGAGAATTCGAACAACACTACAAAATGGCGTACACACTATATAGTGCACTATATAGGGAATAGGGAGCAGTTTCGAACACAGCCTTGGAGAAGACAGTGGCAGTGCTTGACTGGGCTAAATAAAGGCTAGAGGAGGAGGTGGGGTTTTGTCCCATGGAGCAAAAGTAACAGAAGCAGGGAGTAGTTTATTTCCACAGACACGTCATTCTGGAATAATGTGAAGAGCTCCTCTGTGCGATTTATCCTCTGTCTGATTGATCAAGGATCTGCTCCTTCCAAAGAGCCAAAATGCCTTCCTTCCTGTCCCATCTGCCTTTGGATGTCCTTATCTTAGTTTATATTTGAACTTATTTACGACTGTGTTGATTGTTGATGTCTACACTGTGTTCTTTTCTGGATTGTGCTACAGAGATAGTTCCCTGTAAAGCTTAAGGTTTGCCATCTGTCTAAGTGGTGTTTTGTGAAAGATTCCTACAGAGAGCAGAGCTTGTGATATGCTACCAGAACCAAACTGGTATAAAGATTCCCAGAGTGCCAGGAGAAAATGAATTACAGTGATGGATTTGAATCAATTCAAATTCCAATTTTAATTATGGAAAATGTAACTAACATTATTTCCCCAGTGTGTTTTATCTTTATCCTTTTATCTTTAGTCAATTTTTTACACTTGTAGTAAACACATTTTCAATAGATTGAGTGACTAACTGCAAGGAACTATTGCATCAGACAGACATCACAGGATCTGTGAGAGATCCATCTGGAATGTACCCCTCCTATTGGTGGAAACTGAAAATGCACCCCTCCCATTGGTGGAAATTGACAATCTACCCGTCCTATTAGTGCAAACTTATGATTCACTCATCCCATTGGCCTTTGGTGCAAACTGACGAGGCACACTCCCTATTGGTACTAACTGACAGACCAAACTGTTATCCAACTCACTGCATTAAAGATATAGCCTTGTAGGAAAAAATTAATTCACCATAGGACTTGGGAAATCAATATATGGTCCTATAGTAAATAGTTATGCATGTCTTGCAGTGCATTTCAAGGTCAGTGACAAATTGTTTGGTTCAGCACAGTTTTGATAGCATCATGCTTTGGGCTCCTGCAAGCCAAATATTTTTCACTTGGTCCTTGTCTGCATGCGATATTTATGCCTACTGTCTCCCTGCGGATGGCTCCCAACAAAGCACAAAAAGTTTGATCCAGATGTTCATGAAGGTGAAGTCCTCTTCACCTGCATTAGCATCAGTCATTTATTTTCATATCTGTCTGTCTGCCTTGCCTGTCTCTCTGTCGGTCTGTTCAAGTTTGTCCTTGTATGTATAAGTTGATGAGCTGGATTGCATTTCTAGTCCAACATTTGCAATTCATCTGACTCGCTGACTCTAAGCCGGCTGCGCTGTTTATCAGAATGATCTGATGATGTGTGTCTGTTTGAGTTAATCGCTGCCAGACTCGTCCGAAATGCAGCGTGACAAGATGAAGCTTTGGCCTTTTCTTTCTTTCCCCTCCCTCTCTCCAAACCGACACTCTGTCGGAAGAGAGAGAAAGTGTGGAAGGACTGGGTAAATAGGTCACTTGTTTAAAACAGGAAAGGGATGGCCACCGCGACAGTGGAATCAGGGAGTTTTCCACAGCGAAGAGGACATCCTCTCTCCATTCCATCCTGTCATGTGCTGGCAGGAGACTCCAGCGGAGTATCTGGCTCCTGACCGCACATCCCATCACTTCTCTTCTACAAAGTTGTCTGTTTGGGAGACGCTGTCTTTCAGATGAGACGTTTTCCTGTGATTCTGTCTGTGGTCATCAAAGATCCTATTGCACTTATCCCAAATGGTTGGGCGCTAACCCTGGTGTCCTGGCCAATTCCCCCAACTGCCTCTCTAAATCCGGTCACTTGATCATCCCCCCTTGCAGCTGATTGGCTGCACAATCCCTCTAATTCCCTGCCTGCCCCGTTCCCCCAGGTCATCACTGGAAATGAGAAATTAGTTCTCAGCAATCCTTCCTAGTTAAATAAAGGTTATAAATACATAATTGATACAGCGCACCTGAGACAAGGCGGGGATCATACTGCTCTTCCCGGTGGAAGTGGATTATTAGGCATGATGTCATCAGCCCAGACTCATTTTCCAGGACCAGGCAGGAGGTCAAATACAGCAGCACTATCTGGTAGCTACACTGTTCCCACCCAGGTACACTAACTGCGCTGGCCGACGTGAGCATGCGTGATGTCTTTGTGGTCCCTTGGTTTTGTACACCGTGTAGTCTGAAGCTCAGATGGCTCATTATTTTGAGAGCTCCCTTTTCCTGGCACAGGGCGCATTGACCAATCAGGCGAGTCTGATTTTATTGGCTCTGATTTTGAGGAAGGAGCTGCGAGTCTTTACCTGGAGCTCATGTGATGATGGAAGTGATACTTCTGGGGCTCACTGTGATATCACACTGGGGAGCTTGAGGACAATACGGCGGTGAGGAAAGTCTTAATATGGTTTATCGCTCCCTAATTACACATCTGTTAAGGGAAGCAGGCCTTCCAGATGCTGCTCTGGCACTGCTTCCCTAAATCCAGGTGTTTCACACATTAAATCAGTGCTTTGTAACGGGCTTTCACAGTCACACACCTTCCACCTCTTATCCTCGCGCTCAGAGCTGCCTTTGTTTTCTCCAACCAGAGGGCGAAAAATCACTTTGTGTTGCACCTTTGAGATTCATCACACACATACACACTGTCCCCCTCTCTGTCACACACGCATACACCCACACACACTCTCCCTTTATGTCACACACACACTCTCTCCTTCTCTGTCACACACACACTCTCCCTCATGTCACACACACAAACAGAAAGTTTATTAAATAAACTAAAAATATAACACTGAAAAGTTAATAAAGCACTCTTTCAGACGTATTTATCAATTCTCAATTCTAAACCAACTGGTAAACACAGATTAAAAAAAACATGATTTGTTTGCTGGAGCAGACTATTAGACTCCACATACATGCATAGTGCCATCGGCACCAAATACTCCAGGCAACTAAAAAATCTGAAGCCTATATATTTTATGCATTGAATATTTCAATACTGAGATAAATGAATGTAGATCAAATGTGTCTGGCTTGTCTTAAGACAGTTGACTTCCCAATGCCTCATGCTTTCATGTGACCTTTCAGTTTGTTACACTCCCTGCAGTTAAGGGCCTGATTATTTCCATCCATAACTATATATACCTCAGCTAATAAAGCCAGATTTCCATAAATGGCTATATGTGTCTGTGTAGCTCTGAGGTCTCCAGATGTTGCCGGTGGTTTCCAGAATTTGCTACTTTCTTTCCCAGAATGTTGTCCACTTGCCGTCTCAAAAAAACACCAATTTCACACAGTTTACATTTTGTTAAACAAATGTTTCCACTTCTTTGCTCCCATTTGGAATGAGCACTTGAGCCTCTTGAGTTACTGCTGTGCTACCCTAACCTGTGCACAGATAGTTAATTGAACAATCAGTGCAAATGATTGGCCAGTGTCTTCACACCCGACTCCCAGGTAAATGCTCAGCCCACGAGGACCATAATTTGAGTAACCCTGCCCTACAGTCTACACTGTACTGTAGGAGAGATCTAGCACCGATTAGATTAGCCTGGTGTGTTGCTGGGAGGAACTAATGCATTGGCAAACCGAGAAATCCTGCTCAACTCAAACCAGCCTGACCCTGGCAGGACAGTACCAATTTTGTCCTGCCACAGCAAATATTGCTCAAGGTGCAGGTTCTGAGCAAATCATTCCAGAATCAGAAATTTGTGTTTTTGTTTTTCACGGGTATCAGTAAGTCTCTCAAACTTTGTTCAAGTGAAACTCAGCATTGCTGTCCCTCTGGCAAAAAGTCTTGCCCGACTGAACCAGCAGATGGTGACACAAACTGTGACTCCTGCAAAGGACTGCTTTCAAGATGCATACTTAACGACACAGAAGGGTACAAATACCAAACGAGCAACACAGCCTTGAGGTTTGTTCTTTTTGCTAGCTGATACAAATGTCTTTGTTACGCACTCATCGACAAAGAACAATGTATGCAGCCAGCTAAAAATGTGATTACAGAAATTAATAACATAAACAAATCCTTCATTTAATCATACATGCTATCATTTTTTTAAATGAATATATTCATGAATAGATTAATAAATCTTTACCCAAACATCTTTGTGTCAGCCTAAGCAGAGCATCACAAAGTAGCCCGTACAATAGTTATTTTCATTACTTTTAAGCATTACGTTTAAGGGAATGATCCAAACACATGTTTGCGCCTGTCACTGGAAGCTATGAATTCCTTACAGATAACTGTTCACTCTAAGAGATCAAATTTGTGCAAAAGGTGTTTTTTTTGGAGAGATCAGCTAGGTACTAGGTGGCTGAACCATCAATAGCACTAAGTATTGTAAATCTTTTCTCACTGTTCTAATACTGTGATAAACCCGGTCATTATATAAACTATCTGTCTTCACAGAGCAGCACTGTCAGTCTTTTTATTTCTGAATGACAAAATGATGTAAAATTTCACCTTTTTACATAACACCAACACATCACACTAGATTATCATTACAACATATATAGGAATATGTATATTTTTTGTGTTAAACATAACCATTAGCAACAACCATCTGTCTATCCAAGGCATCCCTACATTAGATCTCTTGTAGCTTTTTCTATCCACATTTTTCCACCACCACATCACTACTGGCAGAGATGCCCACAGGCCGTATCTGTAACAAGTGTGTTGGGGACAGTCATATCTGTCCAGACATTTGTAGATATAAAACATTCCCTTTCATTATGCACCCCCACTCCCCCATATTTAATATGTGGTTATGCCCTTGCTATAGGCCACAGCATTGGTTGAGCTGCTGATGGTCACAGAATGTGAGAAACTGAGAGCAAACATTCACACCAGGACACAGGCCCATCTCACAGAAACGGTCCCATGACCAGCATTGACCAGCATGCTACTGTCCAGTACAAAGACCAAAGTCTGGAGGCTGGGTTGACAAAATCCATTCTAAATGACTTTATTTGGAATAAATATTTTTGAAGTCCAAGGGAATCAAAAAAAAAAAACATGAGTGTAAACAAAAAGGTATTTACATAATTTATTTGTGCGCAGCTGGGTTGGTGTATACATAGTATACGATGCAGCCGGAACAAAAACAGAAATGTGTACGTCTTCTGCTGCACAACGCGCAAAAGACAACAAACAAACTCCACATAATACAGGAACCATCTTTTAGATGGAAGATGTGGTCCCTCCGAACCAAAACAAACAAAAAAAACGAAAGAAAAAAACCAAACAGCAACAACGGAAATATGTAGTGGATTACAGGCTCCATGAACAAATGAGAAAAGAGTTCAACACATACAGTGGAGAAACCGTCCAAATGGATGACATGTACAGCATAACAATGATCGTGCCTTTTTGCCATATCTAATCATAATAACTTATGTTTGGGTGGCAACTGTACCAGACAGGGCGAGATATTCGCAGATGCATTTGTGGCCTGGCTGAGCACCAGGGATACTGTGTAAAACCCAATCTGACACCCAACACCCGGGACGTACAGAAGCAGAAGAGAAGGAAAAGGAAAACAACAATCACATTAACGTTCATCCGGAAAATGTGAAGGACATTAGAGGTCTTAGCGTTAACGACACTGTGAGGCGCATTGTTAAAACTGGACTGAAAATGGGTGAACTTGTCAGATAGGCCAGATACTATGGAGCCTAAGTCCCTGTACTCGCATATATATATTTTTTTAAAATAAATTCGTTTAATATTTTTGCCCATTTTTGTCCCAAATTGATAGCCAATTGTACCCTATTTGTAATTCAACTATCCTTTCCCTCGTGCTACGAGCTCGCCGCTGCAACCCTGGGCCCGGCAGCAACAAAGGCGCTGAACCGCCTCCTCTGAGATGGAATTCGCCAAGCTGTCGACCATAACTCTGATACAAACAGAGCCACTTTGAATGTGGCGAACTCCTGCTGGCTTCCCTCCCCCCTCCCTCTGGGGCAGACAGCCAATTGCCATCCCCGAATGGGGCTCTTGGCGAGAGCCGGGCTGACGCAGCCGGGGATCGCATCCCGGTTGCAGTGGGCAACTTGCACCCCGGGCGAGTGCCTTTACCGTTACGCCACCCGGGGGCCCCTGGCACTGGCCTATATTGAATGTTATATATTTTTTAACATTGTTATATTTTTTGGGCCTATTTCTGCTGATTATTCACTTTCCTTCACACTGAGCTATGTTTTACTGCAGTATACAGATCAGATGTTTAACTACTGTGCATGATTGTCTGTTTTGCCTGAATCCAGCAAACCTGAACCTCACAGATTTCAACTGCCCTCACTGGTAAAAAAAAACCCAAAACAAAACTAAACAATACACACATACTTTACATTGCACAACTTATTTTGTTCATTACAAAAAAGAAAAAGAAAATGTGCAGAACTAGCCACTCCTTATCAACAATGGAGTGGCATTCATGCCAGGATATGTTACCAAGAAACAACACAAAAATATTCTAAATGAACAGGAAAGTACTGAGCACTATAATCCATTCTGTGGCGAAGGGTAATCTAAGTCATGCTGACATGTTGAGAATGGAGAATAGTCTCTTGCAGTACGACGGCATTCTCAGACACAGTGTCACCTCTGCTTGGAAAAACGGTCGACATGAGGGACACAGCAGGGGCAGGGATGGCAAGGAAATATAGATCTTTTAGAAATACATAACTACATGGAACTAATAAAAAAAAGACATGTTTTTCCCTGGGGAAGAAAATGAATGTGTCACACGATACATTTTTTTCTTTCAAAAAAATATCTTCATTGATTTGAGCTCTCAATGTACCACGCCCATTTAAAACGCCTACATAAGCAAATATGCGTGAATAAGACCTAATTAGAGGATAATTGAACAGCTAAATCACTTAATACTTCAGGTAAAATAATTCACTTTATTGTCATTTGATTTGGCCTCATCAGTAAGCTCATGTGCTTTGAAGAGAACGGAGTCATTTTCACCCAGAATTCCAATCTATAAGTGATTTAATAATTAAACTATATCAAGGTATTGATCCAACTGATCTGACACATAATATGTTAGACATATCAACTGTTGCACTTGAGATTAATTACTAACACAACACAGTTTACAGGCATCTTTGGGTCTCTTATTTAAAGATTTAGGGCAGATAATAGGTAGTCTTAAATCTATGTGTATTTATGTATGCACAGAATATATGTAGTCTTAGATAAGGTGGATTTATTTTATTCATTTATTTTGAGCAAAATACCCTTATGTATAATTCATTTAAAGGATTAATTTATTTCAATTACTATTGCTATCACTTTTTTTTCCAATTATATATATATATATATATAATTTATGATTCAACAAGTTCAATAGAGCTGTATACTGTTGGCTGTACATCCTTAATGGTTATTCAGCACATTATGCAGGTTTAAAGCTAAATGTTAAAAGTAAAATTCCAAAAGTAAAATAAAGTGACCATCTGGAACGTATGTATGTTCCAATGATGTGTAGAATATTTAGCAGAGTGTAACTGTGTTTCCCAGTTCATTCAGGGCCAGGTTTACAGATTAAGAGGAGAAAACACTGAGAAAATGTTTTTGCAGATTCAGTGGGAAAGAGTGGCAGTCATGGGACAGCTGTCAGTCAGGAAACGGTTTTGGTAAACTGGTTAATCCAGTGACAGTTTTTTTCCTTTTCTTTTTCTTAGATTTTTACAACTCTGTTGTATTTATTATGCACACACACACACACACATATACTATATATATATATGTGCACACACATGTTATCTGTGTGCGTGTTTGTTTTATTTTGAGGCCCTTTTGGAGGTAGCTAGAGTTTGATGTGTAACTCCAACCCTGTAGTGCTGAAATCACAGTTTGTACCTCAATTTCTCTTTTTTCCTTCTTCTCGCTCTCTCTTTTCCTGCACTCTCAGACTCAGAGAGGGTCTCCTCTCCATCTGTCTCCCCGCTGCAGGCAGATGCACCGGAACACACACTGTTCCAGATCGTTAAGGAGTCCGTTTTTATTTTTATTTTTCATTTTCTGTCGTCGCCGGATACAAAACCGGGAGAGTAAAATTAGCGAGCGCCGGCATTAACAAGTCTCATCAGAGTCAACGGGGCCTCGTCAGAGTTAACAAGGCCTCGTCACGCAGAAGTCCAGCTCCTGAGGCTTCCTCTGGCCAGAGCAGTGATCCCGGGGCAGCAGCAGGCCCGTCTCCGTGACGCAGCGCAGCGACCGCCGTTTGAAGCCCTTCCCGCAGGTCTTGGAGCAGGGCGACCAGTCCCCGATGTTCCAGACGGGACAGGGGTCCCCGCACGCCCTCATGGGCGCGGGCCTCTGGGCGGGGTCGCAGTCGGCGGCCGCCCTGCCCTGCGGGTCGAGACACCGCACCGACCTCCTCTGCAGGCCCCGGCCGCAGCTCGCCGAGCACTCCTCCCAGCCGCCCGCCGTCCACTTGTACAGAACGCGCGCGCGCTCCGGCGGCTTCTTCAGCTCCACCTTGTTGCTCTCCACCAGCACGCTGTTCTGCGCGTTGGCCCGCACCTCCTTCTTCAGGGTCCGCTCCTCCTTGTTCTCCCTGTTCTCCCGGGGCAGGTAGTAGGAGTAGCGGATGCGGGGCGGGGTCATCTTGCCGACCGACAGCACCTCGACGGTGAGCGTCTCCCGCAGGGGCTTGGTGGCCTGCAGCGTCTCCACGGCGGTGGCCGTGCCGCTGTAGCGCAGGAGGCCGCCGCGCACCGTGATGTCCCGCTCCACCGCCGACACCACGTACTGCCCGTTCAGCAGGTAGCGCCCGCGCCCGTCCTTCACCGCCAGGTAGTTGTCGTCGTTCACCTGGCCCTTGTAGCCGCGCTGCCGGACATCGATGTTCGAGGCGCCGATCGGCAGCATTACCACGAAGTTGTAGCCGTGTCTGGGGAAGGCAGAAAGGATTCGTTTGTCTTTGGGGGAAGGAGGCGACCCTATAGTTAAGACCCTATCGTCTTTTCTTTTCTTTTGACTCTAAATTGACGGGTTGTAAAAGAAAGAGAAAAAACTAAAAACTAAAAGAAAAAAGCACGGTCCCCCAGTGTGGGGGGTGGTGGTGGGCTATAATAATAAAAACATTAAAGAAAAGAAAGCATGCAACTTTAATTATCTAAAAAATATATAAAGTCGCTGAACAGTTTAACCATCCAACTTATTTGAATGTCTTGTCTTATCTGAGAGAAAACACAAAATGTAAAAAAAATGTCTTAGTAATAGAAATGTATGACTGCCCTTAGGTTCAGAAGGGTTTCATTCATACCACATAAGACAGGTTCAATCAATAATGTCATTTTGTAGCTGCAGTTATAGTACAGAACAGTAGAACAGGATGATTTACCCCTGGCCATTGAGGGCTTGTATTACATTTTGGTGATGAAGAAACCAGCTTGTACAGGATCACGATCGCTAATGATACGGTCTCAAATATTTTGAGTGATTTGGGAATGAATTTTTATGAGCGTTCCAGGGTTTCAATTGACTTCAATTTATCTTCTGATCTGTGGAAATCCTGACCACCTCTGGCTGTGTATGCCAGTGGAAATGGTGAACTGCATAATCTGCGGCCTACACACTGCGATCCTACTGCTGTTCCCATTCTTTATGCTACTGTCAGACAACACCAAACAGAATAAATTTATCAAATATACTGTAAAAAGCCCAGCCCAAATTTTCACCATACCTGGTGATTTTCAAGATAAGAGAACGTTTAAAGAACTTTGAAATCATTGCTTAAGTGACTTATTGACCTAATTATTGTCCTGATTGAACCAAAATGGGTGTGGAGGGGCCTTCACAGCGCGGGAGAGGGGACGGGGGGCAGAGAGGTGACTCACATGGGCTTAGTGAACAAGCCTGAGATCTTCTTGCAGCTGCGATTGTCCCCACCACACACGCCGCACTTATCAAACTTCTTATTGGAGCTGAGCTTCCCATCACAGCCGGCCCTGATGCACCTCCCCTGAACGCACACCGCAGGGGAGTCTGGGGAACACGGGGTCCCGTCTGTGACCTGAGGGAGAGAGGGAGGGAGAGAGAGAGAGAGAGAGAGAGAGAGAGAGAGAGAGAGAGAGAGAGAGAGAGAGAGAGAGAGAGAGAGAGAGAGAGAGAGAGAGAGAGAGAGAGAGAGAGAGAGAGAGAGAGAGAGAGAGAGACAGAGAGAGAGAGAGAGAGAGGAGGGAGAGAGAGAGAGAGAGAGGGAGAGAGTGGAGTGTTTCCATTAGACCTCCTTCAGTCAGGGCAGAGGGGCCGAGCACTTATCTGCCTTTACACGAGACAAATTAGCCACAGCAGAGGCTGGGATTCATGAGTCTGTTAGTATGTCTCGTCATTTAACCATGTCGTACAAGAAACAGAGATAAAAATTTTAAAAAATCTAATAAAACCATCAATTTAAGGTTAATTCCAATAGTAAGAATGGAAACATTGTCCTATAGGAAACATTTCGCATCCTGAATGCACCAGGGTTCATTAAAACCTGTGAGCTCATTTATTCATTTGTCTACTTGCACTCCATTGTGACCCTGCCTTTAATAATCCCTCCAGACATCACCCTTAAACCATATCATATCTTGGGTTACTTGCTCTTACAAATAGCCATCTTAGCATGTATTAAAAGTGAGTGTGTATATTTGTAATAATAAGAAACTTTATTTGTATAGCACATTTCATCACAACAGCTGCAACACAATGCGCAATGTGTACATGTATCTGTGTGAGTGCGCCTGTGGTGGCGTGTGAGTGTGTGTGTGTGCACGCCTACAGCGGAGTTTGTGTGTGTGTCTGTGTGGGTGTGTTGATCAAATCTACTTTGATGAGTTTCTCCTGGTGAGTTTATGAGGCATGTGATAAGACGGCTGTGAGAGTCGTGGTTGTTAGCCACTAATGAACTAACGAATGTGATGCCTATTTTAGAGGCATGCTTCTGTTAAAGGTGAACACAGACATACCAAATTTAAAACATTCCAAAACCATTTTAAATAGAGGCCTATGAGTTCCCACATATTTGTTACTATATATACAGCATACATGCTGTACATATTTATTAAAATGTTTACATATAAATGTGCACTAGAAACTATCCCTTTTCTAAAGCTGAAGACAAATGTATGTTTAAAGTTAAATCTCTCTGGGGGCTAAAGACTGCTCTGTCCACCAAGGGAGGGAACAGGGGAAAGAGTGGGAGGAGGGTGGGGTAATTGAATTATATGGATGTTCACTTAAACAGACCGCACACAGATCCTGCAGCCTTGTGAGGTCCTGGTATCGCTGTCCCCTGATGTGACCACGCCCTGCTGCCTTTTCTTCAAGCATATGAACGCGTGGCGGCCTACTTTATTTTATTTTTTAAATGTATTTATTATCCCGTTTTTCTCCCAATTTGGTACCCAATTACTCCCGCTATTCTTAGTTCAATCCCCTCCCTCATAGTTCGCTGCCGTAGCCCTGTGACCGGCAGTGACAATGGCGAAGCAGTATATCACCGCATAAATACAATGGCAGCATAAGCACTAATAAGTACAACAACTGACCTTTGGAGCGAGCACGTAGAAGTAGCCCGTGCCGTTGGCTCTGCAGATGAGCTTGCACTTGTCCTTGGGGGAAACGCCGGAGTATTTGGGGACCCACACCACCGAGGGTGTGAGACGGTTAGTGTTGAGGCTGAAGCCATTGAAGGCCTCGCACTGCTCCTCGCGGAAACTTTTACCTGCATGAGAGAAGTTCATTAGTGAAGCAGGAGAATACATCTATCCGTGGGGGTGGGGGGTTCATCAGTGAGTGAGGGTGAGTGACTCACTTTTGAAAATCCACTTTTATTAGACCCAAGTTCGGGATTAGGCCCAAATTGACCATGACCTCTCTATAACCTACTCTGTCCTCAGCGTTGCTTGGTAAAAATTAAGCAAGAGTTAAAGAGTTTCATTGTTCACCCCACATTTTTTCATTCATTTAATTAATTTCAACTCAAAGTTGTGCCAGCACTAAATAACACCAATCCTAGACTACGTTCATTATTTACACTTGATGACAAGGCAAAATAGGAATTATGGTTTGATAGCAGGCTTTGTGTTGTGTAACTGGGTCAGCATTTCCATGTCCTGGGACACAGACCACCAGGCTGGGTCCTGCTTGTGGGGGCTCTAGACTGTGTGAAGTGGAAGGGGGGCAGTTGGGAACAGTACACTTTCTGTGGCCACACTTATGGCAGTACCTGTGTCAGGGCAGGGCTCCAGACTGCAGGAGCGGTATTTGACACGCACGCCTTGGCAATATTTGCCCCCGTTGGCTGGAACGGGGTTATTGCAGTCCCTCTTAGCGAGCTGAACCCCTCCACCGCACGTTCGAGAGCAAGTGCCAAACACGCCCCACTTTCCCCAGCGGCCGTCCACCTAGAGGAGACCATCCAACACACACACACACACACACACACACACACAGACACACACACGCACACAAACACACACACAAACACACACACACATATACGCAGACACATGTGTCCTGTCAGCATAAATAACAGTACTATAATATATATATATATATATATAACAGCATAATATATACTATATACTGCATATTATTTATTATTACAATATGAATATATTCCTTGTGCTTTCAGTTTAGTATTTCACCATATATTGACATGTATTATAACTTTCATGTGTGCTTCCATATTACCCAAGGGGACTGTGGAAGGCGGCGGTCTCGGCAGCGAATCATGGCAATTAGCGGCCACGCCTACTGGCAGAGCAGCCAGCGCACACACCACACCGGCCCAGTGTCTGACCATTACACCTGTGTGCTTAAAACTGCTCTGCCAGTAGGCATGGCCGCTAATCGCCCTGATTCGCTGCCGAGACCGACGCCTTCCACAGGGACATTAGGCATGAGAGAAAGACCCTGGGCAGGGATTTCATCTCATTGTGTGGCACTGTGTGTCTGAGTGATGGATTGTTACAGGATTCTCATTCCTTTCAGGGACAGTGATGCTGGTGATGATGTGTGAGGTGCATGGCAAAAATGTGAAGCCTGATTAGGCAGCAGTGTAGTGTAATGGTTAGGAACTGGGCTTGTAACTCAGAGGTTGCTGGTTCAATTCCCTGGTGGGGCACTGCTGTTGTACCTTTGAGCAAGGTACTTAACCTGAATTACTTCAGTAAAAAAATACAGCTGTATAAATGGTTTGTATGTAAAGAAATGTAAACTGTGTAAGTCGCTCTGGACAAGAGCGTCTGCTAAATGCCTAAAATGTAAATGTAATGTAAATGTAAATATTCCAGACTCAGACATCAAGCACAAGTGCCACAGTGCACCATGGCGGTTAGACTGAACGGCTCACCCTGGTCTTGGTGGCATTGTGCTTGTCGGTGCAGGCTCCCTGGACGCACAGTTTGTCCTCTCCACAGCTGGTGCCGTCGGCCCAGGGGAAATGTCGGGTTTGGCACACCAGCTGGCCCCGGGCCTTCCCCGTGCACCACAGCTTGGAGCAGGACTGCATGTAGGGGCAGGGCTTGGACCCGGTGCCGAAGGCCAGCTCACACTGCCGGTTCAGACTGTAGCTGCTGCCTGGCAACACCTCAGGGAGGGCAAGGCTCTTCTGTGGCTGGTCCAGCAAGCAGTCCCCTTTAAAGCAGAACACCACAAACACCTTTAAACCACTGCACCACAAACACCTTTAAACCACAGCACCATAACCATGTGAGCGCTAGTTTGAGCAGTCCCCTTTAAAGCAGAAAGCCACAGCAACCATGTGATTTAAAGCACAACACCACAAACACCTTTAAACCACAACACCACAACCACCTTTAAACCACAACACCAAAACCATGTGAGCGCTAATTTTAGCGGTCCCCTTTAAAGCAGAACACCACAGCCACCTTTAAACCACAACACCACAACCATGTGAGCGCTAATTTGAGCAGTCTCCTTTAAACCAGAAAGCCACCATCATCCGACCGTAGATTTCTCACTAACCAAACAACCAGAGAACCTTCTAAATATTAATATTGCTACAGAGCTATCACTACTGTCAATCGCGCTGAAGTGGCCCTGCTATTCTGTAATTCCTTTTTTAAATGCAGCTGTAAACAAAACACGCCCTGCCCAAGTTAAATAAATGGATGTTATATCAACAGGCCTTTGGCTATTTCAAAAGCCCTGCATTACTTTATTTTGTATACATCTCTTATCATTGTATTTGTATAATAAAATCCAAATATGGCCTGCCTTACAGCTCTTGGTAGTTCAGGGCAGTGATAAACCCAGATAAATCCCTCCTTCCTTGAAGCAACAGAGATCAGCAGTACATGTATGAATAAACCCAGTAAGGCTCTTTGTCTTATGAGAGACAAATATAAACACTGGATTGTTCTTCTCCACGGCCCTTTAATCAAACATGTATCCAATGCAATCCATATTTGTTTATGCTTATTAGCTAATCAGCCAGAGAGGAGAAGTCCAGACCGTCATCCAAAGTGAGTGGAGCAGAAGTGGGGCTTCAGAAACCCTGACAGCCAGAGAGGAGATTCAGAAATCACTGCAAACACACTCACGCTCAAAGAGGCCAAGTCCTATGACACCCTGCAACAAGCCAGATCCTGTAAACACTTTACAATCCTTACAGTCTCTCTCTGTCTCTCTCTCTCTCTCTCTCTCTTCTCTCTTTCTCTCTCTCTCTCTCTCCCACATTGTCTCTCTCTCTTTCTCTCAAATGCAGTTCAGTTACATTTTGCTGGGTGGTTTTCAGTCTTAATCTGACATCCCTGTGCTTTTTTCATACTTCGGAAGTGTGCGGTGTCTGATGTTTGGGCACTATAATCATATGTCCAAACCCAGCAATCTATAGGTGTGGCAAGTTCACATGTTTAAGAATGAAAACAAATGGCTTTGCAAACAGTTACGGCGATCTGATTGAATCTTAACACCCTGACTGTTCAAATACAATTTCAGAACTGTTCTGTAAACAATAACAGCCTGAAGGTTTGAGTGCCCCATTAGGAAACCTGGAAAGAAAACAAATAATAAAAGGCAAGAAAAAATAAATGTCTGACAAACTGGTCAGTGAACGCTCACATGGACTAGAAGGTGCTGACAGACGAGTAAAAGTTATGTCGGAGCTTGCACAGACATACCTGTGAACATTCAGCGCTTCACTGTTTGTTCGAAAATGAGTGGAATTAAAATGCACATCTCACATATCAAACTATATTTCCAAAAACACCAAATCATTGGAAAATGGTTTCCCTGCCTTCTCTGGTGTGGCGTCTCATTTAACGGCTTGAACATCAAGGTTCCCTCACCTTATACCAATACCACAGAGCAGCTCACAGTCTCCTTTAAACACAACTCCAAAGTTCCAAACCTCCTTCAGAAACAGAAGTCTGTGCACCAAACCTGCTTCAGAACAAGCATCTCCTCTGTTCCGATCCAACCTCAACATCTCCTGTCCCAAACTGGAATCAGAACCAACATATAATCTGTTCCAAACTTTCTTTAGAACCAACATATCCTCTGCTAATCCGTTCCGTTAATTGTATAGCGCACTAGCTTTGAGAAACATGCCATATAGTCAAGAAAACAAATGTTTTTGTTTGATGAATCCTTTTCATGAGCTTTAAGCTCCCTGCTCTACACGGATCAGATAAACGTAATTTATCAGATAACGAAATCCATAATTAAATAATAAGTCCATAGTGAAATCAGGGTACACAAGTGTCTGCTCTAAAGGAAAATGCTATCACAAAATAGAATTAGGAAGCTATACCTATTGCTATTGATTAGTCAGCTAATTATTTGCCTGAATGATAATCAAGAATGTAAACAGAAACAGGTTGAAAGAAGTCATCAGTTTAAAGGCATGTGTTTCAGCCTCCTTTAGTTCAAGCCAACTAATTACTACTGAAGCATTGCCAGCACAGCCTCAGCTAAGGCCTAGCTAAATATGAATATTAAACAAGCTCAACTTGTCCTCTTCAAATCTTGAGACACACAGGAGGACCACAACAGAAATAACTTTGAATGACTTTAGTGCTATCCTCTTTAACTGTCACAAAATTAAATTGACATGCGACACTGCAATTGTATATGTTCTAAATATCAAATCAATAGTTCAACCAATCAGCCAATATGTGTAACATGAGACCTAGCTGCTGAAACAATCATTTTTAGTCCTCTAATGTTCCTAATTTAAAACGTATGGGGAATACGCAGAGCTTAAACATAGCTACTTGTCCATGAACTCCAGATGGCTGTGGACCAATACCATAGTTTACCTCACTGGACTGAGATGTGGAATTTGTGAACACAGACAAAATTGCATGACGCTGCCCTATATTACAGATATTCTTGGGAACTGAACACATGCAATGCACCAAAAACACCGGTTTACTTGAAATGGGATCAAAGCGGCAGTGTTTGACAGAGCAATCTGTCTCCGCTCTGTATAATTAGCCATCCTTGGTGTATTTTTGGCTGACGTAAGTTTATTTCTTTAACTGGAAGTTTTTTTCTTCCAAGACCTACTCTCTCTGAAAGAAACAGAATTCAGTGAGGAAGAGGGGGATGAAGAAGAGACGAGGAGGAGGCGGAAGAGGAGGAGGGAGAGAAGAGGATGTCGCTGGAGTCGACTGACCGTGGCCACTGTCCAGGAAGTCGGTGATAATGGCAGCGCTGCAGGCCGACCAGGGGTTGTTGCGGTCGATCTGGATCAGCGTGGGGGACATCATGTGATTGTCCCTCAGCTTCCCGAACACCTCCTCGCAGGCCTTCACGTTATCGTGTGGCATGTTGAAGACGTGACCTGAGGGGAAAGCACAGAATTGTATAACAACTAAGATACTTCATAATCACTCATAAACAGACATACACGTGTGTTCCAAGTGAGCATGGATCCCTCCCACTGCATTGTGGGGCACTAAACAATGTTTCTGTACTGAATTATTAATGGGTGTAATCTAAGTGATTCCAGTCTGCAGATTGGGGCCCCAGTCAGCTGCATGCTTTTGCTGTTTGATGCCGTGACCAACAGGACATGTAGCTCCGCAGGTTCGTATTTCACCCTGACAGCAGCTGTTTGTCATAGTGACGACCTGACTGATGGAGCTAGCGCTTTAAAAGTGATGATGTCTCTAAAGTCTATTACGTGCGGAATGTGGCCTTGCCTTTCTCCATATATACACCACTCCTCTCATTTATATGGTTCTGCAGTCTCTCACTTTAAAGGCCTTCCACTAAAATGACTCAAGTAGTCTGTCAATATTAAAAATATTTTAATTAAAAAAAATGTACATCCGTAATTAATAAAATAATTATTGATTATTGCACACTGGCCTTTAAAGGTATTGAGGCATGGCAGGAAAAAAATACTAACATTACTATTATAAATGTATAACAGTGGGTGAAAAAGTCAAATGTAAAAAAATAATAATATTTACCTTTGCCAAAGTATACTCTACAATGCATGTTGTAAGATTGTGCACTGTTAAAGTGTGATGACCAAATTGTTACATCATGAGTGATGTCACTATATCAGTCCCCATAACTTGAGGCATTTGAGGCAGCACGTGGTCAAAAGCCCTGTAGACTCATTCGTCTCACTGCTCTCACAGCTGAAAGTACTTTCCTCCTGCTCTCAATCAGTTTAAAGTCTTTCATAGATGATTTATTACGCTTCACAGAAACGGTCATTTGTTTTCTTGTCGAAAAATTCTAATAAATACATGAATTCATAAACGAATAAATAACAATAATAAAAAATACACGCATTGGCTAAAAAGTATTTTCTGGCAGTCCCAAGTTGGGAGGCAACTAATACTTAGGATCAAAGGGATGGGAAAACATGTTGAACAGGAACCCTGCTCCTCGCCTCCCTGGCACCGTGTTATTGGTGACTTCATAAGCTGTGTTTACACACGTGTTCCAGGCAGCGGAGGACTCGAGGGGTTCATTTAGGGATAGAAGAGCCCCTATGTACTTCCCCAATGCTCACTGGACCCATCACCCACGCCCAAGCAGCCAATGGAGGCATTTCACACAATCTTAGAATAATTTGCACCATCTCAAAGTTAATGTCCTACCCTGGAACCTGCCTGGACAATTTCTGCATCAACACGACACAAATTGAACAAACAAGCTGCCAACTGTCTTAACTCCAGCTTCACAACTGTTTGATCTTCAGGCGTGTCCAAACAAAGCCTTCTGTGGTAATGCTAGCGGGTGGAAAAGCGGAAATTGCAATGTGCTCACTGTACTGTACACATTTCACACAACACTACTTTATAAGATCCTTCCTTTGTTACAGCTGTGCGCTGCATAATGGCAGTCAGTCCACAGTCACTGTCACTACAACCAACTAACCACAATGGCAACAAAATCTGAAACATAACTGTATAAGGACACAGTGTCAGCATGTCACCTTGGAATCACACCGCATCCTTCAGGCCTCGAACAAGGCTCCTTCAGGCTATAGCCATGGCAACTTCAAGATCAAGTTGGCCCTCAGGCTGGGTTGCTCTTTATTTTAAATTTAGTTTTTCTGATTTTATCCCATTTTTTTCCCAGTTTGGTAGCCAATTACACCCGCTATTTTAGGTCAATCCCCCCTCATTCAGTTGACCGCAATGAAGGCCGAAGCCCTGTGACTGGTGGCAACCCAGAGCCACTCCTGGCGCAGTGAACTGTGTCGTCTCCTCCCTGGGGCAGACAGACAATTGCACCCCTTTCCAGAGCCGACTACTGTAACTCCGGCTCCACTAGACCACACGGGAGGCAGTCTAGCTTGCACTTTGACAAACAACATGTCACGTATGTAATGTATGAATGTACCAATCTCTGGCCCACTCTTTGGTAAATTCTGGATGTAAATTGACTGCTGACGAATTAGCAATAGCTGATTTATTACAGCATCCAACAATGTGCCACAGTCGGCCTCCAGTGGTGACTACTGGCCCCTATATCCACCAGTATCCAATGTTGGACCAATCAGGTTGCGTTTGTGTGGCCTGTGGAAGCGTGGGGCGGAGGACTCACCCAGCTCATGGGCCGTGGTGAAAGCCGAGGGGAGGCCGTCGTCCTCGATGACGGAGCAGCTCCTCTTGGAGTCGCACATGGTGCCCACATCCGCCATGCCCAGGGTGTCGCAGGTCGTGGCACCACACAAGTCCTGGCAGACAAAACAGTCGACAAAATAAACCAATGGCTGTCAAGGTGCCCGAGCGATGAGGCAGGACCTCAGTCCTGCTGGTGAGGAGACAGGGAGGAGAGCAATGCTGCCTTCAAACTGACCATCTCACTCAAATGGTTCTCATTTGCTGTGTGCTATTAACAATCATGCTGTTATTCAACTGAACAAGCTGTGCCCGTTGGCAGGTGGTTCTCCATTTCTTAATTGTGATACACAGTAAAATAGATCAGTACAGATTTTCATTCGTAAATATTGACATCCTTCTAATAAACAATAAAATAAAGAACTGATGATGTGGTTCTGTGTGGCTCAGTAGGTAGAGCACGGCGTTGACAACGCTTAGGTTGTGGGTTCAATTCCCACTGGGACCACATATACTGAAAAATGTATACATTCACTACTGTAAGTCGTTCTTTGGATAAAAGCATCTGCTAAATGGCTCAGTATAGAGTATATATATATAGTGGGTATATATATAACATTAGGTTGTGGGTTCAATATATATATATATGATAAATGTATGCATTCATACTGTATATATATATAAATATCTATAAATATATATATATATGTTGCATCAATATTGGGACAAAGGAAAGCACACCGTGGGTAACAGTTGGTAAATGAGTCATTACTCAGAGAGAATATTGGAGCCTATATTTGCAGTGCTTCTGCCACCTTGTCTCCCCACATGTGGTCCCTGGACCGTGATAACAAGCCAGGCAGCGAGAGCAAGTCTTTCCCATGAGATGCTGTAAAGGTCCCAGAGAAGTCCTCTCACATCATCAGAACCCCAATGTGAAAAGGTGTGCTTCTTTGGGTGTTATAACTATGTTCAGGTGAAAGTAGAGACTATCATCTCTAACCTGGTGTAACAGAGTTGGTTCTGCCTGCAGCAGGGAGTTTTGAACACTTGACAAAGTCCCTAAAGACTCAAGTCCCTAACTCTGGGAACTAATCACACTCTTATCGATGTCACTTTCTGTAGCGGACGCTCACGTACCGGAGCACACCCGATACACTGGCACACAGCACTTGTGGGTCTTTTAATAGGGCATGCGCGAATAAGAATGACACAGTTCTTGACTTTTCAAACCCTGTTTGGAGATTTATCCAAGGAGGGATCCATTGTAAACCCTGATAATATGTTATCCCATTGGTTGGGCGTTCCCATGATTTAACGTTACACCTGCACAGTTCACACAGAACAGCGATTCAACACAAATCCAATTCCGGCACTAACAGTAATAACGAGTAACGGCCTGTCTTGGTAAATACTCCAAAGTGTTCCAAATAGTAAAGTCTGCAAATCCCAGAAGACCTTGAATTTATTTACTTTTTCTTAGAAGCTCAATGTTTCCTTTTCGCTCCCAGCTTTCATCCTGGTCTTTAGAATGTATCCTTGGTGAAATCTCTAGGTACCAAACTAAATTGTTTATATAGCACACAAAAACCAAATCCAGATGTGTACAAGTATTTGTGTGTGTGTGTGTGTGTGTGTATACATGTGTGTGCATCTGCGCAGGTATGTGTGTGTGTGTATGCATGCATGTGTGTGTGGGGGGTGGTGGGGGGGTCAAATAAAGCCTATACTTACAGTGAGAAACTATATAAACCATTATTATCAAATGGACTACTCACTTTTGGTGGCCTATTTCGAATAAAGTGTGCATGCTATAATATTTCCGCAGCTAGTTCGGTTGTGCTAATGTTGCTCTATAATAAATGATTAGTAGATTTGTGCACGGAAGCAGGCCTAGCACAATGCCACCCCCATGAACCATTCTGACAGACAGCTTGGAGCCCAACTGGCTTGCTATAAAGTGGGTTGTAATGTCATTTTTTGGCTTGTTAGTTCATCCCCGAAACTTTTGAAAGGCTTTCCTCCTTTAGACGGCTTTGCATTTACACAGCAGTGAGAGCACATAAAAGGTTCCATTAAGGCTGGAAAAAATTAGTTTTGTGTTATTTTCCTTCTCTCTCTGTCTGATGTATATTATACAAGTAAACTAGTTAATCCTTTTGGAGACTGGAATTGCTCGGATATACGCCACTCAGGGGGAAATATTAGCATTGATAGTTTTATGGTTGGAATCCATTACCAGCTATTTGGTCAGTTTGTTTCTGGAAACCTTTATATTTAATGTTCAGAGGTGGTCTCTAAAGATTAATTTTATTAGCTATGTATACTGTCAATATTGCCTAAGCACACACACTTGAATGCAGGATGTGTTACTCACTGCGTAGAGTAGATCCCAGGGGACAGTAAATGGTGTGTTTGATAAGGGCGGCTTGTGTAAATCTCCCTTCAGGCTAACATCATGATTCAGCTAATTAATGGAAAGGCATAAATGTCACTGATTGGCCAAACTGGTTTCGCCCCCAAAATACAAGTTTCCACACTGTGCACCCATCCAAACCTCTTAAACGCACGGCAATTTAAATTGAATTTATTGCTGGATATTCACTGTATTACGATCTTTGAAGGCTGGAATCTGCGTGCAATGAAGTTATTAGCTAATTGCATGTACTGTAAAGTAGAGTTTGTCACGTATGTGGTCGTTGCTTGTCTGCCTTGTTGCTGGTGACAGGCCAATTTTCTCTGCTGGGATTAATGAAGTATAATCTACTCTGACTGCTCTCATATGAATTTCATCAAACAGTGTTGGCCTACTTGGTCCTACGGAAGGCCAACATCATTATTTTTTACGGATGATTAAGTTACTGTTTGTGTACTCTTTAAGTAAAGCTGTAATGTTCTTAACTATATAACTGTATTAGTTAAATATTTAAAACCCAGTTTTGCTGAATAACTTCCTATCACACACCACTGCCAGGCTATGCAAATGAACCATTTAATAATGAACCAATTATGGTAAATCTCTTGTTGAACATGTTGTATTGACATCTTAGCTGATACTATTTTTGCAGATAGAAGCACATAGTATAAAAAAGGTTCACAAGAATAGAGTTGTGGTACTGTGACCTAAATGGAAAGTAAAAAGCCTTCAGTACACCTATAAGCTTCCAGTACACTTTTATAAGGTACTACTAAATTATAAATCAATATTATATACATCAACTTCCAAATGAACCACATGGTTGAGTGAATTGGTTTAACGTTACTGAGAGGTCAATTTGGCATTTGAGCATTCTACCAGCGGTTACATAGACTCCCATTGTTTTGGGAAATCAATGCTAACGATGCCAGTCATTGGTGGATTCGTTGTTCATGTTTGTAGACAATTTGAAAATGATATTTATATTGTTACACTTACACTTTAACAATCAAATGCAAGTGTGACTTTTTTTTCTTCACAATCACAATTCAGTGAGCTCAGCGATCACAGAAATCACTGAGTATTTGTACTGGTGATGTTCGAATTTATCTGTCAGTCAAAGTTACAGAAAAATGTTGATTGAAACCAGGGATGAGGGTTTACAAGTGAACAGAAGAGGAGAAACCAGGATGGAATGTATGACTGAGTCCTGCATTCTCCAGCTGGACTCGGCTCTGGAATTTAAGCTGTATGGGTTGGTCTGTACTGTGGAGAGAGAGAAATTACCGGAACAGCAAAGTATGGACAGGAAGGCCACATCAGGGAGGGGTGTGTATCCATGTGGGAGGAGTGTGGGGGGTGATGGAGGGGCCACTGTGTTTACTTCAATAGTGCCCAGGATGAGGGGCTTTTGTTAAACCAAAGGTGAATGTGACATTATGTAACCATGACAGCATGCTCCGCAAAAACCCACGTCAGGCCAAAATCATGGGATTAGGCTTGACATTTCTGAACTGAATGTGCAGACACCGGTCTTATCAACCATACTGTATATCTTCTTTTTGGAGCCTCCATAGCCAAAAAGCAAAGCAAAGCTGTGATTTTGGTTCTGCTGCCTAAGGCAGGCCTAAGCAAAAAGGTTCTCGATTGTAATGAAACTGTGAGAACTTTTACAATGTTCATATAGTTTGATATAAACTGAAAAATAGCAGTCTATTTGTATATCTGTTCTAACTTGATCACCTGATCATCAACTGACAGTGGACTACCACAGGCACAAGGCAACACACTGGGGCCAATCACTGGAGCGGTTCAGTGGGTAATCTGAAGACTATAATCATGATGTGTTTCTAGGATACAACACCAAGTGTGTAGTGTACAACACTTCTGTAGTGTCTCAAAGCCTGGATGGAAAGGATCACAGGAGCTGAAATTACAACCAATTTAAAAGCAAGCAAAATAGTCTGTGATAACATTACATCACATATGCTGTTTAGCAGATGCTTTTATCGACTTAAAGTAGTGAATGCATACATTTTTCAGTATATGTGGCCTCAATGGGGATTGAACCCACAGCCTAAGCGTTGCCAGCGCCGTGCTCTACCCACTGAGCCACAGAGAACCACAAAGCAGTGCCAGTCTCCATGGCAGAGGGTGCCCAGTACATTTCGCCTGACTATGACATCAACGAGCAAAATGTTGAGGGAATATCCAGCCTCATCATTACAGCTTCAAATTGCAGCAAATGACAGCTCCAACGAGTGCTTCGGGACTGGGGTTGTAGAATAATGAAACAGATGAACGGCAACATAATCATGCATTCACCCTTAATGAGTTCAAATGAGTGAATAAATGCTGAGCCGTAACTTTCAGCAAACTGACCCCATTTTAAGAGATTGCTTTGTGTTCTAAGAAACTGACATTATGCTTATGCTCCATAGCAATATGCTGGACAATTAAGAGCAAACAATTACTAAATAGTGTCTCAATCCAGTCATACATTTATTTTGCATTCATCCAGTCATACAAATGACCTCATAGTTTGTAAATGCATTCATACAATTACCTCATAGTGTGTTACTACATTCATGCAATTGCATCATAGTGCATTTATCCAGTCATATATATTTCTACTTGCTATGGTGGCTCCATATGTTTAAAATATGAAAACATAAGTACATGCATAGCTTGTTTTGTATTATTAGCTTATTTAAAGTTATTTATTCTGCAAGAATCGTACATACATATCTAAATTATATTATTGACATGCAATATTTTTTATATAAGAATATTTATGTAATATTGAATGTTTTTTTTAACAGCCTTTCACATGTTTGAATTATATTTGTGTGCGTCTTCAAAACATCTGATGACAGGGAGGCTTTTCTGGGGCCTGCAAACTGCTGTTTAGAACTGGGAGAGAAAAAGAAAACTTGTCTCGCTCTGTAAACCCTGTTAATAGTTTTTTAAATTTAATGACAACATACTCTGGGTGGCTTCTACTGTTCTCTTTGACGTGATGGTTGAAATAAAAGTTCAGACAGTAATGTTTATGTGGCTTTCAGCATGTCTACCACATTTAGATTTTTTAACACCAGCTTAAAAGAAGTGATGCAGAATGCCAGGCCTGGCCTTCAAAAGCCTCTTTTAATAAGTGCAAATTTGCTGCTTCACAAACAAATATGAGGAGTTAGTAAAGGAAGGAAGGAATTGAATACAAGTGGAGGCCAATTAGCTTGGGGCGGACAGCCAATTGCCGCCCCCGGTGGCACTCCCGGCCAGAGCCGACTTTCTATATCAAGGAAAGACATGCACGTGTCATCGCGTTAACTGAAGCCAGCTTGAAGGAAGCCTGAATTTGTTGAAGCAGATTTGTGAAATACCCCCCAGGTTTGCTTGGAAAAATATTATTATTATTATTACTATTAGTAGAATGTACGAACACATGAATGCAGAGCCGGGGTTTGAATGCACGCGGGGAATGCAAAGTAACCTGAAAGCTCGGCAGCTACACAGTGAGCTGTGTGCCTACAGTCGTCACGTGCGTAGGCCCGTACATGCACTCTGTAAATCAACGCAATCAGTCAGCCGGTGCACTTTGCTGTTGTACTTTCCCCACGTCAGTGGGAATTGTCATAACAGCAGAGACTTCCTCTGGCCGAGGTTGAACAAGGGTAGAAATGCAGCGCATGTTTCTGTTAGCTAGCAGGTGGGCCCATCCCTCGGATTCCACTCTGCTCAGGGACTTCTGCCTTGCAGCAGGGCAGCTTAATGGGAAACAGACACACTGGGAGCTGAGGGGCCGGGCTAACGGCTCACAGCTGGAAGTGGGAAGATGTCACAGAAATAGATACTTCCCTTCACACCCTCCAGTGTTAAAGGTCTGGCCTGCAGTTTATGCTATTCATGATCCTAATAAATAAAAAAAATATGCACAAAAGTTCAATGAACCACACGTTACCCAAATAATACAGGTGCAATGCTTCCCATGTTTTGGAAAAGTCACCTGGAACTGCAGCTGAGATTTCCCGTTCCTAAACAGGTGAGCAGCTACTTCTCGGCGAGTCCTCAAAGCCCCAGTTCAGAACGTGAAAATATTGGGTTTGGCTGGAGCTGCTGAGCAGCAGGTGTCTCCATTTGCGTTGGCACAGTAGTGTCCTGGAGCCCTGCCACAGGAGCCATCCTTAATGAAGCCAGTACACGCCGCACCAGCGGCCCTCCCTGCGGCCACTGAACCGAGCCCCAGGAAACACAGTACGCTCACAGCACACAGCACAAACGCACGGTCCGCACCATGGTCTGTCTGACAGCTCCGTGCTCTTAGCTGTGCTTCTGAGGGGCAGACCCCCCGCTTCATCGGCCCACACGTAGGACAGTAAAAGTAAGTAAAACTTTATTTCTATAGCGCCCTTCTCAGCACGGGTGCACAGGGTGCTTTACATCAAAAAAATAGAATGCATCAATACAAAATTCAATCAAACATCATCTAAGAAATAAATAAATAAAAGCGCAGGAAACAACACAAAAGGGAAACAAAAACAAAAAAACAGAACATAAACAGGAACATAGGGTGGCTATGGATGACTAAAAGCCTGCCTAACGTAGGACAGCGGACCTCAGCTCAGCTTCTCAGAAATGTAACATGCGCATCTCCTGTCGTCCACAAAATGCACTCCCTCTAAACTGCAATACTAATCACCTGTCACGCTTACTCCATCAAAGGGCCAACGATATTTTGTACGCTAGTTTTGCTGTATACGTTATGCTGTGTGCGGGACATGCTGTTTGGTTTTGCTCTGGCAAAAGTGTGAATTTGAGGGAATGTCAAGTAGCGCATGCTTCATTCGGCCGGCATGTGGAAGGGATGTGGAAGGGGAGCAACGGGTAGCAGACAGAGCAAGATCAGGGCTGTCAGGGCTGTTATGTTTGTGGAATTTAGGGAGTGATTCTAACACACAGCAGCTCCCACAGGAGACCATTCTGGCAGGACCTCCATAATGGTGTGAAACAGGTTCATTTTTACCATGTGGGGTGGTGAGGCAATCGCTAGGGGAGCAACATGATTGCCCGATTAGCTGTGTCAGGAATTCATTGACAGAGTGGAGGGCCAGTAAGACTCATTAAACCTACCCTGGGGGCTCCCTGCAAGCATGAACAACTCACTTTACTGTGCATCAGTGAGTCATATACATTGTATACATTGTATATGACTTAACCCCCCCCCCAACACACACACACATTTAGTAGTGTAAAAATCGATATTCAGATATGATCATTTGGACCTGTCTGAAGTAACTTCATAGGAAATGTGACCTTAGAATGACTGCATTACATCCAACTAACTGGATGCTCAGCACTCTAACATTCAAGGGACATAATTCGGTTGTCGTCATCCTTAATGCCATCAGCATCGTCATCGTCACCACATCAGCCAGTAGTGACGGAAAATAAACCTCACGATGAAATTCATTGGGTTGCAATGCATACATTAACATTGTAGCACTGCCACTGTAACTTAACTGCAGGATAACGGCAAAATTCCGGCAAAAGCACAGAAATGGCAATCATTGAAAGAGGTAGCTTTGTTGCACCACGCAGTGTTTTTGTATGGCAAGGCACATTTAAATGCATGGCTCACTTAATATGCCATAGGGTTCGTTATCAATATAAGCAATTTCCGCTATACATTTGAGAAGAGCACCTCCTATTGACTCCCCAAAGCAAATTTGCCCATCCTTACCTGCTTGGTGAATAAGATAGCAGTATCCCAATATTCCGGATGCTTGTCGTTGTGTTTGTTTAACTTTTTCTGCCAGGTGCAGAAATTGCGCAGTGTCAGTGCTGCGTTACCGGAAACCTTGGGTCCCTTGTCAGCTTCGGTGATCACCATAAACTTCACCACCGCGATGTTTATGGAGTTGAGGATGCTGTGGTGCTTGTAAAGCCGGGCCGCCACGGACATGAGGGTCAGGAGGTAATGTTTAAGGTCATCGCCGTGGAACTTAGCCATTGACTCATCTGCAACGATGAGGGCCTCCACGTACCTGGGGATGGACGCGAACCGTTTCGATCTGCCCATGCGCTTTAACGCAGTCTCCGTCAAGTTCCCTTTTTCTCTCCCTGCATAGTTTTGTACTTTTCCAAAGATTTTAACACGTCCTGGTTCAGGTCGTTGTTCACGCCGCACCTGGAAGTGGAGTCGCCGTGATGCGCGTGACTTCTTCTGCGGCGAATAACGTGCGCTCTCTCCGCGCTTCTGGGGTCTCCTGACGTCGAGACATTGCCCACAGGGCTGATGAAATACTCCGACCCCTTGTAACCGAATGCGCCCTGCAAACCTTTACACACACTGAGCGCCGCGTACGAATCCGGGTCAGAATTGACGTCGCCCGAGAAGAAGCAGCGGCTGGGGACGGGAGGCGTCCCTGGGTTGAGCGCGGAGGTGCCGCCGCGCGCAGAGAAGGTGGGCGCCAGGAAATTTGAATCTTGCGACAGTTTAACGTAAAATTCCTGGTGGAAAGCGTTGATTTTGAACACGACCCGCCGCCGACTCGCTCCGTCGGCGTCGCTAACGAAATTGTGTTTCGCAGACGAAATGTTATCTTCAAGTAGAATAGGGATGCAAAAATCGTTCTCCATTGAAAGGCTCAATTTGGCGTGTAATAAGACGTCCAGGAAAATGACAAGTGCGCCAATAAACATAAACATGTTTGTTACTAAAATGTGTGCAATGATATAAAGATTAGATATATATCACACAAGCTAAACATATAAATATTTATCGAAAAGTCCAATATGGTCCGTGGTGCTGATGCAGCGCGTGCAAGCGATACCAGTCCGCGGCACTGTAACCTACACAACTGCAGTGGCGCCCTCTCTCATCACACACGTCCCCAGTATAAGATCCATGTCCATCTTCAACCTGTATGTTGAAAGAAGTCTCTCTTTCTGAGGGTTTTATGCTTTTGCGTCATGTGTAAACATTTGAAGAATCGTGATCAGAGTTTTGGGGAGGTGCTGGAGGACCTCATTGGACAGGCCCCCTTGTTTTATGTTTTAGACCGCAGCCACTTGTAGCTCTCTGAATATTATTATCACTCTCCAACACTTTGCCCGATGAGAAGGGGCCCCTCCCACTCATCCGGGCTGCGCTGCCGGGATCGCCTCTGCAGCATATCCGACAAGTACCCAGACTGTATCCAGAAATGGAACGCTTTTAATGTAAGGCGTTTCTGGAGTTTAACTGGAGAATATAATTGATCGAGGATATGTGGTTTGATCAGTGCGTAATTTATGTAATCTCCACGAATTCCTCAGTACTTGATAGAAGATAGATAGAAGAAATTGATATTTTCAGTCGCTGTCAATGTTGCAAAGGGGAGCGATGGGTGCAAGTGACAGCGGTTGCTGTAAGCACACAAACCCAGAAATGTTCAGAAGAAATCATTCTGAAAATTAAGCAGCTCACCCAGGACTCATCTCCACCTCCACGGATCACCCAGTTAGCTCAATGTAGATGCTATATTTGTATATATAAGTAATATTTACATATTTATGCATTGAGACATTTTTTTCCTCTCTAATTAGATGTTAGGGAAAATATGTCAAAAGCGTAGATTATTCTTGCGCTGATTTAAAAACATGAAGTCATACTTGACTTTCGCCCATAACTACTTTAGGACAAAAACAATTGAATCGATACTCAAAAAAAAAAAAAGAAAAAAATTACACTAACCTTTTCCTTCCCGGTGTTACAGGTAGCCTATGCTACGCAGATGCCTGCAATGATGTCTATTGCTGTTTTACTGCACTGATCTCGTGCGCTAACTATGATTGTTCCTACCATGTATTAATGCACATCTTGTAAGTCGCTCTGGATAAGAGCGTCTGCTAAATGTAAAATGTAATTACTCAACGCCCCCATATATAAATGCGACTGAAAAGTCCGGATATAATTATTCTAAAATGTTATTGCGTCTGTTCTACAGCCAGTAATGCAGGCAATTGGGGAACTTGATAAAGCTGTAGCTTTTTGTAGATGTTGATGCTCAGTGAAACATTTGTTTTAATTGTATGTCAGATTTACGCCAAGTGTAATACATGTAGATCAATAGTAGCATATATATATATACACACATAATATTTCTCAATTAAGTACAGAGGCATGTTCAGTACATATTAACATGTGTTTCAGACGAATTTTAGATTTTAGACTAAAAGCGCAAAAGCGCCCTCTTTAGGAAGAACAAATTAAGTAATAGATGTATTCCACAGAGCAAATGATTACAATAAACTCTCCATTGAAGTTATGATCAATAATTCGGCGTAATGTATTATTATAAGTAAACGAGAGACTCTTTAATGTGGGTCTGTTGTTTTGTAATTATGTTGTTTTGTAGGTACGTATATCAGACCGAGATTCGGACTACATCACTACGCCCTGTATTGACAAAGTCATTTAGCCAGTAAGTTTGGTTACATACTTACATTTAGATCAATATCGCCACCTCTTGAGCGAAAACGTTCAGTGCGCCACGATTACCAGTAACAGGCCACTACTATATATATATATATATATGAATGAATTTGATGTCAGGAAATTTGTGTTTTTCCATATTACTACTACTACTACTACTACTACTACTACTATTACTACTACTACTACTATTACTACTACTACTACTACTACTACTACTAACTAATAATAATAATAATAATACATTATTATTAACACAAAAATGTTCATACAGGAGTGGCACCTGGTTGCTTAGTGCTAGAGGTATTGAAGATTTCTAGAAGGACAGCCAGGGGTAAACTTTCTGATGACCACACCCACCCTCAGGTCACAGATTTAGAACACCAGTTTATAATACAACTAGAGCCCAGAAGACATTTCTAGGAGTATGAAATACCTTAACCAAAGCTAATATTACTCTGAGTCTCCGTTTCTGTTGTCTTGCTATGTGATCATTGCTGCTATGTCTTTACCATGCTTGTGTTTTGTAGAGATGCAAGACAAATGTATTTCTCTATAAGGGACAAATAATACTTAACAATAATAATAATAGTAATAGTAACATACTTACATATAATACCAAGAATCAATGTTTCGGGGATGTTAGGAAATTGGAACGGTGTAACAACACTGCCACCTTGCGGTAGGCAAAATATGATGCGCACATGCAAGCCCGTGACTCGGGACTGCAATCCTCAATATTCATGCTTCAGTAAATATCTACCTTTGAATTTACTTAATGCTCACATCTTGGATTGCGAGTGCGAATGCGCGTGCAATGGCAGTGCATGTATTGGTACATTATCAAAAAAGTTGACGTTTTGGAATGACCTTAAAACAGGAAACATAGGCTATAGGGTTTTTCCGAGAAGAATTTTTCAAATTAGCTACGAGCATAAACGGTGTAATTTAAGGATTAGGCCATTATTGATGAGAGCTGTCAGCGCATAATCCCAAACTGACACACGGTGGTTTATATTGATTTACTTTCAATGTTGTGTCAAGAATTCTGAGAATGACAGTTCTGATTTACAATTTACGGTTAAAAATGGAACGTGTTTTGACTGTGTCGAGGCGTAGCCTACAATACGCATTTGTATTTTATATCAAAGAATAATCACAGTCTACACAAAACCAGTAGGCTGCCCATTAGAAATATAACAAATCCCACTGGGCCTGTCATATTAAACTTGGGGCAATTATATAACACGTGTTTACCAGAAACAGCCAAGAATGACGAGTTTGAGAGAGAAATAAGTGTCTCTATAGTCAATGCTCTCGTTGATTTATTCGTGTAGCCTACTCCATAGAGTTATTGGACATATTCATCTATTTTACCCCCTACCCCCCTCTCTCTCACTGAAACACACACACACACGCGCTAAATGAATGGCATATTTTTACGGATTTGCAGAAAGAGATGCTTGTAAAAAGTATCCGCTATTCTCCACACTCAAATCAAACTACCCGTTTCTCCGTTGCTTTAAGAGTAGTAAATTAAGGTTTGTTTCGTAGTTGTAAACGCCACTGGGCTGTGGTTTCACTGGTAATGAATGTGTCACATTCATAAAACTCAGTTAAAAGAATTCGAATGATTGTCCCAGTAACGTAAAAACCAGAGCACAGTGGAATTATTGGACAACCTCGCTGGTTCCTCGTCCACTTTACCGTCAATTACTGTTCATATGTTTAAATCTTTAAAGAATATATTCTTTTGCAAAAAAATATAACTTAATCCGTAAGTCACGAAAGGGCCGCTTGGCCTCCGACCAAGAGCAGAGGTTTCTATGGAGCTTTTTGAAATGTTTTTTTAATTGATCAAGGACACCTGTGTTAAGTCTTTACAATTTATATTATAGGGCATCTAGAACGAAAGACGGTCAGGACAGGACAGAGTAGTGGATGCGATGCATCGTGAAATTTCTGCATTTATTTACATTCATGTATTTACTCAAAGCAAGATTTCATGTTTCCCCTTAAAAAAAATTAAGGATTTGTTAATAGCGTTTTTGTTGATTAGACTGAACAATGTCCCTTCATGCTCTCCGGGGCAGATCAGAATTTCCCCTTAACGTTTTTGAGCCGTGCTGCGCCGTAGAAATAGCTAACTGGACTCCCAACTATGCATACTATGGGCAACTCGCGGAACCCTAGCATGTGCTGTGTACTGAGTTAATAATAGCTGTCTGGGAGTCAAAGTGGACATATTTAAGAAGGGGGAGTGTTAGTCCTCTCTCATTGGGTCCGTTTGATCCAGGGGTTTTCATCGCAGCGCAAGGGGGAGGAGAGATTGAAGCGGCAAGGGATATCAAAAATAAACCTCTTATGTCTAAGAATGGCAAGAAAGTATAAATACCACCGCTGCTAGCAGCCTGCGCTGGTGCTGCGGAGTGGACAGATCAGGGTTTTTTAGCTCCTACACAACATTAGCTTCAGGATAACTTTGAACAATTATGTTTGAAAACTCTAAACCGAGACTGCTTATACAGCACTTTTACCACATTACTTTGGGAAAACTCCTGTAGGATTGACGTTTTTTAAAATTGTTTTGTTTAATATATTTGAATCAAGAGTCGCTCGAATTAAAGAAACAAAAACTATATATTAACCAACGTGAACAAAACTCGTTTGAAAGTGAAGACCTTTATATACTTTATATATTATATGTATTTACTCAACAACATTGCAGATATCAATAGTTACATATTTATGGTATAGCTGAACGCGCTTAGATTAAAAGAAGACGCAAACTACCGGAGTAAGGCACTTCTCCATTCAACATATTTCTTTATTAACTTATTTTCTCATTGTGAGTGGAATTGCCATTGTATAAAATGTGCTCAAAACTGCATATAGCTTTATTCATCTTTTCTATAACTAACGTTGCACTTTCGAATTTGTTCGAATCGGAGGAAATCGTACCTGTTAAGATAAGAGGGAGAAACGGTGGTCGCTTTTGGAAAAGGAGCGATGAGCAACCAACTTTCAAACTTGTCGCTTTTGGTAAAGACTTCACCTTACATTTGACACCGGACGACAGCTTTTTAGCTCCAACTCTAAAGATTCAGCGTATTAAAGCAAAGTATCTGTCAACTGTACTAGAAGCTACCGACGCTCCCGAAAGAAAAGTGGACACGGATCCTCTCAGATATATTAACACCACCGAGGCCGGAGAAGATCTGAGAAGTTGTTTCTACTCGGGGACGGTAGATTTAAACCAGGACTCTGTTGTGGCTGTTAGTCTGTGTTATGGGATCCAGGGATCGTTTATAACAGAAGGAGATGAATATCTGATTGAGCCCAAGGTTCTCGGCATCGGGAAACCGGAGAAATTCACCTCCCAGTTACATATAATCAAAAGAAGGGTTTTCGCCGACACAAAAAGAGACCACAAAATCACTTTCGATGAAGTGGGAGAGGGAAGCCAAGGAAAACGCGAAACTCCCGAGGTGGACATGGATGCGCCAGAGATGCCGAGAAAAAAACGTTTTGTATCGTCACCGAGATATGTTGAAACTTTAGTTGTTGCAGACGCCTCAATGACACAATTCTACGGAGACGAGATAAAGGTAAGTTGGTCGACATACAAAGGGTAACTATTACATTCAATGATTAGAAATGACCAGAGACTACTATACGTTTTACCATGCACGTCAAGTGGTAACGCAACCAGTGATATCCGTAGACCCTTTTTCTACTATTTCAGAGGTCCACGCAAGTTCAAATGACACAAACGCCTTTCAAGTCATTTGAGACGTCTTCACACAATATATCACACAAAGCAATGAGCTAGTTCAAAAAATTCGGATATACCATTATTCATTATAATTCATTCATCTAGCCAATGATACCATTCATCTACCCAGTTGAATCAGAATTTTGCCACTTATCCGATTAAAATCACAATTTTTAGTGCATGCTACTCGACAATAGTGCATACTCGACAATGACCTACACAAGAACTAAATTGTTTTCAAAGTGGGAAAATACTTTGCCAATGTTATATGGCAATCTGGATATTCATAGCATACTTAACTCTAATGTGCTATTCAGGACTGTCATGTCCAGAATAAAATGCTGTTCCAGGTGTTTACAGTTGCCAGTATGTCTAGTTGCGTCATAGTGAACAAGTGTTTCCAAGAATTCCGGTTTGTGGCTAATTTTACCAAGATGGTGGGTCCGCTGCTGTGATTGATATGTTGAGTGCTTTAGTTCCGAGGGTGGGCGTGAGAGAAGGAGTCGAATCACCATTTCCGATAACATCATCAGACTGCACAACTCGCAGGTCGCGCTCTGAAACCTGTGGGTATTGAGTCATTCCGTTAATTGTAACGTAAACAAATCCAAACGTAGTTGATTTACACAAAAATATTCTACTCTCTGCAAAAGTATCGTTATCGTTTCTTCGAACAGTCAGCCAAGGTTGAGCAAGTAGTGCTTCTGTTATTCTTAAACAAAATTGGCAACGTGTTATAGTACAGGTTGACTGAAAGAGAAGTACCGCGAAATCCACAGCGGAAGAGATGAGTGATTCAATCAGGGTGCGAAGCCAGTTGGCGTTGAGCCACTAGTGAGTGTGTGAAGAACGGAATAGAAAATAGTCCGTAAACGACAGTCTCGCTTTCTTATATTACAGAGCTCACAGACACTGGGGCTAATACCACCTTATTATAACTGATCAATAGGCTACTTACATCCAAAAACCCCGAAGATAAATTGTGCAGTGTTTTGTAAGTCATAATGTAGTTAGGCTATACTTTTCGCAGCTGGGCACGATATGAGAGTAAAGTCCAGCACTAAGAGTGTTTAGGTTAAGAGTGAAATGTCCTGAAGACGTTAAGGAGTGCTGCTTCTGCCTACTGCTATGCTGTATCTGGTGACACAATGGAGATGTTTTGTCTAATCAAAACTGAATAGAGTAGGCTGCGCAAATTGGTTTTCAGTTACAAAGTTTTTAACATCTGCCTCAGTGTTATTGTATTTTGAGTAAAGGAACTATTAAGAATCAAATGTTACATGTTTAAGTTATTAATCTAAAACTCTTGTGTTCCCTTTGGATTGAAAAATATCCATGGATGTGTATTGCTTCAAGCAAACAAATATGCACATGCCAGTCGTGTTAAACTGTCTGACAAGTGTACCCCCAGCCAAAGCCTGTATTTATGTAATCAAAAAGCCAAAAGAGGATTTTGGTTTGATGGAGTGCTTAACAGTTTTTTTCTTTTGGTCTGTGAATGTAGAACAATTTTAGCCTTAATCACTTAATTTAGGTGGGGGTGGCGGGGGGTGGGGGTGTGACGGGGGGGGGGGGGGTGGAGGGTATGTTTGTTTCTTAATAATATCATGTGGATATGGAAGCTGCTAATTTAATTTGTCACAGTAAGAATAAGGGCATTCAGCAGTGGCTTGGAGCAGGGAAGGCCATTTCTGAAACGGCTTGCACTTCCGGCCACAGCTCGGTCCTATCTTGTCCAGTTAACAGGAAGAACCCACAGTGTGTTTTTGTCCAAAGATTTAAAATTAGATCAGTCACAGGCATGTGTGCTCTTTAACTGTGCAAATAATTTATTTGAAGTTGGAATGTGTGGGTTTTTTTCTATTCTAAACGAGGAAAGACTGGAAGATTTAGGGGTAACATTTTTGTTAGACAAATTTCCCTGTTATTTCCCTTTTCTGCCAGATTTCAAATTCCTGCGCCATGACAAAATGGAACTGCTTATCAGCAGCTCATATGTGCAGATTAAACGCAAGAAAAGGCATGCAAGGATATGACATATGGATATTTCAGCAAGACACGTCCTCTCTTATCTAACTCCACAGATACATGGTCACTCGCTTGAAAGTGCACCAGATCATAAATTAGGAGGAAGGCACAGTGGAAGTCTGTGTAGACCGGCCCTCTCAGTCTGCAAAGACCAGCCCTCTCCCGACACTGCAGAACAAAACAACAAAAAGCATATTAACATGTATTGAGCTCCAGCTCGTGCCGTCTGGTAATAGAAATAAACCCACAGCTCATTCTTGTGGTCTTCCTACCAGTTTAATTAGAGGGAAGAAAAACACACATTTGGATATTTGAATCCCATGGGCTCATGGTTTGGTGTTGGCTTTCTCCTCCCATTAGCTCTGTTACCCAGATGTAGATTTGATCACAAGAGAGGGTCTTATGGCCATTCCAAGGGAACCCAGGACAGTTTAGCTGCTCTAGTCGCTAGTCCCCAAGACAGTGGGCTGGTCCCCAGGACAGTGGCTGATCTAATCGCTGGTCCCCAGGACAGTGTAGCTAGTCTAGTTTCTGGTCCCTAGGATAATGTGGCTGGTGTAGTTGCTGGTCCTCAGGATATTGTGGCAGGTCTAGTCACTGGTACTTAGGACAGTGTGGCTGGTCTAGTTGCTGGTCCCCCAGAGTGTGTGGCTGGTCTAGTCTTGGATTAAAAGCTGATGCTGTGCTTCTTTGCACTGGAACACTGCATCTAACTATCAGAGATGGCTTCACTGCCACATAATAACTTTGGCTTGCCAAAAACATTTTCACAAGACTCACAGTTTGTCACGATGTAACCCCTTGACAGAGTGATAGCTACCGGTTGTCATCAGCGAGAGACACTCCTCCGCTCCGACTGGCGCCAGCTCTTTTCTGTAACACTGCATGGACTGTAGGGTGTAACGTAGCGACTGTCTCACAGACGAGCACACCAGAGGAGTACACATGCCTCAGCTGCAGTGCTCCTGCCGTGCAAGTGTAGGCGACACTGCGGTAACTCGACAGGTACGGTCAGTTGAGGCAAATTTGGGTAAAAAAAAAAAAAAGCATGAGAATCAGCAGATTGAGCTGATCAAAGGCAGTCTCACCACACCTGCTAAGCACACTCCTCCCCCTGAAGCCCCCCGGACGGAGGGAGCGGAGGCTCATGGGTAACGCTGTCCCTCTCCCCGCAGCACTACGTCCTGATGCTGATGTCCGTGGCGGCGCAGATCTACAGGCACCCGAGCATCAAGAACTCCATCAGCATGGTGGTGGTGAAGATGCTGGTGGTGGAGGACGAGGAGGTGGGGCCGTCCGTCTCCAGCAACGGGGGCGTGACCCTGCGGAACTTCTGCTCCTGGCAGCAGCTGTTCAACCCCCCCAGCCACAGGCACCCGGAGCACTACGACACCGCCGTCTTCTTCACCAGAGAGGTGAGCGCCCGCGATCGGCGACACCACCGTGACAGCGACGTTAGGCGGTCGCTAGGCGCACGGAGCAGTGACCCTTCTTGTGTGTTTAGTGAGTTACGGGACAGGCTTCATCCTCAAAGGACTGGGGAGGGGAACTGTGCAGGGAAGGGTTATGCCGAGATGGTATCTTCATTATTCAGGTCGGGTCCACAGGAAAGATAATAAATTATAACGCTGTGTTGGCTTCAAGGCACGTTCTTGTTGTTGTTGCAGTGACTGTTTTTAGCAGTACCACAGGTGAAGGCTGTTGAGACAATAGCTGTCAGAAAATGCAGGTTGCTCTGCCCTGAGCTTGAACTGCCTGAGCGATGTGTGTCACAGGTTTCCATGGTGATAAGACAGGGTGGGGGGAGGAGCCTCTGTGCTGTTTGTGGTGAGTCGTACTTCTGTTAAACAAGATACGCACATGCTGCTTTTGGTTCTACTGTCTCTCCCGGGCCCAGATGTGGTTTCAATCGCAGGGATGTCTTGTGGTCTGTGTCCCGTGCCCAGGAAACATTAGTCTCAGTCACAGAGAACTCGCCGAGAAAGAGCTTTGACAGGCATGTTTGCTAAAGTACATTACAGATACCACACAGTTAATGTTTTTAGATTTTTGTTCTCACTTCACTAGTCAGCAACGTCTGCCAAGAATATTTATTTGCTACATTTTACGATGGAAACACTGACAAATATGTTTTGCTGGAAAGAGGTCGCTTGGAGAGAGGGAGAGAAGGAGAAAAAGAGAGTCTGTCTGGAACAAACGGAGCAGTGTCTGAAGATGCACTCACACGGTCTGAAATGTCTTCCCTCGTTCCCAGGATATCTGTGGACACCAGAGTTGTGACACGTTGGGGGTGGCGGATGTTGGCACCATGTGCGACCCCAAACGGAGCTGTTCCGTCATCGAGGACAACGGGCTCCAGGCTGCCTTCACAGCAGCCCATGAGTTAGGTGTGCATATTCATAAATCATATTCTTGAATCATTTTAATGTTTCACATTCAAATATCACATTCATGTTTAACTCTTTTACATGGTTACATGGTTTGGATTCACAGCAGTGGGTATTAGGGCTATAGTAGGTATATAAAAAAGTACAACTGTGCAACAATTATTTCACAATTGAAAAGGCATATGCAGCACATTGAGAAATTATTATCATCAGAGCATACAGCATACCTAATCATGGAGCACACCTTTTCAAACGGGTTTGGTTGCGTCATAGTCATCCCTGCAGACTAAACGTGAACACTGTGGCTGATCATTGCCCAGGAACAGGCAGATTAAACTGATGAAGGACAGGACTCCAGTTTTCAGCAGTGTACAGTAGGTCTCAATGTAGTCAGAATCGGCCCGATGTAGTTCTCTCAGTAAACCATCTCATTTACATTTACATTTACATTTTAGGCATTTAGCAGACGCTCTTATCCAGAGCGACTTACACAGTTCACATTTATTTACATACAATCCATTTATACAGCTGGATATATTGCTGAAGCAATTCTTGTTAAGTACTTTGCTCAAGGATACAACAGCAGTGCTCCACCTGGGAATTGAACCAGCAACCTCTGAGTTATAAGTCAAGTTCCCTGACCATTGCACCACACTGCCATTACATCTCAGCTTAGCCAAAACTGACCTGATCTAATCAGAACCAATGCAGACATTGTGGTGCATTCAGAAGTGTGACGGACGGTTCCGTTTTCCTCTTTGCAGGCCACGTGCTCAGCATGCCCCACGATGACTCTAATTACTGCGAGCAGCTGTTTGGGGCCCTTGGGGAGCACCACATGATGGCCCCCCTGTTCATTCACCTCAATCAGACCCTGCCCTGGTCCCCATGCAGTGCCCTGTATGTCACGCAGTTCTTCGACAACGGACATGGTAGGCAGAGCTCAAGACCCCGAACTGTCTGTTTTATTTGTAAACATAATATTATGTTTAATTTTATTTAATTGACCTTTTTAATCACTCATTTTGTTTTACTTTCCTCCAAATTCGGAACGACTAGTCATATTTGAAACCCCGTCCAAAAACTTTGTCCATTAGAATGCATATTTGCAGGAATGCACATCCAAACGACCAGAGAAGTCGCTAATATGCAATGAGGTGGAAATGCCCTGCCTCCTTGGGTAATGCTACAGCTAATAATTGGATACCCATTTTACATTTACATTTTAGGCATTCAGCAGATGTTCTTATCCAGAGCGACTTACACAGTTTACATTTCTTTACATACAATCCATTTATACAGTTGGATATTTTTACTGAAGCAATTCAGGTTAAGTACCTTGCTCAAGGGTACAACAGCAGTGTCCCCACCTGGGAATCGAGCCTGCAACCTTTGCGTTACAAGCCCAGTTCCTTAACCATTATGCTAACACTGCCATCAGTGGGACTCCTGCCAGAACGGGCACTATCATGGTCAAGGTTTCATTCCAGAGTGTTGGGCTTGGTCATTCTGTTGGTTCCATGTTATCAAATAACAGATTCAGGTTGTTTTTGTTTACCTGTATTATTACATGCATGTCAACCTAACCAAAGGATTTTCAGTGTGTTTCGAATTTCATTTTTGGATCTAAACCTTGAAATATTTACCTGACGTGCTTACATCTTCTTATTCTGGGTGTCAATGGTAAAACAGGTTACTATTTTTAAAAAGACTCTGAAGCATATAAAACATTATAATTAACGTACTGTACATCATATAAAATCAAACTTATAACCTTCTCACCACAGCTAAATTAAAAACTCTTGCTGGTGTATTTTTATCTTGCCAAACGAAAAGGGTCGAGTGAGACGCTGATTCGAGATTGGAAGGTGGAGGAGAAATCCCACAGTATTGCAGTTCCCAGTTTTCACAAGTGTACTTTCTTTTACAATACCTTCCTTGCTTCAGCTTGCCTCCGACCACAAATGATGGACTCTGTCCAAAAGCGTGTTGTTTAACTCTGCGGGGAGATTAGTAGCAACAGTTTCCACAATGTGTCTGCTCTCCTCTGGTTTCCAGCTACCGTGCGCTGTTGTCACGGTAATGACACTGGACTTAGACGGTCCGAGCCGATAACGCGCGGGAATGCCATTCAAAGCCCTGGGTCTTCCGGTCGGCGGGGCGGGGGATGGGCCGCAGGGGTGACTTTGCTATTGTGAGGCGTGCGCAGAGAAAGCAGGCGGAATGCGAAAACGTGTCCCCGTGAGCCGCAGGGTTAACTCCGCCGTGGAGCAATGCAGCTGTAGACCCAAAGGAAGGGCTTTGCGTTGTGAAACGCCGACATCGTGGTGGATTTCTGTCCGCCAGTGTCTCGGACTGTCTTCGCGCTAAGCTCTGTCTCTGAGTCACCAGCCAATGGCTTCTCGAGCATTCCTGATTTAACAACTGTTTTCCCTCACAGCGCAAATCACGGCACAGCCAAGAACATCTTTTCTTTATCAGTCGAACAATGAGCACAAAGCAAACTGCAGTGTTGTGCAATGTACTTAAGGCTCGTGCCAAGACATCTCAAAGTCAGCCCCAATCAAGGGATTATCGTCGAGTTCATTACTTACAAATGTAACACAAATCTACAAATGAAGCAATCATTCTTTTGTTTACGCGTGATCTTAAAGGGCCATAGAGGCATCTCTGACAATTGAAACTCAGGGGTAGTGTTTGACTGGCCTTGTCATAAACATCTCCTTTCTGTGTGACTATGTGCAACCAGAATCTTTCATTGGTTTTGTTTTAGAGTATGTTCCACTAAATCATTCAGTTTCTCCCATGAGTCTCCCAACTGTAAAAAACAATAACAGCACAGAGAAACAGTGAAATATTATCAGGAAAATATTACTATATTTATATATAGTTTGTGTATTTTAAGCTCAATAGGAGCTCAGGGCCTACAGAAATGGGTCAACGCTTACCGGATGTTTGAGTGGAGGAGTGCAGGAGTGGATATATCTGTATATGGCTTTTTTAGTCGATCATAGCGAGCCGCTGGAGCTCTCAACTGCACAGCTTCTGATTTCCGCTGTTTTCGGCCTCTCGGAGGAGTCCTCCAGATGTGCGCTGATGTTATGGATTCCCAGAATGTCTGCCACATGAGTCAAGCGTTCTTTAATGTTGCACAATCCCTCTACCTACTGATTTAACTGGGGACGCCCTCCCCTCCCCCCGCCCTTCTTTTTAAACACAGGGGACTGCCTTCTAGACGCGCCGGAGAATATCCTGCCCCTTCCCACCGAGTTGCCGGGCTTCACCTACAGCCTGGATCGGCAGTGCCAACAGATCTTCGGCGAGGAGTTTGCACACTGCCCCAACACCTCCGAGTCTGACGTCTGCAGCCAGCTGTGGTGCCGGGAGGAGGGGCAGCCACACTGCACCACCAAGAACGGCAGCTTGCCGTGGGCAGACGGCACGGCCTGCGGCACCAACCTCACCTGCCTGGACGGCGCGTGCCTGGGGACCGACGAGGTCATGCAGCCCAAGGTGAGGCCGACTGATCAAATCAAATCAAATCACATTTATTTTGTATAGCGCTTTTCACAATTGAATTGTCACAAAACGCTTAACAGAGGGGGAACCCAGGCCTAGACCCCCCCAGAAGCAAGCCTAAAGGCAACAGTGGCAAGGAAAAACTCCCTTGGTAGGGAGAAACCTTGGGAGGAACCAGACTAAAAGGGGGGGAGCCCATCCTCTTCTGGCTGGCACAGGGTGTGTCCAAAATAGACCATGTCATGGTCAGTCCAAGGTGGCTCAATGATACATTGATCATCGCATCAGAGAGGAACTACATTCGCACCCTGAGCACAGCCGTCACTTCTTTAGTTTGACTGCACATTTCACATCTCGGTATGCCCTGACCCTCACCCTTTTTGGAGCAGCCTTAATGAAGTATGTCCTCATGCCTTTCTCATGGCCCGGCCAGGTCTCGTGCAGCTCAGCTGAACGTAATCAATGCTCTGATCTGTTTGCCAAAGGTCCGGCCATCACTCAGATTGTAGTCGGTGAAGCACTTTAGAAACAGACTCTCCAGCAGGGCTTCAATAAGAAGTGAGTTTATGATCGCAGGCATGCTGGCAGTCGGTTCGACTTCTTGAACTTCTTGCTCGTAAAATAAATAAATAAATAAATAAGTGGTACGGAAACACACATGTTGAGTGTGCGTTCCTCCCCCTCCGAGAGCACCGCACATTTCTCAAGTGGTGACACATGGGTCAGGAATGCAGGAGACAGCGGGCGCGTGCCGGCCTGGAGGGCCACTCTGGCCGAGACACGGCGGGAAGGGATACGGTCCCTCGGTAATGGGGGGTCCCTCGGTAATGGGGTGATCCCTCTGTAATGGGGGTCCTCTCTGTAATGGGCTGGTCCTCTCTGTAATGGGGGGGTCCCTCTGTAATGGGGGGGTCCTCTGTAATGGGGTGATCCTCTCTGTAATGGGCTGGTCCTCTCTGTAATGGGCTGGTCCGGTCCTCTCTGTAATGGGCTGGTCCTCTCTATAATGGGGGGGTCCCTCTGTAATGGCCTGGTCCTCTCTGTAATGGGCTGGTCCTCTCTGTTTGGGTGTTGCAGGTGGTGGTTGATGGGAGCTGGGGGCCGTGGGGGCCATGGGGTCAGTGCTCCCGGACATGCGGAGGGGGGGTGGAGTTCTCCCACAGAGAGTGCAGTGCCCCCGAGCCCCAGCATGGGGGGAGGTACTGCGAAGGGCAGAGAGTCAAATATCAGTCCTGCAGCACCCAGCCCTGCCAGGATACCAACGGTAAACTCCCCACTACCGTACCCCAATACACATACACACTAACACACTGCCAACCACTTTATTATTGTTAGATAAAACAAATGAACTGCCATTGTGGTTTCTCTGCAAAGCAGTAGTCACGAGAGTGCCAGACTTTGAACCGCAAAATGGTACTATTGGTGACAATACAAATTTGTGACAATACTATTAGTGTTTTGTTGTGGAGACGGTTCATGGGAGTCAGTGCTTGAAAGCATACGATATCTTTGCCCACTATTGGGATCATGAAGCTTCCTTCCATCATGAGAGGACGCTTCAGTACCCCTACAGTTCCCTCGCTATAATCCCATGAAAAAACAGTTCATCTGTGGGTGGTGTATGTTTTCCCATTCCTGGGTCGATTTCCTTTCTGTGCTCAGCCAATGAGAAAAGTGTACATGGGTTGCCATATTGAGGAATGAGAAACAATGAACTACGATGGATGAGAAACAATCTCTCAAGAGACAGAGGGTGGGATTTTCCTCTTTGCTGAGCAGATACCTGTGGTTGTGTGGACTTTAAAAGGATGATGGATACATTCTTGATGAAAAATCTCCATTCCCTATGGACTGCTTTCTCTAACCCCTGGTGGATCATTTCACTTAGTTTCTTTTTCTTTTTCGTAGGCAAGAGCTTCAGAGAAGAACAGTGTGAGAAGTACAACAGCTTTATTTACCTGGACATCCAAGGGTACATGAAGCAGTGGATCCCCAAATATGCGGGCGTGTCGCCCCGGGACAGGTGTAAGCTCTTCTGCCGCGCCAGAGGGAGCAGCGAGTTCAAAGTTTTTGAGGCCAAGGTGGGTCTTGGTCCCTCCTCCACTGCCTTAACCGCCGCGCGCTATTCACTGCATTCCAGCATGCACGGGTGCTTCATTATTCAATGCTGTTACGATGGAAAAAGTGGCCACATTTATCGCTATGCCATTTGTGAACAATTGTAGTTCACAAGTGCTGCTCAGTGCCCTCCGCTGTAATTGTTCTTGCTTTCTTCCTTTCACTTCTTCCTTCTTTCCCATGTGGGTTCTGTCGACTCCTCTCTTCTTCTCTCCTCTTGTCCTCATTTAGACTCTATTTAGACTCTCCCAAAATGCAGGGTGCATTGACCCTTTGGCCCCCTTGACTCCCTTGGCCTCTCCTCTGGTTCATCCAAATGAACTGCGGCTCTCTGCCTAGCTCGGCCATATAAATGACATGGTTAAGCGTTAAGCTAAAGACTTTCCATGGTGACGAGCCGTCAGACTCTGTGCTTCACACTTAAGATCCTGTCCCCGCCAGTTCTGAACAGAATGTTCTGTCACCAGACCTCTTGAAGTCCTCTGTGGTTTTAACAGCTGTCGGAGCTCCTCGTCAGAGAGCAGGGGGGCTCCCTGAGCTCTATCGGTCTGTTCGAGAGCTTTTGCCATTTGCCTTCCTGTGTCCTGCAGGTCGTTGATGGCACCACGTGTGGTCCAGACACCACGTCCATTTGTGTCCAGGGCCAGTGTATAAAAGCAGGCTGTGACCTGGAGATTGGATCCGGCAAGAAGCTGGACAAGTGTGGTGTGTGCGGAGGCAATGGCTTCAGCTGCAGGAAAATCACAGGCTCCGTCAACAGAGCTGTGTAAGTGTGGCCTTTTGGGCATTATTGATGCAAACATACACACACACATACACACATATACACACACACACACTCACTCACACACACACATTAATTTATTTGTTGCAATTAAGGTTATACTGACACGAATCACGGATCTCCTGGTTATAGTTAGCTAATGCAATGCAGGGCCTAGGCTGTATGACTCCGCCTGTACCAGTAGAGCTCACCTTTGCAGACTGAGCCATTCCAGAGCTCTGAGTGCCATTAGAAATTCACAAGAAACTCATTATCAGGAAAAACAGCCAAGCGTAATTTAAGTTGTTGTTGTTGTTGTCGCTTTTGCAGTTATGGCTACAGCGACATCGTGACAATTCCCGCGGGAGCCACCAACATCGACGTCAAACAGCGCAGCCACCGCGGAATCAAGCACGACGGGAACTACCTGGCCGTGAAGCGCGAGGGCGGGCCCTACATCCTGAACGGCAACTTCTCCGTGTCCACCGTGGAGCAGGACATCCCGGTGCAGGGAGCGGTGCTGAAGTACAGCGGCTCCTCCACCACGCTCGAGAGGATCCAGAGCTTCCAGCAGCTGCGGGAGGCCATCACCATCCAGCTGCTCGCCACGGCCGGCGACGCGTCCCCGCCTAAGGTCAAGTACACCTTCTTCATCCCCAAAGACGTGTCCTTCAGCAAGGCCAAAGAGAGGAAGGCCTCCCCGCACGCCCTCCAGCCCTTCGGCGTCCCCCAGTGGACGCTCGGGGAGTGGTCGGAGTGCTCCAAGAGCTGTGGCTCGGGGTGGTCTCGGCGGAACGTTGAGTGCAGGGGGGACAGCGGCTTCCTCTCCGGGCTCTGCGACAGAGACCTGAAGCCCACGGACATCCGGCCTTGCGCCGACCTGCCCTGCCCCCTCTGGCAGATGGGACCCTGGTCCTCTGGCCCCGGCGAGCGCCACCGCAGCGTCGTCTGCATCGACTACACGGGCAAGGCGGTGGAGTCCGACAAGTGCGACCCGGCCAAGAAGCCCGCGCCCGTCGCCGTCCGGTGCCTTTCCCAAGAATGCTGAGGGCCAGAGGAGCAATGCTGAGCTGAAGCAGAGCAGCTGGTGCGGGGAGAGAGAGAGAGGGAGAGGGAGAGAGAGAGGGGGAGAGAGGGGAGGGAGGGAGGGAGGGGGGAGGGAGAGAGAGAGAGAGAGGGGGAGGGAGGGGGAGAGAGAGAGGAGGGGGGAGGGAGGGGGAGAGAGAGAGAGAGGGGGAGAGAGAGGGAGGGAGAGGGGGAGGGAGAGGGGGGAGGGGAGGGGGAGGGAGGGAGGGAGAGAGAGAGAGAAGTGGAGAAGATGGAGGAGTAGAGTAGTGAACTACTAACCAGACCCCTGACCATGCTTGGGAGAAAAGCAGGGAAACTCTAGGTTAGAGATGAGAGAAGAGTGCACTAACTGACCCCAATCATTGTTACAGAGCGTTAGCCTGTCTGAAAGATTAACTTAATATGTTTTTCATTGTGTTTTATTGTTGTTGTTTCTATTACTATTTTTTTAAATAACCACTATTGAAGTTTTTACCCAATAGAGATCTACCTCAGAGGATGTGAAATTGTGATCTTATAGATATTAGGTGAAGATACTGTATGCGTATTGTTTTATCCACAAAGGGAAGCTACCTTTGCATGATACCTGCTGACAGACACAGTTGGAGTGAAAGTAGCTCCACTCTTCCTCTGCAGTTTGTTGGTCTGCAGCTTAGGCCAGCGACTGAACAGAAGCACGGACTCTAAATGCTCGACCGTTTTCATAATTTCCCATTTTAGTGTGTGTCATTTCCATTGGAAGCGAGCAAACAAGAAGGGATTTTTCCTCTAATGTTTTATTGTTGTCATTACTGTTTAAAAAGAAAATATAAGCATGAAAAAAATTCTGTACAAAGGTGTGGCTCCTGAACATTTTAAACATTCTTTTCTGTTTATTGAAATGCTGCATATATCCAACCTGTGAGTGTGCAGTGCAATTGGCACAATAGCAACTTGATCATTGATGCTATTTTATAACATCATGTTTTAAATCATCTGACAGATTGATGTTGCCCCTTTAAGAATTATGTCATTATTAAACATTTATCCTGTCAGCACTGACCCAATATTTAGGTTAAGTCATCAGAGAAACTTGGTAACAGATAATTGCATAAATCCCCCTAAAACTATGCCTTTTAAGTCCCTTCTGAAGATTAGATTATTTTATTAATCCAACTGAAGCCACACGAATGTCCTCAGAAAAGCCTTTTGTTAGTTTTTCTTGAAAGGTTCTTCCAGACCCCATATTTTTTTGGTTAGCCTTGTTGTCACTGTAATCACATGCATAAATAATATGTGGCACTGTGAGAAAAATAATCTCATAGTTTTACCATTGACAAAGGCCACAAAAATAACCTGTTATTGTGAAATGATAATAGCTGCTACAGCTACATAATTTCTTTCTGTAGCTATATGACAAGTAAAGATGTATAGATTTTCTAGAACGTTTCCACCTCTTAAACTTTTCCAAAAAAAGGGTTGGACAGAAATCCCTTTCCAGTGCTTCATGCAGACTTTTTAATACCTGTACGTTTTACTGTCATTTTAAAAACAAAAATGTATTGTTGCTTTCATTTTTTGCCTTGTGGGCGTACAATATACATGAGATTTTTCCCAAAGAAAATTACGTTTTATGGTTACAAATGTTAAAACCCAATATTTTTGTTTCTCTATATTATGACCGTGTAAAAATGGTGACTTCCTGTTCCTGAGTGACAGGTATTTATATGCATCCATCAATTAGCAATGAACAGTATTCACCCTTTATCTTCAGAAAGCTCCCCCTTTGTGACAAAATCGCTTCAGACGTAGTGTACGCTAGGTTGAATGAATCAGGAACTGAATTTATATCTGTTTTTGTATCAGAGTGTGAAACTACATTTGGAGTTTTTTTTACACCTGTGTTGTGTGAAAAAGAATCATAGCTTAGGAAATGACTTGCTCCTTGCAGTAATGGTCAGGAGTCTGATCTAATGCATCCCAGTGTGGCAGAGGCGGTGGAATGACCCACCATTTCCTCTAGTCAAGAGAGTTACTTACCCCTTGTTTAAATGCATGTAGTAAGAGAGGCCTTCCACCTTTGGAAGGAATGTGGTTAGAGATGTATTGAAATGCAACCAAAGAGAATCAATATAAAAACAGGAACATGCTTATTGGCTGTCCACATATTTAAATTTCTCTAGCAGCTAACTGTCTGCCACGTGCAGAAAGAGTCCAACAGGTTTAGTAAACAATGTTTTGCGCTGATTACAAACATATGTAATTCAAGATTCAAAAGGAAAACAATGCTCTTTTATGTCCATGTTTTGTATTTCAGATATCTCTATTTAATTGTGTGATGTAGCATTCCGGATGTGTACAAATGACAAAACAAAAAACATAATGGCATTGTATCCCTTCAGTGAAGGACTGTACTATTGCATTATTATAGCTTCCTTTCAAAAGCTATTTATTTTTGTAAAATTTATACGTTTGGACATCAAATTATAACAGTATGATTTTTTTTTAGATGCTGCTGTCTTCCAGAATTGTATGTAATTAACGAAATGGTCAAACAAAATAAGTGAATAAAGATGCCTCTATTAACAGACCTGTCCCTGCTTTGTCTCTTGTTTTTCCTCACAGAAATAACAATACTGGTTCATATCCATTCATTTTATGTTTTACACCTTTTGTTTCCTTCCCCAAATTGGTACTGCTAATTGAGCCTTGCACGATGCACTGCAGCTGAAGTGTGTGCCCTCCTCTGATGCACTCGTCCACAAGCCAGTGTATTTTAATATATAATATATGCCATTTAGGAGACGCTTTTATCCAAAGTGACTTACAGTAGTGAATGTATATATTTTTCAGTATATTTCAGTATTGAACCCACAACCTAAGCATTGCCAACGCTGTGCTCTACCAACTGAGCCACCACAGAAATACACTGTATTTTCCTGTGCTATAGATTATGATAGATGCCCAGCACTGCAGGTCTGAAAGACACGCCTCAACTGCAGTGGAAATGCAGTTGTCATGTTCAGGTGTGCTCTGGTACGTGAGTGTCCCCTACAGAAAGTGACGTGGATAAGAGTGTGATTAGTTCCCAGAGTTAGTGACTTGAGTCTCTAGCTCAGCTGGGCTAAATCGCTCTCTTATCGCGTTGAGATCCTCAGTTCGAAACTTGCAGCGGACAGAACAAACTCCGTTACACGAGCATTGCCTTAGTTTATGAGTTTACATACAGCATTTCTCAACATTAGACTGCAGATCCGGGCCCAGACGTCTCAATTATGATGCTACTCAATACAAATATTAATAAGAATGTGACCTTTGGTTGAGGACAAGGATGACTGTTTTCTCCATTCAATCTGGAGCTCTCTCAACCCTGAAACCATTTTATCATGGTATGAGATTTCAGGTTTGTTAAAGCTTTTTAAACTTGAATGTGATAGTTCACTGTCACAATGAAAATTGCACATTTTGAACACGACCTACATGATCGATGTAATGCTTATTTATAATGATTTTTAATTCATTTCTCAAAAGCAAAATTATATACAATCCAATAAGAAATATTCAAATAACTCAATTCTGATGGGTGCAGTCTGAAACACATTGTGAGAAGAAGATTCATTATTCAGTTTGATTTGACAATATGGCCCGTAGGTATGAGTGAATGGTGTGTGTGCCCTGCGATGGATTGGCGACCTGTCCAGGGTGTATTCCTGCCTCTCGCCCGGAACGCATGCTGGGATAGGCTCCAGCCCCAAGGCGGCACGGTGGTGCAGTGGATAGCACTGTCGCCTCACAGCAAGAAGGTCTCGGGTTCGAATCAGGCCGGGGCCTTTCTGTGTGGAGTTTGCATGTTCTCCCCGTGTCCGCGTGGGTTTCCTCCGGGTACTCCGGTTTCTTCCCACAGTCCAAAGACATGCACGTTAGGCTAATTGGAGAGTCTAAATTGCCCGTAGGTATGAGTGTGTGAGTGAATGGTGTGTGTGCCCTGCGATGGATTGGCGACCTGTCCAGGGTGTATTCCTGCCTCTCGCCCGGAACGCATGCTGGGATAGGCTCCAGCACCCCCCCGCGACCCTGACCAGGAATAAGCGGCTTAGACAATGGATGGATGGATGGATGATTTGACAATTGGCTAGCTGCAATCCTGACAGTGACAGATAATCTCTTCAACCCACTAACATACGCAGGGAAACTATGACTGGCTAAGAGGCTGGGTAGATTAAACTGTTGTGAAGTATGTGATCACATGGAAAAGTGCAGAAACTGCATCAACCCCACATTTGAGTTTGACCATGGAGATATTTTAAAGACATGGATGGGCCCTAACAAATTATCTGAAAGCAGAAATACCACTCTTGCCCTAGCTGCCAAGTGGTTTATTAATGTCTTCTGGTTTTAGCTTTGGATCTGATTGGCCCACTGAGCCACAGTGAATAAAGCAGGTACAGTTCTGACTGAGTGGTGTCACTGAATGTGACTCCTGCATACCATACCTGAATGAGTTATAGGCACACATATTTAGCTTCAACTAGAAAACAGTCCATCCAATCGTGGCTAATCATACTGTGTGTTGGTATGAGGTATCAGTGTGACATGAGTGATCAAACAAACTCACACAACAGAGCAAGGGACCAATGTCAATGCATGTCTATGCACATGTTAGGCTACAGCAAGAAGGGGGCTGAGGTCATAGATAATAGTCATAGAGGTCACAGTGGTTCTGTGTGGCTCAGTAGGTAGGGCATGGCATTGGCAACGCTTAGGTTGTGGGTTCAATTCCCATTTGGACCACATATACTGAAAAAATGTATGCATTCACTACTGTAAGTTGCTTTGGATAAAAAGCGTCTGCTAAATGGCATATAATATATATTATTATAGATAAGGGCCTGGTATTTGTTTGTCTGCAGAATGCTTCACTAGATGGTGCCTCCATGATCAAAATATCATCCCATAGATGAGTCCAGATCCCTGTCAGGAACAAACATAACAAAACGTGAAGAACTTCAGCTGTGCCTGGAAATGTACAGCTAATTGCATGGGTTAGAGATCAAAAATGCTCTTTTACCTTTGCCATGTCCAAACTGCCTTGCTGTTTTGGATAGGATGCAGTCAATTGATATTAGGTGTTTATTTTTATTTTTATTTAAGCAAATAATACCACTTTGCCCTTGAACTACTACATACATATATATATATATATATATATATATATATATATAGTCAACAAATTAAAAGGCAAATCCTTTTTTATCAGTATCCTTTTTTAAATATATAATTATATTGGCCAAGTCTGTATTGGCCATGTCTGGCCATGTTTACTGTATTTAAGACAGGACATCTTAATTGGCAAATCCTTTATACCTTTAAAATTATTATATTGGCAAAACTGTAAAAATTACTGTATACAAGATTTGTTAATTTGCCCTTTTTAATACAAAACTGTAAAAAACAAAAACTATTCAACTATTCTTAGTTGACTCGCCATAACTGGGACCAAACGGCATTGGATGGCTTCTCCCTAAGTGTGAATTGAACAGTGCTACGCATTGCATGATGGGACAAAAATAAAGTGCAAAAAATATTCACACAGTGGGGACAAAGAAGAAAGGCGAAGCGGAAGGGATTGTACTGTAAACTTTCAAACTATTGGTAGCGCTATTAAAGATAGCATCAAACAGATAAGTTGTCCGACAAAACGGGAAAGCAACCTTTACGTTGCCCAACTGCTACAATTGACAAAGAAATGGGACTTTAATTTGCCTCTGTGAGCAGCCCTACCAGCTAATCGTGTGCTTCACGGCCGACCGTGGTGTGTTTACCCCGGTCATATTCGTCTCTACAAACCTGAGGCTTTCAATTAAACGACAGGCCGGATCGCCGCACGTTTTTCTTGCGCAAGGTAAATGCTTAGAATTAACAGCGATTCGATATCGAACAACTTTGTGATGAATGGGAAATGCTTTTAGATGTAGCTAGGGAGTTAGCTAGCTAGCGTAAGAGATAACGAAGTCCCGGTTTATTGACTGGCTAGCTCACTTTCTAACTAGCTAGACAGTTATGCTAGCGTTACCTAGGCCAAATTCATTTATGTTACCAGTATGAAATAAACGCGTATCTAGTCGCAAGTATACGGTTGTACATTACGAACCGATTTCCTATTTGTCCTGCTAACACGGCTGCATTGCACAAAATAATTCGATCTCAAAAGAGCAACAACACTAACTATGTGGCTGAGCCGCAAATAAACAGCTAGCCAGCTAGTTTGTTTGCTAACGAATCTATTTAATATGTTAGCTAGCGAGCTGGTTTGATTGCTTGCCAGCAAGTGAATTAGTTAAAACGGTTAACCTCCCTCCCCTGTGCCCACGCTCGCTCGCTAGCTAGCCTGGTACCTAGCTGTATATCGCAACGTAGCGCGAGCTAGTTTGCCAGTTAAAGAGCGCGAGCTGCGTGTTGACAGCAGTCGATCCGAGCGTGCTCGAGCCACAGTTGCCGCGCGATGGAAAATCATTGTAAACAAAGTAGAACGAGCAGGTTCCTTTTAACCCCGCCCCCTCACTTTCCCTCCAACTCGAAAACAAGAGCGGACCACTTGAGTTACTTAGGCGGGTTTGTTTGCACTGTCTACATTCAAACCGACACGTTTTAAGGCTAAGGTAACGCTGTCCACAAACCCAGTAGCCCAACGACAGCATTGATAAAGGGGGTGTTTGTGTAAGGTTTTAGGCGTACCCTAATTATAGGTACATATCACCTGAATATAGTTCATTGACTGTAGTTATTTGGAATTCATGAGGTTAATGTGAACAGCACTTTCTTCATCTTCCAGGCATTGGAAACGTGTGTTTTGATGTTTCCATGTCAAAGTGACATTATAATTTATTTTAAAACGACATGGGTGTCGTTTAAAAATGTACTGTTGTAGTACTTTGGTGTATGTAGTATGGTATTTCCCAAGTCAAATTGACACAGCATTTTGTACTAATTCACAGAAACTATCATACTGGCATCGTATGTAATTTACAACGGCAAACTGGTGTGAAATATAGAGGTGTCTGGCTTGGATAGTCACCAGGGAGTAGGGTCTGCTCTAATCCAATTTCATGTTGTTACTCTAGTTTACCATAGCACTGTAATAGGTTATTCCGGTTGACCTAACCCTATCAGGGTTTAGCTTTGACATTTTAAAATTATTATCCCCTTATAGATTGGTATTGAAGCAGCATTGTACAATATTTAGGCCCAATCAGTGAAATTTGCTTTCAGAATGAGTGAGATTAAGTCCATTTATATTCAACCAGTGGCCATTTTCATGTCAACACTATGCAGAACCAGTGACCACAGTCACACAAATGCGACCGAAATTTGACCCACATAATTCAGTTGTTACGCAAATATTGAATTGGGGCCAAAAATCTTGCACTTTTTAAAAAATGAATAAACTTGTTTCCCCCTAATTTGTATTTTTCTCCTAATTTGGAATTCCCAGTTGTACTCCTAGGTCTATTCCATTGCTGCAGCGTCCTCTGTAAATTCATGGGAGCGCAGACGCACTCAAAAGCGCACTCTTTCATTCTGCAGCCCACCACCCAGTCCACCACAGGAGTCGCTTTTGCTCGATGAGAATGGCCAGCTGACCGGAGCCCTCCCTCCCTGCTGTCGTGATGCTACGGCCGATTATCCGCTGCCCCTGCAGGGCTGGAGGCCACAGCCAGCACTGGCACGGTCGGGATTTGACCCCAGACCATGTGGTGTGTCCTGGCTCTGGAACACACTACTTTAGCATGATGAGCAGTCTGACAGCCCAGATACTACACTTTAAACATATGACAAAAGTATGTATTTTGGGTTGAGTTTCCAGTGGCATTTCTCATCATTTTGTGTCTCTGGTCTTGCTTGGAGACAGGATCAGTTTAATTTCTTACTCTCCAGTATGCTGATATTGCAGTATCATAGACAGTTTTCGCCCCTTGCTTCATTAATAAGGGGTTCTGTGGATGTGTCAGGAATTTCAGACAGTATTTTCATGCTGTCTGTTTTTGAGAGATGAGCAGCAATTTCTGGATCAAGAGACGCTAGCTACAGGTTTTTTCAACTTCACAGCTAGACACGGCGTGTATGGAGATGTTGGGGTTTTACTGAACATAGGTATAATGCGTGTAATAAAATTGGTTCATTTAGTATTACATTTGCAAGGGCCACAACCTTTTCAAGCACGATTGCTTCAACGTCAAGGTGTCGCCATGGCAGATTACAATGTGAATCCAGCCTGAAAGAAGTCTCCAGTCCTCTGTTTGTGTGCATGTGTTGAATGTGTTGTATGTATGTGCAATGACTGTGTAATGATCTCATTACTCAATGTAAAAATATCTGTGAATACCGAACAATAAGAAAATAAATCAATAAAAACCATCTTTCACATACTCAATGGATACACCATCTCAGTGTCAGCAATGTATATACAGTAGAACCTCAGAGAAAAGAATCTCAGAGTTATGGGTTGACTGGTAAACCAAATGGGCTATGAAAACGGAAGTAGCAAACACACTTCACCATATCAGTATTGAGTGCTTTATTATCACTGATGCAAGAAGACATGCATCAAACTGAAATGAGTCACACTTTCCACCAATAAAACACTCAAAATACTATCACACTTTGACAAAGTGCTTTAGCACTATTGGCAAATAATAGAATCAACATTGTTTTCCTCCCGCAAGTGGTTTCAATGTCCGACGCTGGCCACGGCATGGGTTCGATTCCCTGGCAGCGCCAGGGTCTGCTCTGCCCCAGGGAGGGGGGAGGGAAGCCGACAAGATGTCTCCTGCACACAGGAGTAGCTCTGGGGTGCCGGAGTTACGGTCGACAGCATGACGAGTGCCGTCTCGGAGGAGACGATACTTCGCCTTTGTCACTACCGGTCATCGATTATATAATAAAACACAAAAAAATCTGAAAACTAAATTTAAGAAAAAGAAAGAAAATAAATAGTGTTGATTCTGATATAAGACAACACTAATGTAAGTACAATGCCAAACAAATTATTTAACATTTTTAAATGGGTGTGTTTTTACATCACTTTCAAAGTGTGGTTCTGTGTGGCTCAGTAGGTAGAGCTCGGCGCTGACAACGCTTAGGTTGTGGGTGCGATTCCCACTGGGACCACATATACTGGAATATGTATGCATTCATTACTGTAAGTCACTTTGGATAAAAGCTAAATGGCATATATAAAGTTTCAAACAACCTCCATTCCCAATGTGTTCCATTCTCAGTGGTTCTACTGTACATATTTTCTGCAATAACAGCAGTAAACCCTATATCACTGCAACATCCAACCAAATTCCTGAATGAGAGTAGTGTTAAATGTATTTTATAGTACTGCAATAGTAGCTGTACTGTGGCATTACTGTAGAGCTGGTCTCTTACGAAAGCAGTTTCTTCTGAAAACTGATAAGGAGATGTGAGGGGAGAGTCAAGCCTTTGTGCACACTGATTTCACTCCCTAAACCAGATTATATTTACAAAGTCACCCCTTGGTGTGGTTATATTTATGTCTGTCAACCCAAACTCACCCTTGAATGAGCTCATATCTGCATATATCAACACAAGCTCACATGATAGGGTTGACAGACTTAAGAGCTTGTCTTATTGTCTTTCATAGTATGATACAACTCTTTATCCTGTGGGGTTGTACTGGGGTTAGTTTTTGTTCTCCTCTCTAAATTCCCACTCATCTGCATTGTTTTCTCAGTGGATTGAAACCGACAAGTTGTAAATCAGCGCTCTTGGGGACAAATAAGAAGCAGACCCCGGCAGCACAAGTTTGTCTCATTCTTGGCGTGGGGTGGAAGGGTCCTGGGTGTCTGGGTCTGTCCAGGGAAGCATCGCTCATGTGGAATAAAGCAGTCTGTCTGCAGCGTGAAGGAAGGGCCAGGCCAGCACAGAACTGCAGCTTGTTTGTCTGTGAGGAGAGCCTCTCTGTGCAGACAGCTGTGCAGATGGCTTGGCAGATAACGCGGTCCGCGCAGGCTGGTGAGTTGGGCGGGCTGTTTCTGCAGCGGGAGTGGTTTCTGTGTCTGCACAGTATATCTCATTAATCTGTCCATTGAATTCGCTACGCCAGTGTAAAGACAGGGCGCAACCTTATGTCTCAAGGGCCTACCTTGTGTCTGCAACCCGTTTACTTCATAGTGGCTGTCAAGGTCTGCACCATAGTTACTGCTGACCTGCTTTGGCTGTGTGAGCCGCTGCGGGGCCCCCTGCTGGTGACCCCAAAGCACAGTTCATACTTTACAATCGAACCCAAATGAGAATGCCCATGGGGCGAGCCGAAGATCTGAGCTTGTTAGTTCGCCTGCTGCCTCTTTGATTGTTGTGCGTAGTTGCTTATTATTTCCCCTATGACATCTCTGCATTCCAAAGATGTCGCAGACGTGAACTTGTCCCACTGGGGCCACATATACTGAAAATGTATGCATTCACTACTGTAAGTCGCTTTGGTTAAAAGCGTCTGCTAAATGGCATATATCATATATTATATATTAACTTCTTGGGATCCGGGATGCTTGACTCAAAGGCATCCATGTTGGCAGAACATCAAAGGTGGTTCTGTTTGCTTGTTCTGTTTTTTATTTCAACGTGGTAAGGCACGAGCAGCAAAGTGTCATCCAGAGAGCAGTAGACCTGCCCGCTCACTAACCCAGTACAGCTCACCGCAGCTTTAGTAAACCCAGGCTTCAAATACCAACTCACTAAGTCATTTACAGCTGACCGCTCCCCTTCCGTAGACCCAGGAAGCTTCTCTATCTTTCTTTTAAATTTGTTTGTTTAAATCAGATTTTTCCCCAGTTTTTCTCCCAATTTGGTAGCCAGTTACACCCTCTATTTCTTTACATTTACCCTCCCCCCACGAGCCCAGGGAGTCAAGCCAGTTTTTCCCTTAGAGGGACGCCTTTCACGCATCTCGGCGAGCTTGTACCTGCTCTCCCTCCCTCCCTCCGGGGCAGTCAGCCAATCGCCTCCCTCGACTGGCCTCTCGGCCAGAGCCGAGCTGGCACAGCCGGGTTTTGAACTGCGGCTGCAGTGGGCAACCTGCACTCCGGACGAATGCCTCTACCGCTACACCACCCAAGGCCCCTAGGAAGCTTAGCTCTAAACCAGTACGGCCGAATGTCACTGTAGCAAACCCGAGCAGCTGCTGCCTGAACAAGTACCGCCAAATGCCCCGTTACTGTCCCTGTCTGCCAGACCGATGCTGCTGTGGACCGATGATGCTTCCATGTTGTGATTAAAGGACAGCTGGTTATGATTGGCTGCTTAAAAAAAATTCAAGAGATGGAGGCTTATTTTTCTGAATTTCTTTGTAATTGTGTGCAGGTGTGGCAAATTAGCCGACTTTAATGTAACTACTGGGTAGAGAACGAACATTGTTAAAATAATTAGTTCGCCTCAAATTCCAGTGACTAGTGCAATGCACATATACGTATGTGTAGCCCATGCATTTATCTATTTTTTATGTTCCTCCCCTCTAGCTTGCTATCTCCCTCATGAAGTTGAACAGGGTGCTGCTGTCTTTTCTTTCAACAGCCTTTGTGCATGTTTTTTATTTTTGTCCCACATTTCGAAAGCCCTAACTGTAGGCCCGTCCCATCACTGCGCCGTCCTCTCGTCAATCCAGGAAGGCGCGCACTAACGTGTCGTGTCCTCGTAAACATGTTTCAGCTTTGTCACATTTGCCAGTTAGGATGACTGGGTGCTACACTGTAAAGTTTGTCATGCAAGTTATGCAGTGCGACCCCATAAATTCTGCTCCGCACCCCACAGCCGGCTCCTGACAGTAAGATGATTCCACGCCGCACTATGGCCGCCATGTGCAGGAACACTGCGCTCTACCAAATGCCAGCAGTGTTTTCCTTACTGATAAGGAGAGTTCCAGTTACACCAGGGGTGGGCAATCTTACCCTGTGTGGGCCGGTGTGGGTGCAGGCTTTTGTTCCAACTGAACAGTGGCACACCAGATTCCACTAATCAAAGCCCTGATTGAAGACTTTGATTAGCTGATTAGTCAAATCAGGTGAGCTACTGCTCGGCTGGAACAAAAGCCTGCGCCCACACCGGCCCACACAGGGTAAGATTGCCCTACACCGTCTGAGAGCCTATTGCCTTACTTCACCTCCTGTCTGTTTTGGGTCTAGAACAGAAGACCTCCTGTCCAGTAATGGGAAGCCTTGTATGTTACTCTAGGGATTTATTTGGATATTAGCTTCTGAAACCAGGAATGAAAAGTTTGTTCTTTTTCTATTTGTGTTACTTGTAATGCGTTGAGTGTTAGCACGGTCCGACTGGCTGACGTTGCTGCTGAGGTGAGCTATGGCTAGCCGTATGCCTCAGCCTGTCCTGACAGTTTTAGGCTAGTTTAGCGCTAAAGAACATTCCCCACAGTGAGCCCCTTCAGGAGAGCCTGTGTTTGATGGAAAATCTCATGCCTCTCCCTCCAGTGTCCTGCGCTGGACTCCACATGAGCTTGGCTTCCTTCAGGATGCATCTGCTTTGATTATTCTTACGTAACCTGGCGTTTAGTCTCCCCTACCCCCTTCTGTGGAGACATTTGTTGCATCGAGAAAAGAAATATCCTAAATGATACTGTTTAGGGAAGTTTCAAAGATTTTCTCTGTTGTTTTCCTGTTTCATTCTTTTTCTGTTTTTGTTCCCTGAAGAGCATCTCTTATGCCTTGGCATATCTGATATCCATGAATCTCGAAGAGAAAATCATTTTCCACTCTTTATTCTCTTCTCTTCTACAAGGGAGACATTATTATATAGCCTTCAGCAAATTCACCATGCTCCAATTTCTGTAACTCTTACTGAGTAGAATGATACATGTGTGGTGTAAGTAGGCAGAAGCACTACATTTACAATGCTAAACAATTTGCCCCTAGGTACAGAAGGTATCAACCTCCGCTGTTTTGAATTTTTACATTCGTGTAAATCTGTCTGTCACTGTGACACGTTGAGTAGAGGCACAAAACACAAAGTTGTCTTTTTCTGCTGTGCTGACTATATTTAGATTCACTAAATTTCCTAGGTTAATTAGATTGGCTAATTACCTGCCGGAAGTCGTTCCCAACGCAGAAACAAGTATGAAATGCGCAGTCGCAGCTGAACTGGATATTGGCCGGAATTTGAATGACAAACGTAATCGCATAAACCGATCGAGGCTTTTGCGAAGGTAGTTAGGTTGATATAGCTGGCTGAAAATGATTGCTGCGCAAATCACGGAACGTTTATTCGATATTTTCTTATTGCCGGTGAGAGATAATCAGCTCTAATTCAGTCTGGATTGTCCGTCTGTCCTCTCTGCCAGCACGGTTGTGATATTCATAATTAACTGACATTTTACAGGAATCGTGCCATTAAAATAATTAGGAGAAGAATGAAGGAAGACAGAAGCGGCCCTAATGTAGCTAATTGGCTGGATGTGTGAACGGACTCCTAAAAATATTGTCTTTGGCTGACAGACCTGGAGGTCGCTGGCATCACTTCATCTCTTATTTTTAAATTGGACGTCACGCCTCTGGACCGTGCAACCCGAGTCCTGAAGAAGCATGGAGCGATGCAGCTTTCCAAGACGAGATCTCTGCGGCGCTGGAATGATGAGTATGGCTTGTGTCATCCTGTCAGAACAATTTCAGAAGAACCCTGAGATGCAGAGCTCTCCAGGCAATCAGATTTGTGTCTCGCGACTGTCGCTGGCAGCACTGCGGGGCGGTACATTAGCGTCTCGCGAGAGCGACTCCTCGCTACAATTGGGGCGCCTCCTGTCTGGCCGTGCCTGTGCTCCGTGAAGGTGTACACCTCCGATGCAGCAGCTGTGGACTGTGGTGTGAAAAGAAGTGGCGACTGGCAGGTCGCGCGTCGCAGGAGATGGCGAAGGTGTGAGGAGGCACAGTGCCGCACACGGCCTGGCCGGGCTTTGTGGCTCGTTTAAAAACGGACTCGTGGCCTGGCGGATGGCATAGCGGTCTAACGCACCACGCTTCGGAGTGGTGTGCGCTGCCCGTCAGGGACACGGATTGAAACTTGCATCTCTACCAGACCGGCCCTGGTCGTCAGCCCGATCGGAGGCGGCATTTGGCTGTCCACCTCCAGGGGAGGGGGGAGGGAGGGCCGGCACGAGTCCGTCGAGGAGAAGGTTAAGGTGTCCGTGGAACACTCAACCAGGAATGTGTGTCTCGATCCCGGAGGACAGGCGACGGACTCGTGAGGGTGGGGAATTGAAGTAAACAGAGGGTTTAATTGGCAACCAAATTGGGAGAAAAACGGGAAAAAAATCCAAAATAAATGTATTAAAAAATTAAAAAACTGACTCGTCAGGAGATAAGCGCGCCTCTCGGCTTCGTTGGTTAGCCTTCCAAAATGTTTCACAATTTACGGAGAAATGTTATCGTTGGGCGTTCGCTCGTACATGTGTGAGTGCGTGCGCTTGCGCGTGTGTGCTCGTCGGTTCCGACACGCTCCTGCCAAAGGACGACAGACCTGAAATCAATCTGAGCCCCAGCGCCTTCGAAATGTCAGCCTCCATGCTTGTCTTGGCCTTGTGCTCATCTGTTGACTGTGTGTGTGTGCGCGTGCGTGCGTGCGTGGGTGGGTGCGCGCGCGCGTGAGCATGTGTGTCTCTCCGTCGTCTGGCCTGCTGATACTCACGCTCAAAGGGAAATTAACAAGGACACTGGACATGCTTGGTTAAAGCGGTGCTCCGTTGTCCCTGATTTTTTGACAGCGTCATCGGAGTGTGTGAGGCCTGTCTGACTACGCACCAGCGATCCGCACCCTGCCGCCTGCTCCCGTCGCGGTTTGCTTTTTACATCATGGGCTGTTTCAGCAACCGGCGTAACCACAACAGTGATGACACAATGCCTCCGCCCGTTCAGACGTCTTACCTTAACGACATTTTTCCCCTCTTTTGAATTTTTCCGGAGCAGTGATGTCTTTGTTCCTGAGTTGCGTACGCTGCGACGTAAGACACGTTCTGCCTGGACGCTGTCGGCACTGCCAGTTGAACGATAGTCGACTCAAAGATGCTTTAGCATGTTTATCTCAAGGGAAAGCTCACCTCTGCCTTGTCTCACGCTACTTTAGATAGATAGATAGATTCTTTATTGTCCTTTACAGGAAATTCATGGGTACATCCACATTTGTGCCTATATACACAGTCATATTCATATACACATGGTCAATACCGAGGTATTTTGTTCAGTGATGCTATGGCAGAGGGGACAAAACTCCTGCCAAAGCGTTCCCGTTTCCAGGCAAGGGTTCTATATCTGCGACCTGATGGAAGTAGTGTGAAGAATGGGTTGAGAGGGTGGCTGGGGTCATGTGCAATGGTACGTGCTCTGCGTGTAATGGCTCTGCTGTTGAGGTCTGAGAGGTTGGGGGTGGGGAGGCCAATACAGGTTTACAGGTCCTGAACAGTCAAAATCAAAATTTTTCATCAAATAGGGTGATGTTTGGGGGAAACCAGATGAAATCTGGATGTTGAAAGCTTGAAAACGGACTGTTGTGGGTACGCCGATAAAGCTGGGTCAGGCTCCTCCTTTGTGTGAAGAAATAAATAAATCATTCTGGTGTTCTAATCCTATTGGCTGGGATGGGAGTATTTGTGACATCAGAAATTCCAGCTCATTTTAATGCACCAATGACAGCTTACCAAAACAGCCATCACATAGAGAAGACTCATTCGCATTGTGTACTAGCCATAAAACGTAGCTAGCTATAAAAAGTCAAAGGTGACGGACAGCCATAGGTGTTAGCTAACATGTTAAAACCTCACTGTGTCAAAAAAACTAACGTACACTCACACATTTGAGCAAAAAAAGAAGAGGAGCGAGAGAAATGATTGCAGTTTATTACATTTATCTCACATCTTCCATTTCAGATGCACACTACTCGTGCTGACGTAGGCCAATAGGAGTGTCGAATAAGGCGAGCTCATGAATATTAACTCCCTGCCTGCCTTACAGCCCTGCTCATAGTCAGAGATGAGCGATATATATCATCTCTGATATCTCCCAAGTCTGAGCATTTTCATCAGGGAAAAACCAGGTTGATTTGTTGCCAGGTCATTTACACGTGAAACTCCATGACTGTGCAGGACCTTTATCCTCTCTCAGTTGAATGAAAGTGTACATATCGAGGTGTTGATTTATCTCATTTCTGTTTGTAGGTAATCCCGGTTACCTTCCAGAGAGGGCAGGCAGAGCGGACGGTAATATGGGCGTAAAGACGTTCACGCACAGCTCCGCCACGCACAGCCAGGAGATGCTGGAGAAGCTGAACGCGCTGCGCAGCGAGGGCCAGCTGTGCGACGTGACGCTGCGGGTGCAGGACAAGCTCTTCGTGGCGCACAGGGTGGTGCTGGCCTGCTGCAGCGACTTCTTCCGCTCCAAGCTGCTGGGCCGGCCCGACGACCGCCACAACAACGTGCTGGACCTGCACCACGTGACGGTGAGCGGCTTCACACCGCTGCTGGAGTACGCCTACACCTCCACGCTGTCCATCAACACGGAGAACATCATCGACGTGCTGGCGGCCGCCAGCTACATGCAGATGTTCGCCGTGGCCAGCACCTGCTCCGAGTTCATGAAGTCCAGCATCCTGTGGAACGCGGGGCCGGGGGCGGGGGCGGGGCCGGGGGCGCGGCGCAGGAGAAGGCGCGGGGAGACTCCACCCCCGAGGTCCCGGCCGCCTGCACGCTGACCCCGCTGGACGGCGGCAGCAGCCTGTCGCCGGTGTCCTCCGAGTGCAGCGTGCTGGAGAGGCCGCCGCCCGTCTGCCGGGAGTCCCGCCGCAAGCGCAAGGCCTTCGCGACGACGTCCCCCGAGAGCCCGCTCAAGTCCCCGCCCATCCCCAACCCCTCCCCTTCCTTCCCCGAGGCCGCCGCCCAGCCCGTCGACTCGTCCCTGGCCTTCCCGTGGACCTTCCCCTTCGGCCTCGACCGGCGCTTCCACTCGGACAAGGCCAAGCTGCCCGGGAGCCCGCGTTGCCTGGAGACGGCCGGGCCCTCCCCCTCTGCCGCCGCCGCCGCCGCGCGCCGCCTGGCCGACTACCTCACGTGCGCGGGCTCCAAGGAGGAGGAGGAGGAGGAGGACGTGCGCGTGAAGGTGGAGCGCATGAGCGACGAGGAGGTGCAGGAGGAGGCGTCGCAGCCCGTCAGCGCCTCCCACAGCTCCCTGAGCGACCAGCAGACGGTGCCAGGGAGCGAGCAGACGCAGGAGGACCTGCTGATCAGCCCGCAGTCCTCCTCCATCGGTGCGTTCCCCTCACCCCTGCTCGTTCACAGTGGCCAGGGCAATTAGAGCCCCTCACTGGGGTGCAGTTCAGGACTGGAGACCAGGCCCTGGGACTACACTCAGGGTCTAGCAGGATTAGCCAGAGAGCAACAACAGCAGTACATGTTTTAATGTGAGGTTCTAGCAAGACCCTGGGTGAAATTTAGGAAAATTAAGCTTAACCCCGCATTCTAACAGGGGGCGATACTAGGCGAATAAATCGCCCAGTGGGCGTTCCCCACGCTTGAATGGCTTCCTCAGAAGTGCTTCCGACGTGCTTACAAGATTTTTGCATGGTAAACGAATAGTTCATCATAGATTTTGAGAATCTTTATTATAAATATTAGTTGGCTAGCAGTATTGTTTCCTTCAATCATGAACCGCAAACTCAAACTCAGACTTTTACTTGCTCTGGAAACGGCTGCGCTTGTCTCGGCGTTTTTCCAAACGTACCCATGTGATAAAAATTGCCTTTTAAGCAACACAAACATTAAATAAGATGTATGTAGGCCATATAAGTTTAGCTAGCTATAAATATTTATGCTTTTAGGATTAAATAAATAAATAAATATGGGGGTACTGCAGACCGCTGTTATCAGTTTCTGCTCATTCATGTTGAAGTGTCGGAACTAGGAACACAATTTCGGTGTTGTGTTGGTTTCCGCGTGGAAGGTAAAAAGAGCAAGACATGAATTTGACTGGCTCTTCCCGGGCGATATCGCCCGAAAGTTCAGAATTTTAAACTTTTCTGTGTCGCCGCCATGCCCACAAATCGTCGAATCGGCCAATCACCGGAAGTCGCCCGCTCTCATAGACAATCAATGCATTTCGGGCAACTAGTTGCCGAATCGCCCCCTGTTAGAATCAGGGGTAAGGGTAATTATTTGTGGCCAGTTCAAAAATAGTGGATGTCTGGTCTCCCCAAAGGCCTCATAAAAACAGTATCAGTATTTTTTTAATCATTTTATTCCTTTCTTTTAGAGTTCTCCTCAGTCCAGTTTAAAGTCTCATTTCAATAATATAATATAATATATGCAGATGCTTTTATCCAAAGCAACTTACAGTAGTGAATGCATACACTGTATGTGGTCCTAGTGGGAATCGAACCCACAACCTAAGCGTTGCCAACGCCATGCTCTACCTACTGAGCCACACAGAACCACATTTTATGCTGAGAGTATTTGCCGAGGAAAACATGTTTAAAATGTATTAAAGCAGTGAGCACTGGTGCGTGTTCCACACACCTGCAGGGATAAACACATCTCCAGTTCTTTACATGTTTAGGCCTCATTCCCGCAACAGGGTGCTGTGTAGAAACACATTCTCCATGTTGCTGTTTCAGGTTCTGTGGATGAGGGAGTCACACAAGGGCTACCTTCAATTCAGGGTACATCCCATTCGGGCGCCCACACGGAAGATGACGAAAGGTAACTTATTGGCGGTTTATCATCGTTTCCATGATGCTCCATGTGGGAGGGTCAGGGTAAAGGTGCGGTCCTGCCCCCCTCCCCCTCAGCTCTGGGCTCTTGCAGAAGACTGAGGGTCCCCTGCTTGTTGTCTGCGAGTTGCCCTACTGACGTTTGCAGGCACTCTGTGGCAGGGAAACCAGCGTTCGCCTGGCCTGTTGGCAGGAAAGTCAAAGTGGGGGAATAAAACTATGTATCGCGGCAGATGAAGAGGTACCTCACTGTACATAGGGGTGTGCAGAGACGTCTCTGTCTGTATCTGCATCTGTTCAACCAACAAAATGGTCTGTGTCCACATCTGTATTCAGATATGAAACCGGAAATGGCCAAAGTTTTCTAAAGGAAAGGAAAATGCCCGTTTTCTAGCCTAATTTCCACCGACATTGCTGTTGTGCTTTCAAAGCAGTGATTCAAACTGGTGATTTAACACTGACATGTCATTAATGGGGATGAATGTTTTCAAAAAAATATGTAATTTTTTAAAACCGTGAATTAAATGAAACATATAGAGAAATCAAACATATATTTTGTAAATGGACCATTTTATTTATTCGCCTGCAAATCCTGATCGTAATAGGCTAAGGAGAATGCACAGACTCAAAGACGAACATCAGTCTTTATTGCAACATTTATCACTTGACCTGCATGGGTTACAGCTAGGTCACTGATCGCCCGCAATATGACACAAACCAAATATTCAGAAGTCTTGCTGTGTGTAACGAGCTGCAGATAGCCGAATATTATATTATAGACTGTAACTAAAGTTTTTTACTGTGACCCAGGATGTATGTTCCAGCAAATAAACTAAGGGCTATTTCCCCTCAGGACAAAATGGCCTTGATCACGTTAAATAAAAGCACTATTGTGAAATACACAATACTGACCGTGATACGGTCTTTTTTGGACACACCCTGTGCCGGCCAGAAGAGGATGCCCCCCCACCTCCCCTTTTTAGTCTGGTTCCTCCCAAGGTTTCTCCCTATCAAGGGAGTTTTTCCTTGCCACTGTCGCCTTTGGCCTTCTTTTGAGGGGGGGGGGGTCTAGGCCTGGGTTCCCTTCTGTTAAACATTTTGTGACAATTCATTTGTGAAAAGCGCTATACAAATACTAATTTTATTAGATTTGACTGGATTTAATACATTGAAAAAATTGGCAGGAATGAGCTTTATTAATAAGCACGATTTTGAGTGTAATTACCCCCCACAGTGAACCTGATGTCTGAGCGGCTCTCCAACCGCACCAGAGTGAACGTGTCGAGCTGAAAGACAGGACAGGACAGCGAATCACAAGTTATTTTGTACAGGCCTAAAACTAGGCCACCTCCACAACATAAATGCCTTTTTTTTTCCTTTTTCTTTTCTTTATAGAATACCTTTGATTAACTTATAAAAATATCTCTACACAACGCATTAACTGTGCATTTCCGAGCTTTCACTGAGCTTTTTGCTTCCAGCTTTTACTGACCTCTGCTGTAGCATTTCAATTCAAGTACAAACATTTCTTTCTTTGTTCTTAGACTTCACGCTCTCAACATGTTAACTGCTTTTGCTTTCAGATGAAAGATGTGCTCAGGGGCCACTGGCACGCTGACGTTTTCTCCGTCTCGTTTTTTTTGGCAGGTTAGAGAACGTCCAGTACCCGTATCACCTGTACATAACCCCCTCGAGCAGGCCGGGGTCAAACGGGCCGGACAGGCCCTTTCAGTGCCCCACCTGTGGTGTGAGATTCACCCGCATTCAGAACCTCAAGCAGCACATGCTCATCCACTCAGGTAAGCTCCTGGGCTGCCACGCTCCGCTCTCTGTGTGTCACCGTGTCAGGCCCCTGCTCTTCCTGGAAAATAGACTTCTGTTTACGTTTCTCCGTACGCTCGTCCCCACTCTGTTATCTGTTGGCCAAGTCTCGGTCCTAATTAATGGAACAAATGACTTGTGTGATTGAGTCATTGCGCTTTTCATTCCAGGGAACATGCGCTTTGGAGTCGTGAGTGGGTCTGTGGCTGCACACACACACCGGTAGGGAGAGAGAGAGAAACAGCCCATTCAAGCGCACACACACACACACACACTCAACCAGCTGAAGGACAGTGGAACATTTGAATAAGGGCATGTGTGATGGTGGAGAGGGTTGAGTCTGGGTCAGTGTGGTTCTGTGTGATGGGGGATGAGTGAGGGTCAGTGTCGTTCTGCGTGATGGAGGATGAGTGAGGGTCAGTGTGGTTCTGTGTGTGTGATGGGGGATGAGTGAGTCAGTGTGGTTCTGTGTGATGGAGGATGAGTGTGGTTCTGTGTGATGGAGGATGAGTCTGGGTCAGTGTGGTTCTGTGTGTGTGATGGGGGATGAGTCTGAGGGTTCTGTGTGATGGAGGATGAGTGAGGGTCAGTGTGGTTCTGTGTGTGTGATGGTGGAGAGGGATGAGTCTGGGTCAGTGTGGTTCTGTGTGATGGAGGATGAGTTTGGGTCAGTGTGGTTCTGTGTGATGGAGGATGAGTTTGGGTCAGTGTGGTTCAGGAGGATGAGTCTGCAGATGGTAGTGAGGATGGGTCTGAAGCCTGTGAGCTTGGCTCAAAGCTGAAGGAGTCTGAACAGTGAGCTTTCAAAGGAAGGGTAAATTCACCGGGGGATTGCATGTCTGTACTGTATTTCCTGTTTATCTACAGTACAGTGCAGCTTTCACACACAAAGAGAAAAACCCACAAAAAAGGCATGAAGTTCACGTTGAGGGCAAACTCAGACAGCACTGTCACTCGGGGGAGAGATGAGGCATGGGCCGGGCTTCACTGCTACATTCAGCAAGCTAACATCGCAAACACTGTAATCAACCTGAGTGAATAGGTGAATAGGAGTGAATAGAATAGAATAGAACACATGAATAGGTGTGTGTGTGTGTGTGTGCGTGCGTGTGTGTGTGTGTGTGTGTGTGTGTGTGTGTGTGTGTGTGTGTGTGTGTGTGTGTGTGTGTGTGTGTGTGTGTGTCCAGCGTTCTGGTGTGGTGCGGTGGGAAGGCCTAGTGCAGGACTGGCCGTCTTTGCGGTACAGCGTAGCCAGCCTCGCTGCATGTGATCGTGTGGATAGAGACGAGTAGCACACCGCTGTCTGTTTAATATCTGCCCTGATCCGCCCGGATACTGTATGCAGTTGAGACAGGACCAGTGCATATCTTTTGAACTGTTTTTATTTTTTATTTATTTTTTTATCTGTCTCTACGTCAATGAACCTCTTTGGAAATGCAGCGCACATGTGCCTGGAATGAGCCAGGGAAATATTTATATATTTTTTTTTATTGAAAGAAAGAAGAGAAAAAAAACGGGCTTAATCTTTCCGTCATGGCACGTTTATGAGGGCCGTAAATAACCTATCCACTGCAAGGCCCCTTTTTTTTCTCTCTTTTCTTTTTTTCACGTATTCCTTAGGCGCCAGTTTTGTGGAAATATCTTTGTTGAGCCAACTTAATTTCACTTGATTCTGCTTCTTAATCCCCTGTGCAGAACGTGTGTTCTGTACAATGTGTAGGGAGCGCGCGCGCGCGCTCAGAGGGGCCCGCCGTGCGCTCTCGTGACGGGGGCGGTGGACGCGCGGGCGCCGCTCAGAGGGGAGAGGCCGCGGGGGAAACACCGAGAGACACCCTAGCCGGCGGATCCTTGCATAGATCCCGTCGGATCCCCGAGTAGATCCCCCGCAAAGACTGCGTGTTAATAGCGCGACGAGCATCGTTCCTGTGAACGATGTGTAGAGCTCGCTCTCTCAGCGCCTGTGTTGCCCTGTCACCCATAAAAGCGCTGGCCTATTTCCCCTTCTCTCATGTTCGGTGTGCGCTGCTCTTTTATGTATCCCACCATTTTCCACCAGTTCAGCTTGATCGTCTGTTGTTAGGGGTCAGGGAATACGTTTTTCCTGCTTTGGCGCGAAAGGTTGAGTTTTTCCGTTATTTTGGGGGAAATTCTGGAGAATGTCCATTTTGAAGCGATGCGGCAGCCTGTGTGTAAATGGCATTATGCAAAATATAGATTTATTGGTTGATTGATTGATTGATGCCCTTCAACGCAGCATACAGGGCAGTCTCCCTGGACACCTGAGGTCAGCTGTGCGAAGCTAAACCATTTGAGTTTGGCTAAATCTACATTTACAATGAACTCAATTAGTTTTGCTTAAATCTAATCAAGATATCAATTAGATGTTGGAGAGGAACACAGCTTAATCAATTTAGTGGGGCAGTCTTAAAGGCCAGGCCTTCGCTAATAATACATCTTAACAATTACTTAACAACAAGTAGTTAATTTGGGCTGGCAGTGTAGTGTAATGGTTAGGGAGATGGGCTTGTAACTTAGAGGTTGCAGGTTCGATTCCCAGGTGGGGCACTGCTGTTGTACCCTTGAGCAAGGTTCTTAACCTGAATTGCTTCAGTAAAATATCCAGCTGTATAAATGGATTGTATGTAAAGAAATGTAAACTGTGTAAGTCGCTCTGGATAAGAGCGTCTGTGAAAATGAAATGTAAATGTAATTTATAGTTAATTAACTATCTATTATGTATTAATGATGCATGTTTAGAAACTGCCCAAAGAGGAGATCAAGTTTAACCTGCGCTCTCCCTCTCTCCCGACAGGCACTAAGCCCTTCCAGTGCGATCTCTGCTGCACGTCGTTAACCTGCGCTCTCCCTCTCTCCCTCTCTCCCACAGGCATTAAGCCCTTCCAGTGCGACCGGTGTGGGAAAAAGTTCACGCGGGCGTACTCCCTAAAGATGCACCGGCTGAAGCACGAAGGTAAACGCTGTTTCCGGTGCCAGATCTGTAGCGCAACTTTCACCTCCTTCGGTGAATACAAGCACCACATGAGGGTGTCCCGCCACATAATCCGCAAGCCGCGGATTTACGAGTGCAAAACGTGTGGCGCCATGTTCACCAACTCCGGCAATTTAATCGTTCACCTGAGGAGTCTGAACCATGAGGCGTCAGAGCTAGCAAACTACTTCCAGAGCAGGTGAGACGTTTGGCAAATTACCGCGATGCACACGACCCAAAATTACCACGTTCCACACCGCCTTCACCTAACTAACAACGCAGATTCACTCTGTCGTGGCCAGATGGTCGTCTCCCGCATTCCTTCTGCGCTCTCCCCTTCGGTAAGAGGCTATCCGGTCGATGGCGGGAGTTTCCAGTGCTGTATTGCGGTTGGCGAACATTCGCGAAGAGGCGTGTCCAAGGACGGAACATCCGTTGCCATCGACGCTTTCCTTGGTCGCGTCCTTCGTGAATGTTCGTAAGAGGCCTAACATCAAATCGTTGCGGATTCAGCGGTAGAGCGACAGAGCTTTCAGTGTTAAGAATGCGGCGAGCGCAGGCCATCTGGTTAGACTACAGAATCTGTGCTAACACCCAGAACACGGCAGCACTCACAGTCATGTGAAAGGAAAAAGTCAAGCTGGGTAGCATATGATTGAAAGTGATAGTATATATTTCATATTTCTGTATCAGCTTTATTATACTATACTGTATTTGCACTGAGATGGAATGCCTACAGGTCCTGAAATATGAAAGCTGGACCCATGGAAATGCTCTGCTTTTGTTTAACTGCCCATAAAACACAGACTGTCGTGATACTGTGTCGGTAACCCATTTCTATGAAGGGTCCTACAGCAGCGATGTAAAGCCTTAATACACACTGTGTAACGCCTTCATAAGCATTAACAACAAGTCATAACATTCACGTAACTCCAGTTCCAACATTCGTAGCGCTTATGCCAAAGCGCCAAAGTCATAACACTCGTGCCAACAGACATTGGCTGCCATACGGTGTGCCATGCCACACTAAATCAGAAAGTCACGGTAATGTCACTTATGCTGACATTCTGTGACAGTCTATGTCGATCAGCTCAGGGTTTTATGAACGTTTATGCACTGTCTGGAAAGGTGCTGTGCTGCGTATATGAAGGCTTTATGCAGCGCTTATGTGTGACCCTTCATATTGTGTGTCCGCTACATCTCCATGCCACTAATGATACCCTTTAGCGCACACGACAGCTTCGCTGGAATGTTTTTGCACGTTAATATTTGATGAATGCGTTTCACTATTCCATCAATGTGTTTGTGCTGTTTATAATGTTATAATGAACTGTGTGCAATCATTTTGTTTATCGTGATGATATCGTTGCCTCTCTTGTTTGATTGGTAGAGGTTTTAAGGTAACTGATAAGGGATTGGGGAACACGTAGAGTGAAAGGGCAGGTGTGTAATGCATGCACGCAGAGCTGCTATCTACAGCGTAGTGCTAAAAGATCATTGAAAATGTCATTTTATTTAAACCCAAGTAATCTCACCAAGGGTGCTTAAGAGATGGTTGCTGCCATTGCTTGTCTGAATCAGTGTTTAAGGTGAGGAAGAAGAGTTGTACCTCCTCTGTTAATGGCATGAGATGACCCTTTCCTGAGTCTGTCAACCCTGTTCAGTTAAAGCCATGGAGGTCTCTTGTTGGGAAGATTCATTTCAGAAAAAAATCAAACAAACACGCCTAAAGGTTTTAATTTTCTATTAAAGCAAAGTTACAAAAATGTTTGTGTAAGTTGTCAATTATTGCTGAATGCGATCAGACTCCTTCTCCGAGCGCAGGGCCCTACATTGCTCCCAACTCGAACCCGACACTTGACCCGGCCTAGGAAAACTATTTAAAAAAATAAAACAAACAAGCAAAAAGAACCCCAACTGGCCGATGAACCCCAACTGGCCGATCACAGAGCAGAATCGTGTATAAAATTGTAACATGAACCGAGATATTTGGCGTGCTGAGCGATGCGTTTAACGCTCTCTTCATTTTATCTTTTTGTGGCGGTAATGCAGAACAGAACCGCTCCCGGACGCTGCGGTCCGCTGAAGGCCTCCTCCGGCGAGCAGGTGCTTCTGCGTCTGCGGCCTTTTTTAACATTCGAACAGCCTGCGTTTATATGGGAAAAAGTGATGAATGGTCATTTATATATGGTCGGGTAGTTAAACATTTTGATGCTGTACGCTGGCACTTTGAGAATATATACGCTCCGTTGTCTGGAGTCCAGGCGAGCTTCACAGAGGGGTGCTAGATGAGGTGTCTTTGCCGTGCCCTGTGATGGGAGCGCCATGTTTTGGCCGCGCGCCAATGTTCTGCTCCAGTTTTTCCCTTTTTTATCATTCCGTCGATCCGTATTTAATTCGACATAAATCAAAATTGTCTCGCAATGCTTAAGAGTGGAAAAAAATTAATTACGCCAATATGAGGGAAACTGAAAAATGATTCCCTGAAATCCTTAACTGGTGAGGGAGTTGAACTTCTGAAAAATAGTGGGACAGTAAATATTGAAATAGCATGTTAAGAGAGACTGATTATAAACATATAAAAATAATATTAGCGGTGGTACAGTAGCTGTGGTACAGTAGCTGTGGTACAGTAGCTGTGTTGTGGTTGTGGTAATAGCACCAGGTCCAAAGCTGCAGTACGGTGCCAGGGCTGCAGCTGTGGTGTAGTAGATGTGGCACAGTAGCTGGCCCTAGCAGAGGGTGTGAACACGGCTACTACTGGAGAAAAATCCATACACCGCTCTGCCAGCCTTCTGCCCACTGTGCTACAGATTGCTGTTAAAACAGTATTGAATTGCAGCTGAGGTAATTGAGTAATTTTGCGCTAATTGAGGGCAATTGAGCGTTAAGGTTTTCAGACTATCCTGTCGGAACGTCAAATTCGGTTTAGAATGCTTTACGGAATAGGTAATCATTTTGGAAGACTGGCTCTCTGTAATTAACGTCGTCCAAGTTTGCTTAAGCTCGAGGGCCAGTGGTGCTTGTCATTGTTGTTTTAGATTTTTTTTCTCTTTCTTATTTTCCACGCTGCTTTTTTTTTTCTTGCCTTTCTTTGATTGTCTTGGCAAGCCTTCAAATGTTTTGCTCCCAGCACTTAATCTAATTCTACATAAAGCAGAAATATATTTTTATATCCTGGACTTTTCCACTTCTTAATCAGCCCAGGCCCGCACAGGCTGGTAGGACTCAAATGGCCCGTTAACTTTGAGACTTTTATAAGTGTAATGTCTATGCCTGACGCCATTACATGGTATGGAAACTTCTTGGCCAATCCAGTTTCGAAGAAGCCAAACCATCCACAGCGTGGAACCTTCCCCGTCGTAATTTTACAGCCGAGCTGATGATACCAGAATTTCTTGTGTGGGATTGAAAAGAGGCAGGGAGACGGGTATCCAGTTTATTTAATTCATTTCCAAAATACGGCCAACCTTTTTGGAAAGACAATTGCAAGGCAGCGATATCTTTTAAGCACCATTGCAGTGTGCTCTGTCTTAAGTGGTTGCAGTGGAGTGGGGAGAGTGGTTTTACCTGTCTCTCTCTCTCCCTCTCTCTCTCTCTCTCTCTCAGTGATTTCCTCCTGCCCGACTACCTGAGCCAGGTGCAGGAGGAGGCTCTGGGGCAGTATGGGCTGACAGATCAGAGCTTTGAGGGCAACTCGTCTGTCCAGATGCCCGTCATCTCCCAGGTCTCCTCCACCCAGAACTGTGAGAGCGCCTTCCCACTGGGCCCCCTGACTGACCGGGAGGAGGAAGAGGAGGAGGAGGAGGAGGAAGAGGAGGAGGAGGAGGAGGAGTTGAGCGGGGCATCGGGGGTGGTGCTGGACGAGCCAAAGCCCGCCGGCAGCAGTAGGTCCCTGGACGTGTTGGAGGAGGATAATCCCCAGAATAAAGAGCTGTCTTCCATTGCAGACGAGTAGCAGACTCCGCCCCCCTCCACCCTGCCCCACCCACTATGGGAAAGTGCCTGAACTCCCTTCTGTGATCTTCGCAAGCACCGTGAGCGTGGCAGGTCAACACCTGACAGCTTCCCCACTTCAGAACTGAATAGACTACGAGCAACAAACCTTTCTTTTCCTTCGTGCTGAATTTAACTACATTTGTATTTTATATAACTAACAAAAGCTGTGCTTTCGATATTTTATTTCAAAGTGTCGTGGTTGAAAAATGTTACTGTTACTAGAAACTGAACTCGTCGTGTCGGTTGTAGTTTGGGCTTGTTTGAGTACGCGGTTGGACGTTTTGATGTTTGTTCCGACTTCTCGTTTGTGCGTCTGTGCGTGCGTGTACACGTGTGTATGTGCTCCCTATAAATATGAATCACGTTACTTAAAGTATATATATATATATATATCGATATAAAACCGTTTATTTTAATGTTACACTTGAAATGGCCTTGTCTTTATACGATACTGCTATATTTCCATTGTCTTAGAACTCGGGCGGCGCTTTGTTTGATCGATGTTTGCTGGAGTGCTGTCCGTGAACGGCTGTCAGAGTCGTATCGTTAACGCGTGGATCTTGTAGGGAGGCGAGCAGAGCAGGATGAAGGGCGCGCAGACACCTGTGAAGCTAATGGAGGGGCGGCGCCCGACATCTGGCGCGCAACAGAGACGGGGAGCGGTGATGTATGGCGTCTGTAGCGATGTGTCACGGGGCTGCTTCGTCAAAACGTCGGGCGCCGGCGCGGAAGAAAGTCTGAGCCGCCTCGGACGCAAGCTTCCGCCGAGACGTGCTAGCGGAGCTCTCGCGGGGCAGAGAAAAACGGCACAAGTTATTTTTGAAACTGTGGCCTGTACCGAAATGTAATTGTTTTGGCTGCGTGACTGACGAAACTCTCATGCCGTATGCAGTGGTCTGACTATCATGTATTTAGCACCTTAGAGTATTCGGGGGAGGGGCCTGGCTGGCTCTTTGTGGCTCTCAGCCAGTGGGACGCAAGCAGGGTATTTTTAAGCAGTCTGCAATCAAAATGGCAATAGTCGACAGTACTGAGCGTATATCTGTATTATGCAGTTAAGAAAAGGACCAAAAAGTCCTGAATTCGGCCAGCAGGGATTTCATACAACCCCCTCCTCCACACACACAATTATTTTAGCTTCATCTTTAGCAAGCCCTGCTCCAGTGGTGCTGATACGTACTGAGTCCACTGAGAATGTGTGAGAGGAATGGACACACGGTGGATTTTCATGGCTACTACAGGTTAGCACACAAGTGTTACACTACCAGTGAAATTTAATTTCAGAAAAAAAAGCCTTTGGAGCTGTTGTCATGAATAAGGGCATGGATTTTAGACCAAATGTATTTACTCCACTGATTTCATCCATCCATCCCTGTCTTCACTCTGCTGGAGGTAGTTAGCCTGTTTCTCTCAGTTTCATCTTTTAAGTTGAGTTTAGCTCAGTTGTAATGTGAAACCACATCACCATGGTTATTGTCGGGGATCAGGCTCTGATGAGTGTAGCTGTGCTGTTTTAGCACTAATATCCCCTGTTTTTAACAGGAAGTCACCCCTATGATATTGGGATGTATCAAATCGATATAGGGATGTATTTTTGGTATTTGGCTGAATCCCTATTTCAAATCCTGAATCCAATAACGCAATTATTAACCGAGTCAAAAACATGTAAAACAAATTGAAATGAACCTATTTTTTATTATTATCATTTTTTTTTTTTTTTTACTTTCACCAGAATCAACACTAGTGAACTAGAAATCATATCAATGCTAATTAATTGTGAAAGAAGGTCATTAACGGTTACACTAACAGTAGCCTACAGCAGGGGTGGCCAACACTGGTCCTGGAGAGCCAGAGGTTTATTTTCATCACAGAATCTGCAACCAGTTTAGACCAAAGAAACCAGGTGAAGTGAATGAACTAAGTTCTATGCGGTACTTGATCAGTTAAGGGCTGTGTAACAACAGAAGCCAGCATACCCTATGGTTCTCCAGCACCTGGGTTGGACACCTCTACCCTAAGGTTTAAAAGCATATAAATATATAGCTTGGTGAAGTTATATACCATAACTCAGCAGGCTAGCTAGCTAGCTAGCTACTGTTATACTGCCGTACTGCTTAATTCAAGCTAGCTAATAGGTAACCAGTTAGAAATGTAGCTACCTAACAGTGCATACCAGAGGGCTTGCTGCAAGTCAGTTATCTAGCTGGCTAATGTTTTATAACTTATGCTTGCTGCATGCTTGCTGTCTAAGGTTTTCGTGTAGGCATTGAAATCAATGTGTCTTGCTGTGGAGGTGAGAGCCCACAGAGAGACTGGTACATATTGATTCCGATGCCTTATTTTGACGACCGCCAATGGCAGCTATTCGCCCGGTCTGCTTTTTTCGGTTAAAACACAGAACCGTAGAAGACAGTACAGTCAGAAAAGGTTTATTTAAAACTTTATTGTGGACCCTTTGGAAATTTTATAACTTCAAATTATTGACTATGGAGATACCATCAAAGTTGGGTTGAATAATTATTTTCATGTGAAATTATGAATCCACCCATCCTGAAACATGCTGGCTGTATTCCATGAGAAGAGTGAAGCTGGCTGCCTGTAAACAGTGACCAGGGTCACTCAGCATAGTGGCCCAGGTATTATCACTACATTAGTTCATCTTGTAGGCAATGCTAAAATAATGAGACCTACCTGGGCTGACACTGCCTTCATGGGAAACCTGTTTGTGTAGTGTGGAAAACAGAACGATATTCAGCTGTGGAACACAGGAAACATAATAAATACATGGAAATGCTGTATTATGGCCAATGGTCCCAGTGGCCATTTATAGAAAATAATATAAACTGAGGGTTTTTTTACATGTTATGTCAACTTTTGTGAACTGTTCTGTGGTTGATTCCTGGTTGTGACAAGTCAATAATCATAATGTATAAATTAGACTCATAAAGTGTTTAGTATCTACAGAAAAATGTCATTAGACTTACCAATTATAGCTTGTGGCTTTAAATAATTATATGCCTTCATAGATAATTCTTCCTAGGAAATATTTTGTTGTTTTTTAATGACTTTGTTTTAAAACATTTCCATTTAACGTGTCACATAACTGCATTGCTTCATAAAAGTATTTGAAATGTTACATGCCCAAGGAGGGAACATGCCTTAAAAACACTCTTGAAATTATTTAGGCAGTTTACAGGGAAGGGAATTTCAAGGGACATTATGATTACCAGTTTTATAACCCCCCCCTCCCGCTGTACCTTTTATGTGTATTAAACATATCTGTAGTATCTGTAGTAAACATATCCGCCTACAGTACTATAACTTACTTACAAATTGATATTAAATTGAACATTTTTTTAAAACGTTAAATGAACAATAGTATGTTCTTTGAGGAAATGAAGTGTGTATGGGGTTTAAACTGACAGTGCTGTGCAGACCATGCGTTTCTGATGTCCACAGGTGTAGAGAAAGAATAGCCTTTGGGATGAGACTGAGGTGCTACAATCTTGGACATAAGGTCTTAAATATGCCACGAACCTTTAATGCCAACAAAAATGCTAACTTTTTTTATTTTGTATTTTTTTATTTTTGTTTCAGATTTTTATCCCATTTTCTCCCATTTTGGCAGCCAATTAGACCCGCTATTTTTTTAAATGTCAATCCCCCCCTAGTAATGTGAGTTCACTGCCGTAGTCCTGCGACCGGTAGTGACGAAGGCGAAGTAACGCCTCCTCCGAGACGGCACTCGCCAAGCCGTCGACCGTAACCCGGTACTACAGGGCCACTCTTATGCGCAGCAAACGCCATGTCGGCTTTCCTCCCCCTCCCTGGGGTGGACAGCCAATCGCCGCCCCCTGGTGGCACTCCCGGCCAGAGCCGACTCTGGCGAGACTCTGGGGAATTGAACCCCGGTCTCCGTGGCCAGCGTCGGACGTTGTAACCACTGGACCACACGGGAGGCCAAAAATGGTAACTTTAATGGAATCAGCCAGCCAGTGAGATGTTACATGGCGGGAGCGCTGCCTGCCTGGAGCAGACATGGGTCACAGAGGCCCCAAATTTGCTGTGACTTCAGTGCCCCATCCCACCAAGCTACACATCATTTGTATCCCTCTGCTAATGCAGAAACAACGCATAATCACTTAAGACACGGGTGTGTGTTTCTTGTAGTGATTTGGAACTGCGAACAAAACCAGAGCGTAATAGAATCTATCATTGAAGCTGTATATGTACACAGGTATATGCATGTGTGTATATATATGATATATACATATATGAATAATTGTGTAAGTGTGTATATATACGTGTGAGTGGCGTGTCATGTATTATTATCTTGTATAAGAAAATGCTGCTGTATGGTGATACTTAAGATAACTGTCAAAAAGTGCCCAGAATATTTCAGCGGACTTTCTGTGTGCAATAAGTAAAGTTATGGGGTCCGTTGCAGACTGTTTCTGAATTTTAATGATAAAGAATGTACTGTAAGATATTACAATGTGACTGAAATTTAGCTGAGGTAAATCAGTGGAAATTCCCTAATCCTGTGAAATGTATCGCATCATCTATGGAGAAAAAAAAACAACAACAACAGAAACTTTGTTTGGTGTCGAGTTCCCTTGAATTGTGAATTGCGCTTTGGATTTTGTGCTTCTGTGCTTCTGAGAGCATGTGCTTTCCTTTCATCAGTTTGGGTCGAGGCAAGGAGATGTCCCTTAGCCTGCGGTCACGCGGCAGTGCCGGCGCATTCGGCTTTGTCCGCTACGGATTTGCATGAGGACTTTGTTTCTTTCATAGGTTTTGTAAGACGTTGCTTTTGATGTGTGCAATTCTTTAAACGTATTTCTTCTGATGATGATACGTTATCTGTTTTTTTAATACGTATGAAACACCGTTTTTCTGGTCTATTGTCTGTGAAGGTGAAGAAGAAGAAAAAAACAACCAACTACAGCACCATATATTTTTGTGATCTTTTGTATTTCAATTTGCTGTTTGATGAATATGTGATCTTTGGACATTTTTGTTCTCAATGTGAATGCCAGAAAACAGGTGAAAGATGTCTGAGCCTTATAACAGTAATGACTTTGTGACTGTCTGCAATGTAAATACGGTATTCTGTAGAGTTTCATCAAGCTATAACCTAGTTTGCGTTGTGTTACTTTTTTTGATATTTAAATCAGTAGTTTGTTCAAATTGTTTTTCTAAGAATTTAGTAATACAATTCACACATTGTTATTGAATGAAAGCTTGTGGTTTCCAAACTGGACAACAGTGCTGAACTGGTTTTTTCTAGTGCATTTTTAATTAACCATTCAGAATAGAAATATATTTTTGTTTTTCATTATGGTTATTGGATGCTTTTAAAGCCTGGCCATCCATTGTGTTTTTGAGATTACAAGTATAAAAGGGGGTGTTTTGTACAAAGAAAATGTAAATAAAATTATACATTGAATCCTCCAAGTGACTTAATTGGTTCCTCATCGGTTCCTGAATTCATCACAGTGATGCACAAGTTGTGAATCACACCTTTTTGAGTTGGTCATTTATATTTGAACAAATGGTCCCTTAGATACACTGCTTACAATTAATTTACCATTGTATTTGAGGGTCGCAATCAGATTCTATGTTTTCTACAAACATAAGAGCTTTAAGAAATTCAAAGGCATTATGGGTACTAACTAGCGAGCAACACATCGGTGATGAAGTGTCAGTGTAAGACAGATGAAACCAATGTTTTACAGGTGTGTATATACACAGTGCTCGAAAAGATCTTAAGGAAAAGTCATAATCTCATAGAAAGTGGGTTCCAAAGAAACCTAAGAGCTATATGAACGTACATCACTCGAGTGTGTGCCCAACCCTCATCAACATTTTCACATCAAATTTACATACCTATCCCAGAAATGTTTAATATTGTTTAAAAAAAACGTTATAGTGGTTCTCGGTATCAAATAGCATTTGTAGAATAAATTACATTCTCAAAATATCAAAATTATATTGACAAAGTTTTTTTGATCTGTTTTATTTATTTATTTTATTTTTGTTTCAAATTTTTCAGTTTTTCTCCCGATTTGGTAGCCAATTACACCCTCTATTTATTTTGATTTACTCTTCCCACACGAGTCTGCCGCTCGTCTCAAGCTAATTCTCTGAGGGCAGCAATTTTTGCTTCCTTCGAGACGGAATTCACCCACCCACATTCTGGAGACTCCCTTACGTGCTTCACTGCGGACCCGAGCCGGCTCACCCTTCCCTGGGGCGGACAGACAAATGCCACCTCCGATCGGGGCTGATGACCAGGGCCGGTCTGGTAGACACGGGTTTCGAACCGCGTCCCTGACAGGCAGCGCACACCATATCAGACCAGCCAAAACACAGTGCGTTAGACCGCTACGCTATCCGCCGCCCCTGATCTGTTATTAACACCATGCATAACCAATCCAGGAGGCACCAACGTAACAGCATGCATGTCTTGCCTGCACACTGCTGAGTGGCCACACCATCTCTTGACTTGGAAAATTGAGTCTATTTCTGTTATGATGTAGATGCTGACCTGGACCCAAATGCAGACTCCGGAACAGAACTTGAATTGCACTCCACACAGGAGGCGTTTAATGGCTGAGTGCAATGAAAGGGTAACTGGAGAAACAGGCAGGAAGCTGGCAAAAACAGAACAGGCTGGACAGGCTACAAAAAACTAATAAACAAACAACAAAATACAACTGGCAAAATTCAAACTGGAAAAACAGATAAGCAGAGTGAACCAAACTAGGGCAGTATGAGTTACCCAAGTACAGTTTGGCACTGGAGTGTGTGAGTGCTGAACTTAAATAGGAAAGGGTGAAATACTAAATTGATTCTGGCATGCGGAATGTGCAGGGGAGTGGGTGTGATAGGCTGAATCTAACGAGGGGAAAAAAGGAACCGAGTGCGGAATGCGGGGAAGCCACGCCCAGCCTAAAACAAAAGACACACAGGGTAAAAGCAAAAACAAGACATGACACGCAAGGAACGGAATGGCAAAAAACACGAGGAAGGTTGACAGAACGGGGCTGCGATGTTACAATTTCCCCTTATTGGTTGACCTTTTTTCCGCCATGCCCCTGAACGCACTCCGAAGGATGTTGACTATATTTTCTTGCTCTGTCTCTTACAACAGGGGTATAAGAAAATGGCCTTCACCTACCAACATCGCCCACACACATGCTCTTAGGATGAAGGCCCCAACGAGTGAGAAACGCTCGTAAAGCTTCTCTTTGTTTCGCCCAAACACCGTTTCAAAGACTACAGCAACTTGTGACATTTACAAGCCTGACCTTATTATAAATTAATTTAAGGCCCTTACTTTAATTACTGCCTGTGAGTGACTGGGTATGCTGGTTCTGTTACCCAGTTCAGACCTGTGTCCTGTGAATCTAGAGCGCAGCAGGGGTGGATTGTGTTTTGTAGAGGTTTTCTTTTCTTACTCAACATAAACATAAGAAAGGACAATGAGTAGAGCAGCATTCGGCACATCACAGCCTGTCTTGCTTAGAGAATGACTGCCATTCTTTTACACAAACCCAAGAAGTCTACCATTGTCTCTGTCTTGGGTAGGAGGTAATAAAATATTGTAGAAAATGAATTACACCTTGTTTTACTACCACTGTCACAGTGCCTTTGTTCTTACCACCACATATTTTAACAGTTACCACGGTTTTAAAATGCACCTTGGAGATACAGCTACAACATGTTAAGCCTACCTAACACAGTCACACGACCAAAGCTAACCTACATAGTCAGATGATCATTAACAAGGAAAATGCCACACTGTACAGCGTATTCCCTGGAGCATCGGCGCCGATCCCGTGGGTGCTCCGGGGCCCGAGCACCCACGGAGAAGGCCGAAAAAAATTATGCACGGAGCAAATTTACATTGATTTGATAGCAAACTCCACCTAGCATACGCTGCGCGGCATCCATGGGCAGAAACATAAATCGGCGCCTATGCCCTGGAGCTGTGTCAGTGAAGATGCTCAATATATATGTCAGCCCAACTGCAATATCCCCCAAGCCAAAGAGAACAAAGCACTTCTTCAAACTGCAAACACTAATAATAAAACCTAGTTTATTATGTGTGCATATTATATTCAATAGAGAGTGTGTTTCATTTACAGACCACTGGACTTTCAGGGAAAAAACACCATCCTGGAAGAGCCACTAGAAGAACACAGCATGGATACCTCAAACACACCAGCGAGTTAAATAACTTGCACGCTGCTAATCCCGCACCTTGGAGGCAGTATCACAGCACCCTTCAGTCCTAGTGAGGCAGGCCTCGCACACTGCTAATCTCACACAGAGGCATCGTCACCGTCTCACCGTTTAGCACCAATGAGGGACCCACACCAACAGATCAAACCACTACCCACCAGACTGACAGAAAGATGTTCTCAGCATAGTTGTGTAGTGCACTTCTGAACAGACTGGCAGAAATATTTCTGCGCTGTAGGTGTGACAGTGCAGTGCAACGCGCCGAACAGACTGGCAGAAGTATTCGCGTGGTGTGGATGTGTAGTCCCAGCAGCCTGCTTTGTGAGGCAACGTGATACGGAGCCAGTGCTGTGAGCTGAGGTGTGGAATACTGCAGGAGATTTATTGAACATGTGAGCAGACTCAATGCACCTGCTTATGATTCAGTGTTCTTTGGCCCCAGACTCACTATTAGTCTTATTTTAGATGGAAATGAGGTCACCACTAGTGTAGCTTAACTCATCAAAGCCATTACTCTACAGATGGATTACTTTTTAAGACCAGTTATAAATACCACCCCCCCCCGGATATTCTCTTTCCAATTAGAAATATAAACAGATGGAATGTCAGAATGATGACTCGGGAGAAAAATCAATCGCCGTCCTTGTCTTCGCGAGTGTGTTTATTCTGTCGCTGGCTGTACTCGTTAGATGGATACAATCGGGCCTAAGGCATAAATCAGCAGACTTGTTTTTGCTGGTCTCTTTCTGATCTTTGTGGTGAAATGTAGGCAGAATGGGGTTTGCTAACTGAAGGGCCTGTCTGAAGGGCAGACGCGCAGCAACAGCTTGCTCTCTCACATCGACAGCGCCCACCTCTGGGGTAGAAGGTGATTAAAAAGGAAGAGGAAGGCCTTCAACAGAGGCACGGCACGTATCCTCTTCTGTCTTTTAAAGTTGCGATGTCAAAAACATGGCACGTTCCCACAACACACCATTATTCACCGAGGTCCGCACATGAACCGTATCATCAGTATTATAAATTTAACTGCAGTCCAATCTTCCCTTTGCTCTCACGCCAAAGCTTGGCCTTACTACGCAAAACTCACAATGATGCAAAAGATTTTTAACTAGAAATGTATTTAGGGAAAAAATGTTTTTAAGTTGTGGGCTAGATGTTTTTGAACTAAATATGTGTGGACACATATCTAATTTCTATTACAATTTTATATATATATATACTGTATATATGTGTGTGTGTGTGCGCCTGTGTGCCTGTGTGTGTATGCACATAGTAGGTTCACGGGTGAGTTTGAGGCTATAGTGCTGGATATAGTGCTTAAGAGGCACAAGGGATTTGAGCTCAGAGTTTGAGTTTGATTTACCACCACAAAACATTTTTTTTTATCGTTCAAGAAGTATCTTTGAGGTAGTAGCTCTTTTCACACCTTTGACCTTCACACATCATCTGAAGTTTGCCCATCAACACTGAGACATGCAGTAACACATTATGACAGTTTTATGTGGCTGTTATGCCATTCTTATGAACATGTACACCTTACGGACGTAGCCGTAAACGTAAAATATTTCCAAAGAAACAATCGCATCCCTGCCATCGTGCAGCTCAATCGGTGCGAAACTGCATGTCAGCATAGGGCACACGAGCCTTCACGTATCGCCTTTTAAGAGCCTGGACTAATGATACGCTGCGTCAAACAGCGTAAAGACACATAAAACATGTTTCTGCCCCCACTCACCCCCCAAACACCCCGTTAAAGCAAGGATTGCACAATACCAGGCTGTCACTTTATTTTACGGGGGTGCCTGGAATGTGTTTAGAGACGTAATTATGAGTTATTAAGGCTCTTTACTGGACTCTGAAGGAGCACTGCAGAGTTGTCCTCACATTTTATACGATGTTGACCTCAGTTTTATACATTCACGAGCACATTAGTGATCTACCTTTAATAATAGAAATATACAAGTAAATCGCGCACATCACCCCTCTACTCTCCTCTCTGCACTGGCTCTCCATCGCAGCACGCATCAGATTCAAATCACTGGTGCTGGCTTATCAAGTGGCTAGAGGAAATGCTCCCCCTTACTTATCACACCCTACACCCCAGCCAGACCCCTCCGCTCTGCCTCCTCCGCTCTGCACCAGGCAGCCAATCCTCGGGGTCTCGCCTCTTCTCTGTCCTGACACCTCGGTGGTGCAACGATCTTCCGCACTGCTTTTTGTATATGTATACTTGTTTAAAACTTTCTCTGATTTTACTAACCTTTTCCTTCCCAGTGTTACAGGTATGGTATGCAGCTGCCAAAAATGATGTCTATCGCTGTATTACTGCACTGATCTCTTGCGCGAATAATGATTGATCATACCATGTATTAACGCATATCTTGTAAGTTGCTCTGGATAAAAGAGTCTTCTAAATGCCTAAAATGCCTTCTGTCATATGTTAACGCTTTCAAATTTCACAGCTGATGCAATTTCAAAATGTCAATATGTGCAAAATAATTCATTCAACAAACCACCATAAGGTTAATTTAATTTTGCTGCTTAGACACATGGAAACCGTTGGCACCTGTTGCAATTTTTTTGTCATTTGATGTTCCTTTCCCTATCCCAAAGTGAGATATTTGCTATCTTGTCATGCCCTTCTCCTTCTCCAAAAGAGTAATCACTTCAGTTTTTCCTCAATGGAGAGTACAACGCTTCCTTTTGCAGACAGAAGTTTTCTCAAAGTTTTCAACCTCAAGAGCTCTGTGGGTCCAATAATGGTTACATTACATTTACATTTTAGGCATTTAGCTCTTATCCAGAGCGACTTACACAGTATACATTTTTTACATACAATCAATTTATACAGCTGGATATGGGTACAACAGCAGTGCCCCACCTGGGAATTGAGCCACAACCTCTGAGTTACAAGACCAGTTCCCTAACCATTACACTACACTGCCAGGTTAAATCAATTGTTTTGGCTACATGACATTTACTCTGTTTTGATCTAGTTTTGCTAGACACAGTGGTAAGTGTCTCAATGCCAATGGCAAAATGAGGTTGCTAGCTAGTAAATGTAAAGTACAAGCACACAAGCTGGCACTTTCTTTCCAGGCTGTCAACCTCTAACCTCTGGATACTGACGTCTAAATGAGGCCGGTGGATGATCTGGTAAGTCATTGGTGTGGGAGTCGGTTCTGCAGAAGTAGACTTTGAGTCGGTTCTGCAGAATTTGAGATTGCATGGCCAAAATAACTCTCCTGAGTGCATTGTGTGTTTGGGAGGATAGTATTCACCTCTAAGAATCATCTTAGCTGGCAAGCTGCAGAGAATAAATCAACATTTACAGTAAACTATGTATCACCGCTAAATTTACTCACGGTGCACTTCATTCAGATTTATAATAGCGATATTATAACGATAATTGGCTCTCCACCTCAGGGAGGGGGGAGGGAAGCCGACAAGACGTTGCCCTGCGATGGATTGGCGACAGGAGTGGCTCTGGGGTGCCCCCCGCGACCCTGAGTTACGGTCAATGGATGGATGGATGGATGGATGGATATTATAGCGGCTTTGGCTCTCCGCCTCAGGGAGGGGAGGGAAGCCGACAAGACGTTCTCAGAGGAGCGAGTTACGGTCGTCGGCTTGCCTTCATCGCCTTCATCGCCGGTCACAGAGCTACGGGAGCGAACTATGAGGGAGGGATTGACCTGAAAATAGCGGGTGTAATTGGCTACCAAATTGGGAGAAAAACAGGAGAAAATCTGAAAAACAAAATAAAAAATTTAAAAGACAGGAGCCTGAGTTTGAGGTGGCCCGTTTGTCAGGATGATGTTGATTGCCATGTTTTTTTTACATTACAGCTGTTTGTGGGTAAGGCTGTTCCCATTTTGAGCAATCATTTTGACTCCAAATTACAACTGGCACAAGAAAGACCATTAATGTTAAGCAAAAAAATATTTGTTCTGTGAAGAAACATATTTTGCACAAAAAAGAAACTCAAGGCTTACATGACTTTCTTTTTTGGGCAAAATATGTTGCACATACTGCACATGGTTTTTCCTTTAAATGTAAATGTATTATTTGTCACTTTATAAAATAATGAAATAAACAGAATGTTCTGTTTATTCCGGTATTCCATTATGTAAGTGTATCAGGTTTCTTATTTAACAAAATGCATCACAAAGAAAAGGCATGAGACTTAATAAAACCTACATTAAAAATGGATAAATGATGCTTGTGGCTACTTTATACATCGTTACCTTCAGTAGATGGAACTACTGGAATGCTGGTGTAGAAGTCTAACGCATGTCAGTTTGAGATGGCCGCATTACAGTTCCCTGGATCTCATTTCATTGCTGTGAGTGGAGTTGATTGGCCCTGCTGGTTGCCGTGTAGTACCCCTTGGTATTAGATGAACACATGTACTTAAATTTGTTTCCACCAATTTTTGTTGGGCTCAATAACTCAATTTTATATTTAATTCTTTCCACTACAGCTCAAGTGTTCAGTTCCCTCCTCTCCCTGGAAAACCTTCCGCTCTGCCAAAAACGGAGAGGGGACGGCGCGGCTCCAGCCCACGCCAGCGTGCATTCCACTCTGCACGCATGCGACTCCCGGGAGGGCGGGAACAGGAAGCGACGGCGACCACGTGGGCGAGAGGAGTACAAGCCGGACGTAATCGTTACGTAATTGGCTGTTTTCTCGTGCGCGGACATGTTTGTTCAGATATACGAGCGGATGCAGTGGCCATGGGAGCGGCGTAAAGCTTTTCCTTCTCTTCACCTCCCGTGCAGAAGTACATTGTATCCCCCGGGTGATGTTTCCCTCTTTCTTTCTAAGAACGCCATTTCTACAAGAGGATCAAGCAACATTGTGATCAGCTTCCGTCATTCGAGATCTTGGAGGCTTCTCCGCGTAGTATAGTTGTTACCTTTTGTCAATCAACGATTATCCCAAATTTGATGAGCTGCGCGGTCATTGCGTCAGAGGAGTGCACTTCACGCGCAGCTGGTGCAGCGAGGCTACAGGTGCCTGATCGATGAGTCGCTCTCGTGCGCTGAGACAGAAAATCCTAGAGAGAGACCAGACCATCCGGAATGATGGTAAAGGGAGGAGGGCTGTTATGTGATGATGAGCTGTGACTCAGCCCTCGCCACACCTGCTCTCTCTCTCTGTCTCTGTGTGACTTTGTTTTTCGGTTGCCCAAATCACACTTGGGAATTATTGGAAAAGGAATTGTTTTTCCAAGTTCTGGAAATTTTTAGGAAAACCAATGCCCTCATCATCTACTGAACACCTGTCTGAAAATATCCAGTAGTCAATATGAATTTACATTTAAGGACAACCATTTGCTGGAAGAATTACATTTTTATCAGCTTTAGTCAATCGAGATCTTAGAAATACAGCGCTCTCCAGATGGCACGGGGTTTATCGTGTTAAACCCCCATACAGTCTCATAGCACTGATTAGTATTTTTTAAAACAGTTATTTCAGGTGTTTAAACTGCCTTACAGAAAATGGACCCGGGAAAGAGTGCTCTTACATTAATATCTATAATCCTAATGGGCAAATAGTCTCTTTGTAGTGACCGCAATGATCCTTTAAACAGGTTGAAATTCCTTTCCGCATCGACAAAAAGGTTATACGATAAACGTGCCTGGCGGTGTTTTAACAAACCAAGCTCGCGACCCCTATATAACCATTCTAAACGTGCCTGACAGTGTTTTAACAACAGAAACTGGCGACCCCTGAAGTGCCACGCACGGCGCTGCGATTAAAACCAGGGAGGCTCAGCATGCCCGAGCCGTCCATCACCCCCGCTGCTGGCATGCGTGCCCCTGGTGCCGTGCCAGGCATGCCGGGCATATTTACTTTTACGTTCTGACTCAGATTTATTATCATAAAAAAACCAAGTGTAAACTATTATTCTTTTGTCGTAAGGTGCTTCCATCATCCGAGCAGCAGCAGAAATGTTTGGGGAGTTTTTTTTTCTCCCGGTGGTGAGCTGGGATACATTCACGACGCTGTTATGGAACTCTCTGCACACACTGTGCCGTGCGCTGGCAGAGGATCGTCTCAGGCCTTTCAAGACCTCTAAGAGCTCCGTTTTTGTGTTTAATCCATTATGAAAAAATACGTTACAACACAGTCCAAAGACAACTTTTGGTCAAAAATGAGTGTGTGAGTGAATGGTGTGTGTGCCCTGCGATGGATTGGCGTCCAGGGTGTATTCCTGCCTCTCGCCCGAGGTGTTTAGGGGATGGATGGATGGATGGACGTTACAACTTTGGTCATAAATGGGTTAATATGTGTTACGACCCCGAGGTGTTTAGGGTTACAGGGGTCGTAACATAATTGGGGGCTCGTCCGGGATCAGGACACGTGGAACGTAACAATATGTCATATTAACCAATTACTAGGCAATGATAATGTATTACATAACCTGGCAACTCACTCATCAAGGGTAAGGACATTGGAAGCATTGAATAGACTAGAATATTCTTTATTTCCCATGTTACACAAGGTAATTGGAATTTGTTTCTTCACATACTTCTCCTAGGAGAGGTCCGAGCGCATGGTCAGCCATAGTATGGCGCCCCTGGAGCAGTTTTAGGGGTTCAGTGCCTTGCTCAAGGGCACTTGAGCATATGAGGAATGCAAGTATGACAATGTGCAATAAAAGCCCGTCAGGCAACATTATCCTCCTCTGCGCCAGGTTAACGCACTCTGCTCCCCTGCATTGCTCCATGGAAATCGTGGCAAACGATCAGCCGGGTTTTGGGCCTCTACCGATCTCCTCCTCATAGGCTTGAGGAGTATGTGCCCAGGGGGAACTCAAGTCAGTAAGATTCCTTACCCGAACGACCCCCTCCAAAACAAGCTTTCTTTCTCCCTTGTCCAATTTGCCATCCAATTTTCCACTTCCTGACTGGAGCCTCTTCAGATCTTCACTTCACTGATTGAAACTTTCCCCATTTGTTCACTTCAGATTGGCCCCGTGCAGTCGCAGCTTCGGTAGGGCCAAGTCAGCTAAGCTGCCACTGCTTGGCACAGGAAGGCTGCGCAGGCTCCGACTCACCAGAGGAGTCGCTAGTGAGCGATACGGTGGCAGTTATCATGCCAGCTGAAACTCTCCCTCTATGGGTGATGCTATGGCCACTTATGCATTGCCCCACAGGACTCCCAGCCACAGTCACACTGGATTCAGTCTGAGCCATACAACGCATCACCGCACTACACATTAGAGCCTTATGCAGCACTCGGGGAACAATAACTGCTCAGGGGGGTGATATCTACACCCTGTCAGTGATATTAGTCCATGAGTGGTCTCACCGGGAGCACCAATATTCAAAAGCCCAAATATTTTGGCTAAAAGGCAGTCTGGGAAGTTTATGCTTTTGGAGGACTTGGAAAATGCAGCAGCGGAGAGCTGAGACGGATGTAATGAGACACCAAATCAAGGAGCGGATCGAGCCAGATGAATGACCAATCTTAAAGAGAAAAACATGCCGCAGCGCTTCAGAAATGAGCTGGCACCAAACAGCAGGCCAATTAGCGAGGCACAGATTTCAGTTTATAGCTCAACACAATTATTCCCATCTTGATATTACAACCAATCTACTTTTCCCCCAACGGTTTTAGATTCAAATGAAGGCTTGGTTGAATTACTGGCCAATTAGTACAATTAGTAATTTGTGGTGGGCGATACATGTGTGGATAAGGGTGCAACAGATTTGAGGGGAGGTATTATTTTATTTTAATACATTTGTGGGCAGTTATAATTTGAGGGCAGCCCAGATCTACAAATCCTTCGGTCCAGAGGGTCTGATCCCTCCTACTCAAGTTCTTTGGCAAGACAACCCTGTGGTCTGTTTTTTTACCTTGAATTGCTTTGAGCCACAATAAAACTTCTGCAAAACCAAGGTGCTTTGTGTTCTTTCATTCTCCAGCTGCTAGCCCATATGTTAGGGTCAAAGTACGCTCGTATTTTACCGTTTAGGCATCCAGAAAACACTGAGATGTTCACATGAAACACTTTATGGGGGGTGGTTAATGCAAGATTATGCAACACTGCAGATCTAGTGAAGATGCCAGTTCATATGATTACAATGTGTGACTTACGGGCAATTAAACCAAATAAGAAAAAAGAGGCTGCACTAAAGCAGCAAATGCAATCCAACTGGCAATCCTGTGTGAAATAGTTGGCCTGTGAAGATCCTGAATGTTTTGTGTTTTTCAATTATGCACCATTGCTAATTATACCTAAAAAGAAGCCACTTGATATTGTGTGGTGATGCTTTTTTCTCTTTCGAGCAAGCTTTCAGCTTCAACACCATTAAGAAGTCAGGAAATAAACATACAGTCTTTCCTGTATTGGTGGTTCCTGTTTTTTTCCAATTATGTGTGTTTTTATTCCCACTGAAATAAGATCATTTTTAAGTGCTGTGTCAGCCAGCAAATGCCACTGTTTAATTTAAACACCATTGAAAGGTTAATTTAATGCACCGCACAATACAAACAAAGTTATCCATCCATAACCTTGACTCGGTGATAAGGGGGACAAGCAGAAACTGATGGGGCTCCATACGTACTCACAAGGTCACATGATTTGGCTATAAAAGGTGCGGAAAGATGTTTTGACTTGCGGATGCTGAAATCGGAAAAACACAAATATATAATATTATAATAATGCAATGGGGATTGAATAGTTGTTTTGTATCATTTTGATGCAGAATTCAGTTCCCTGAATTTGTAACATCTTTAGTGTTTCAAGTTATTAAATACAAATTAAATATTTTCATTGTAGTGACAATTAGAAGGAGTAGAAAGACAGGCCAGTCGCTTCATGGCAAGCTAGCTAGTTTCACTGCTAGCTACAATAGCTCCAATAGCTGGTGTTGCACAGTGGCAGGTCTTACCTTATAATCACGTAAACAGCTCCACTGCCATCGGTAGTGGGTGTTTTATATATATTTTTTAAGTAAATTACATTCCAAAGTCCGTTTTTCATAGGAAAATTATTAGTGATAAAATGTTTTTTTCTTATGAACTTGTTTTAACCTCCATTCAGCACCTCCCACAGTTCAAAATAACATTTTTTTGTCTTTATTGTAAATATGATATCAATTCCAATATGCAAATTTGTTTTAAATCTCATTTGGACCATTCCAAAGTAAATTTTTTATAGGAAAAATTACATGTCAATTTTAATTCAATTGAACATGATCAACTGGAACATATATGTTGTAAGGAGTAATTAAAATGAGATGAACTATAGTCTATACATCTTCTCCCCTAAAATGCACTTTTTACCCCATTTTATTTTATTGTACCTTTCAGCTGTTGTCTTATCTTTACCTTTGAAATGATTAACACCTAAGAGTAATAATTAGGCCTACCCGTTGGTTCCCTTGTTTTGGTGTATTGATTTCTTATTTAAAGAATCAGTAGGTAGCTGCTTAGTTACCGCATGGTTGGGAATCGTCCTTGAAAGAACCAAAAGATGGTGCCTGTTCCACTGGAGGGTCTGATGGAAGCTGTAAATGAGGAAACGTGAATGCTAGACCAAGGGCCCAGTCCAGGTGAGTGCCCTTCCTACAGTACATGTCCATGTACTGACCCAGGGCCCGGTCCAGGTGAACCGGCAACCTGCACCTACCGCAAAGGAACTCAATCTGCACTGTACATGTACAATGTACACCCAACTATGCATGGAGAATCATCAGAATCATTTAAATGACAAGTAGACAATCATGTATCTAGTTTAAATTACCTTCATTTAACAAAAAAATCTAATCATGCTACTGTATATCGTAACAAGTGTCTTTTTTTTTTTTAAGAACGGCAAGGCTAGCTATCATTACTACTTAGAAGCCTAATTAAATAACCCTCTATGTGAATAACATCTCATTCTGTCAAGTGTGCAATTTAGCTTGTTAATTGCCATCTATGCCCCTGTGTTCTGATGAAAGAATTCAACTTGAAATTGCTTTTGTAATCCATGTTATGTATCCCTTATACAAATAAACCTTAATACAGTGTCCACCCAAGTACTCCTAATGTCTCTTTGTGACTTGTAAGTTTAATACATAACCAGTTGTTGCTACTCTCTTTAGTTTTTCGAGACTGTCTATATCTCTCTCATGGTGTTTTTCCCAGAACTGGACGCAATAGCCTAAACATGTTTTATCCATTATATATCATTAATAGAACCTACTTTAATATATCCCAGCCTCTTATCTGCCATTTTAACCCCTTACTGTAATGTCTAGATTGTGGTAGACTGTCCGCCTCTGGATTGAGCTCTGCATCTCTGGTCTGGCTGTAAGAATGTATCAAATCCCAAAACATCCTAAAAAGCACTCCAAAAATGCACTACCTCTGAAGCCCCTTTAAGACTGTTGCCTAGGGCAGCAGTGTGGTATAATGGTTAGGGTACTGGCCTTGTAACTCAGAGGTTGCTGGTTTGATTCCCAGGTGCGGGCACTGCTGTTGTACCCTTGAGCAAGGTACTTAACCTGAATTGCTTCAGTAAAAAATATCCAGCTGTATAAATGGATTGTATGTCAATTGTGTAAGTCGCTCTGATAAGAGCATCTGCTAAATGCCTAAAATGTCAAATGTAAATGTAATATTACTAATAGCAGTATTGCTTCTAATGATGTGTAACATGTTACTGGAAACAGTTATATAATGACAAATACAATGCGCAAAACAAAGGAATATGAATATATGTGCTACAAAAAGGCACATTTTCTATCACAATCATTATATGGAAAACAAATTAGTAATCACAATTATGACTGACGGATACATTGCCTATCAAACAGAATATATCCAAAAAGCGTAAGTGCAGGCCTGAATCAACCGATGTGTCTGTAACTGTGAATGTGCCAAGTTCTTCTGAGGGGCCTCTCTCTCTCTACCTGCCAGGAGCCTGCTTTGTGCTCCTCCAGATCATTGCCTTATAAGGGCCCCCATCCCTCCGCTCCTGCGTTTTATAGGCACACTGTCTGATGAACTGTTTGTTCATTTTCGACTGTTGCTCTTCTTCTGGGAGCCACAAAGTTAAGTCCTCTGCTGTTGGGCAACATCTGAGGCTGTATTTTTTTTGCTGTGGAATCTAATAGCAAGAAAGCTCTTTTTTTTTTTACAACCTTAGAAATGTAAGAAACATGACACAGTTCCACTGTGTTTGGACCGTCTCTGTTGTTTTGATTGCACAACTATTGCTGAGTCACATTTCTGTACGGACATGCTGGGGCGCATGTGTCAAAAATCAAGACGACTGTAAGAAATTCAGTTGTGCTTCTTTGGAAATGGGTGGGAGTGTCCGCAGGGAAGGAAGACGTATATGAGGAATCCGAGCACTCAGCTCAGCTTGTGCTACGTGGGAGATATTCCGCCTGGTGTGGAAAGCCAACAGAACGTTGATTAAAAGAAGTTAGAGACTAAGTACACAGTATACACTGCTATAACACACTGTTTCCCAGCCACTTCAGGTCTTAGTTTATCTTTGATTCAGCTGTTACTGTAATTGAAAACCGATATGGATTTGACATCACTTAACAAGGATCTGTGTTAGTTATTGTTGGATACATGTTACTGGATAAATGTGTTTTATCTAAGAGTGAGATATATTTGTAAGGTGTTTGTGTAAATTCTTTAAAAAAAATTGAGCCCTTAAGCAAACTAGTAATATAGACAGGCATTAATGATTGAGTATAGAAGTATATGAATACCTGAGCTCTTGCTTGGAACAGAAGACACACAGTGAACAGACACTGTAGAATATAAGGTAACACATTACATTGTAGAATATACAGTGACACATCACACTGTAGAATATAAGGTAACACATTACATCGTAAAATATACAGTGACACATGGTTTTAATCAACACTTCAGCAGTGTGTGATGACGCACATGGTTGCATAAATCATACTTCTTGGAAAACGTCTAAAATGTTATGTAGACATGAAGCCGTAGACACAAAAACCTGATTACAATCTTGTTCCAATTCCGAATACTGACTCATTACAATTGTTCATTTTGAATCTCAGTATTGTTTTGTCTATCTATTTCAGATGTCTAATTTCTGGCATACTCATACGTCTATATCTGTTATTTCTCAACCATGCACTAGACCCTACAAGAGGTCACAGCACCATATTTAAATGATCATGTCTAAAAGTGGTTCTTATTAATAAATAAAGAAAAAATATGACAAATTCCCCCAAAATTGCCCTTATTTCTGCTTACGCAACCACTGGCAATCAGTATTCTAATAGGATTACATCATTTTGATCAAATCAGCTGCACACATCACAACATATAGTTACCAAACAAATATCCAATCAGCTCTAAGATTGTTTAACTCGTGTTAAAATAATGTTAAAAGTGATTGGTTGAAGCTTACCACACCAAAATGTGTTGGACTGAACAATTGATTAAGCCAACTTTGTTATGCCTCTCAGTCAGGTCTTTGTGGAGAAGTGAGTTCATTTGTAACAAGCCAATATCACAGTGAAAGATATATTTAATCACAAGCTAGAAAGAAAAACAGAAGATAGAAGGGTCCAGAACTCTTGAATTGTTACATTTCAGTGAACAGAAGGACAGCTGGGTTGACACATTCTGTAGTGCCTTACATTCATGCATCTCTTCCTAAATTAAAACCTGAAACCCTCAGAACTATGAGGTATTTGGAGACAAAACTACAAAAGTACAAAACGAAAGGAAAATATTTTTAAATGGGAAAAACAAAGAATTTGTATCATCTGGCTCACTATCTAATATTTCTGGTTAACATGTGATGTGAATGGATTGGCCGTGGGTGGCCGATTCTTCTGCTGTAGAACATGATGGGGATGGCTGCCATGATGGTGATTGCAGTATTGAGTGGCTCCCAATAACCTCTACGCTAGAGAGCAGGAATAAGGGCCAATAAGATGTTAGTATGCAGACTATGTAGGAGGGGCTAAAAGATCCTCTCTTGGATTTGCAGAGGGAAAGAACATAGAACCGCTTATAATAGCCGTTGACCTGGTCTGTGCTTGGTACAGCCAAACAAAAACTTTCCTCCGAGTTATGTAAATTAATCTTTTAAAAAACATAGATAGCTCTCTGGCCATATTTAAATCCTTGAATCTTGATTTCATTCCTCATAGGCTGTCATTTCACTTGGCTGTCACAACAAGTGAACGGACTTCGTGAAATGGCAACAAATGCTCAGGCCCTAATACGCAGTCAACGTTAAAAACACCTGTAAAAGTCTATCCTGGCCATCAAGGACCGGGACTTAGTTGTTATTGCACTTTAAATTGGACAGAAATTCCAGTCAGCATAATCTTTACAGCAGGGGACGGAGCAGCAGTTGTACTGTGTTTCAGCTGCGTAATTATGTAAGCAGAGTTTCATACGAGATGCTTATCATCAGGTACAGTTTCACTTTATTCATCCAGCAGACGGAGCTGGAGACGGCCATCGGCTCAATGAATCGCAAAACCGAATCCTTCCACGGGCCGCCAGGAGATGAGCGTTTCATATCTCACTCTTCATCTGCCGAGAGGAGAGCCGTTTGAGTCAGCACATCTCAGGCTTGGAATTCACAACGGCAGATGTTGCGTGGAATGGTTTATTCTTTTTAAAATGTACTATTCTCAGTTCGCTCGCCCACATCCACAGAGCAATTTACACGGCTTACTCTGTCCACATCATACATTTATACAGCTGCACTGTTAGCACATACAGGCTAAGTTATATATGGCCCATTTATACTGCTGTACATGTATTCCATACAGTTTAAGTTCCATATGGTCCATTTATACAGCTGCATATTTACTGTTCTCCTCTGAAAGGCTCAACAGGAGCAGTCCAGCAGAGAAGGGTGATGGGAGGGATATCTCCCAGCTGCTGGGTGTTTGCTTCTTCGTTGTTGGCAGTGCCAGGCTCAGTCTGGTGAGCTGGTTATAGCGGACGATGAAATCTTAACCAGGGCAAAACCATATGTTAAATATTGGGGGCACAAATCTCACATTATATATTATCCCTAATGAATGTTTTATATCTACAAATTATTGGGGGGACAGATATGACTGTGTTGAATATTGGGGGGGCCCACTCATGTCCCCTCCACTCATTATGCCTATGAATCTTACCTTTAAATCAACCATTGTTATTATCCTGTTTTCATTTTCTTAATTAACTAGTGAACCAAATAATTGAATAAGTCACATTTTACATTTACATTTTAAGCATTTAGCAGACGCTCTTACCCAGAGCGACTTACAACATGTTCATTAATACATGGTAGGAACAATCATAGTTTGCGCAAGAGATCAGTGCAGTAATACAGCGATAGATATCATTGCAGGCAGCTGCAAACCATACCTGTAGCACTGGGAAGGAAAAAGGTTAATAATGTTTTTTAAAAATTAGGAGTAGGCAAGGATACATATAAAATAAGTATTGAGCAAGTAGGCAGTGGTGATGACAATTGGGTAGATGTACAGAATTCAGTGGTAGTGGAGTCTGAAAAGGTGGGTTTTGAGCCGCCTCTTAATAATGCCTCACGTTGTAATGTTCTCTTTCTTCATGTCACGTTAGAGAAAATAAATGACAATGACAGGTTTAATTTAGAAAAACTCAACTGAATCATTATAGAGAATACGTTACATTTAAATCTCTCCGTTGACTGTATAGCTCACTAGCTTTGAAAAACACACAATAAAGCCAAGCAAAGGAATGTCAGGTGAATGAAAACTTTGAGGGTTTTTTCAAGAACATTAAACAACCTGATCTACACAGATCAGATTAATAGATGTTTACAAAGTCAATATTCCTTGAATTTGGGTATGGAGAACAAAGCGGGCCACATTCGTCCACAAGTTCTGTAGACGCTAAACAATTTTGTGATGTAAAGAAAAATCTATCACAAAATAATATGAGGAAGCTATACCTATTGTTATATATTTTTTTGCAGCTAATTAAATCGCTTGATTCATAATCAACAGATTGAGAGTAATCATTGGTTTTAAGGTATGGCGTTCATCCTCGTTTATTTCAACCCAGCGACTCGCTACTGGCCAGGCTCATTAACATGCACAACATGTACACGACACATGGCTTCATATTGTCTTATGCAAAGCTGAATATTTGGGGATTTTATGGGCTATCTCACATGGCTCTCATCTTACAGACTTGCTCTCTTCAGTCAGTCTAATTCTTACTCTTCAACACTCAATACAGACATTTATTTATGGATGTAATTTATGGCTCCTCTGTGCAAATGTTTCTGGCAAAAGAGAATCACTTTAAATGTAGTTACATCGTTCTAACTTTTGAAACATTATACTATGCTTCGGAAACATCAAGTCCATTATAAATCATTGCAAATAAAACTCACACTGTAAAGACATAAATGTGCACAGTGTGCAGTCAGCTCAGTGACCTGGTCCCTCTATAAAGGCATAAATGCACACAGTGCAGCTTTTCGGTATGTCAAACATCTAGCATTGCACCGCTCAGGGCTTGACTTGAGGAATAGCCCCCCCACACACCAGGATACAGCAGCAGGAGCCCCCGCTCTTAATAAAGGTGTGACTTCAAGGAGAGTGTGGGGGGGTGGGAGGTTACATAATGAACTCCCAGTCCCGGGATGCTGTATCTACGTCAGCCGAAAGACAGTATATTCCTGCTAGCATGTGTACAGTGCTTTAACAACGGGATAACGTAAAGGCAAGCTCCATTAAAGCAGCGTGATGCCTGCTATTTAGCGCCGGTAATGGGAGCCCCTGAATTATGCTACACACTAAAAACACAAGCTGGCTTTTCATAAAGACTCGTTTTTCAGCTGTGTCCTTCCCTCCCCCCTCACTGCATGATGTGTGTTGGCCTATGTGCCGTTTTTAATCACCAAACCAAACCAAACTGCAATATTTAATGTGTGCCAATGCCTCCAATAAGACGCAGGCATAGCGGTGACACGTAGGGCGTGGCCAGACGGCCAACACCAGCGCGCATGCCTGTTTTCCTAACACGTCGAGACCGTCAAAAACAGAAAGTAAACAAAAACCGAACAAACAGAAATGGGCAGGCGGCCCGTTCCTCTCCCGAGGGGTCCCTCCGAGTGAACGCGAACGTTTGGCTCCAGCCTTCTGCCCAAACACTCTGTCTCCATCGTGATAACAGGCCGTGTGTCTGGCTGAAGTGCGGACGAGCCGAGGAGCACGCTTTGTTTGTTTCCTTTGACGTCAGACTCCTGCAAGAATGCCAAAGGCGCACTTAGACGGAATCACTCTCTACGCAGCGCCTTCACTCGTACAATTCTTACCGTTTTTGCACTATGATGTTATCATTTTTTTTAAATCATAGCATTGTTGTCATGCGTAAAAATAAGTCATTGAACTTACCCCACGGTCAGCTGTAGGATTGTGGTCAGGTAGAGATTATGGCAACTACAGATGACCAGATGAACTGGCTTTGTCCTTCTGGCAAAGCCAGTTAATCTGGAAAAACTGCAGTCTACACTAACTATGTCCATTCTACACACTGAAAACATGTTGGTCATCAGCAACTAGCCAATCAGAGAGCAGGAGGATGTGACATGTGGACCATTTGAGCATCCACTTGAAACTAAATGTTGCCTCAGAAAGTGTAGATGCATAATTTCCACCATTCGTTCTCTTAAACTGTAGGGAAGCAACCGTGACCCTTTCCCCCCCAAAACAAACACCAGTAATCTTCATGGACACTGAAATGTAAACCCCAACTTGTAGTTATTCTTTACGCTCAGAGAACACAGTAACTGATCTGTATTCGAGCTGAATTCAAAAATACATTTTCCTGTTACATCTGTTGTTTTGTAGAGTGTGAAAATGGACCGTGTTTGACTTAAACAAACATTTATTTGACCTCAGATTACTTTCGCCACCACCTACAGTTCTCCAGTGTTTATTTTGTTATTGTCATGCTGAATCAAATTTGTACTGAGTCAACTCAACAAAATGTTGACCTTGCCAGCCATGCCATGCCTTGTGCTGTAAGGAATGGTCATCATTTCCCCAAAACCACAGTCCAGGCTCACTGGGGCCTGCCAGAGAGGTGTGTACAGTACAGGGCTTGACTATTTACAACACATCTGCTAGCTCAGACCTATATAAACGGCATTAAACTCACATTTTTACAAGTTCAAATGAGATATCAGCCATCAGACCATAAATAGACATGTGACATGTGACTGTGTCAAACCTGTGACTCTTGGGGGAAAGGTGTGGAAGTACCCAGGAATCTAGAGGGTTACAGGTGCGCAGGAGGGACAGGCCATCTCCACGTACAGGGTGAAGCTGGAGAAGCAGTGGGTGTGCCAGGCATTCTCTGCTGGCCACAGCCTGTGGCCACTAATTCCTTTGAGATTATCGTCCTTTTCCTCAGAGCAGACGTGGTACAGGTTACCTGCCCCGCGACAGCTATCTCAGACGGTGCAGTAACCAGGACGCAATGGGACAGCGGGGCTCTGGAAATCCCCAAACCGGAGGAGCTACCAGTGACTCACTCACTCACTCACTCACTGAGAGGTGCGTGCATGACAGGAGAAATGCTGGGATGTGTGGTGAGAGGGGCATGCTGGGACTTGTAGTGTAGTAGTGGCCGCCAGCTCTCCTCCTGAGCACCTCTTTCTGAGAAGCAGGCCCCTTTTCGTGAAGCGTGGGGGAAAGCCTCCCCCCCCCTCCACCTTTTCCTTAATCATGGGGGAACAGCGCTTCAGATAGCAAGAGGACAGAGTGGATAACCCTGAGCCAAGTCAAAAGAAAAGCACCACTGGCCACAAATGTTTCAACACCTGTCTGCTGATTATGAAGTTGTACAATGGCAGGGCCAGGTCTCTGAACCATTTCATTTTTACTCTCTTTATGTATTCCAGTCTGTCCTCAGGTACCAGTATCTGTCAACAGAGGTACGCTATAAAACGACCTTTTACAGTCAACATGTGCCAATACTTGGCAAGTCTGGTTCATTCCTCAATTGTCCTATTAAACAAATATAAAGCGCGGTGTGTACTTCATCCAAGTCTAACAATATGTTATAGCCCTGCATTGAACAGGGGAAAAAAACAGGTTTCGCCTTCTCACGTTGCCTGATTGTTCTCGATATTTTTCTCTGTCAATTAAGTGTTTGGAAAAGTACCCTGACTCTGTCCTTTTCTTTGTAAACACTGGATCTAGTGTATACAGAGATCATAAAACAGCACCACCGCTAAGGGCATTACGCGCCCAATGAGTCCAGCGTCTCCTGGTTCAAGAATACCCTTTCACCTCACCAAACCAGTTCCTATCGGATAGAAACAACCATAATCCCAAACCTATGGCCTCTTTGACCCTGGTCCAACCAGACATTTGACACATGGTTACCATATGAACATAGTAGAAAGCCATTTTACTGCTGTGATTTAAAAGTAATGCAAAACATTAAAAGTTATAAACCATGGAAACCTTTTTTTCTTTACACATTTTTTATTTTACAAGATGGATAATGATGTCACATTAAATTCAGTGACCGTTAAATAAGCAGTGGCATCATCTTTGATTTGAGATGTGCTTTCCACTTCAACAGTGAGCAAGGTTAAATGTAACAGAGGCGTAGAGCAGTGGTCCCCAGCCTCGGTCCTGGGGGCCCACTGTGTGTGCTGGTTTTCGTTCCAACCATAATTGTAGCCTCTCTATTGTAACTAGCTGTTAATTGTTCTTAATTAGACACTTTTAATTTATATTAAAGCATGATTTCACGCTGTTAAGACCATATGTCAGAAATAGCTATGCATGCCATGAACAATAAACGTCCCATGTTCACATCCCAGGACATTTAATCAGTCACTATTGCTCTCATTTTCTGTAATGCGCTGTATGACACATGATTCCTTTACAAAGAGGTTACATCTTTTAATTGATTCAATTGTATACAGGTGAAATCAGTGGGAGCCTTCTTTTTTAAAGTGAACAGCTGGTCACAGAAACCATTTGTGGAAAATGAAGAATTCAATGACAAAGCAATTGGCAACAAGCCAAACCTGCATTGTGTTCAAATAAGTTCAAAGAAGAAAATGGTAGAACTTACACAGATGTTTTCAACAACCTTAATTGATCAAGAGACTAGCAGGAACAAAAACCAGCACACACAGTGGGCCCCCAGGACCGAGGTTGGGGACCACTGGCATAGAGGACAGGGTGACTTTTAAACCCATTTAGAAATGCATTTTAAATGCCTCTGTCCACCCCGTGGGAGTACTGTATTGCACATGCTGTAAACTATTCATTTAGATCTTTCCTAAGATTTTTAAATATATTTTTAAATCTAAAAGGTTTCAGAAAAAGTTTGCCATAGACTCAGGTCTTGCCATTTGTTGCTCTGACCAAGAGTGTTATGGAGAAAATGATTGCGACGGGTATGCCCTGTGAAAATTGTTGATTTTAGTTGATTGTGTAAACCACATCAAATCAAGTCATCGGTAACAGTCTTGAATTGAATGAAAGTGACATTTCAACAATAAAAGCGATTTCAATGTATTTTTTCTTTGATAACACATGAATTATCTTTCAAATTAATCAACTTTCAAAATCAGGCATGGGATTTACATACTTATATGTTTGATCGCTTAATGTGATTTTAATTTGATTATAGAAATAATTATTCAGCTTATTATATCAGCTTGAAAAACTGATATGAAGCAGAGCGCATACATTTTTTCCTCAGCTTGTTGACACCTTTGCCGGACTCTGTGAGGAGTGAATAGCACCGGGATGGGGCCACAGATTTCTGCCGCTTCGCACCGTGGAAATGGTGTAGGATCAGCTGAAACGCAGACGATGCGGAATATTAGATGATAGACAGAAGGTCTGGGCAGGCCCCAGGTCATCTGTCACCAGATTCTTCAAGATCTTCAAAGCTCACGCTTTCATGCGGCATTACCCTGGAACCACCCCCACCTGGGACACCTGCCCCTCCTTTCATAACCGAAAACCTTTGTAGGCTTTCTGGGCTTTCACAGACCACTGCCCGCTCTTACCTGACTTCAAAGGAAGGCCGAAAGGAAGCTGCAGTCTGGTATCTGTAAACCCTGCATTGCATGTGAGTAACGGTGCTAATTGGGTATTATTAATGCCGCAATGTACATTTAACTTTTGTGTAGACTTTTGTCAATGTTTCAAAATGAAAACCATTCATTTCTGCATTTCTGTAATTGTCTCGAAACAATGTTGATTTGATTCATACTAATACTAAAGATACTACAAGTGAAAAGCACTATATTTTTTATTTATGCAATGAATGTGAGTGACACTAGAGTGAGTGGAAGGAACAGTAGAAGACCTGCGATGAATATGAAGATAATAATTCATAAAAATCTGATGCATATTCATTTCTTTCCAAAGTATTAAAAATGCTACCTTTAGACAAATAAAGGAAACAAAGCCTTGAGCCAATGACTATTTTACTTACTTTAGGCAAACAGTACTACAGTTGAGCTAACGCCATTCAGAGGTGAAGCATATCTCCCAATGATAACAACTGGTAGCTTGTGGCCACCTGGCATATCGCTGGAAGGAACTAATACAGTGGTGACGCATGGACTTAACCCACCCTACAATTGGTGGGGCAAAGCTGTGGACGCTTAGTCTTAGTTGACTAATGACTAAATGTATTTCTGAATTCTATATTATTGTGCTGCCTGTAATAATGGGTCTAAGACACTGCTTAAAAGAGGACCACAATGGAAATAAGCCGGAAGGCTTTTTTGTGTTTTTATCCTCGTTAGAGTGGTTTTAATGGATGTATCGCAGCCCAAATGGGGTGAAGCTATATATGTATTTTAACATTCTTTCTAATAAATTCAATCAATCAATCAACTCTATCTGTAACGACAGGCCCAAGACACTGCAATATCTGTAATAACAGGTCTAAGACATTGGTCTGTTTGTAATTACATGTCTAAGACACTTCTCTGCTTGTAATAGCATGTCTAAGACAATGGTCTATCTGTAATAACAGGTCTAAGACACGACTCTGTCTGCAATAGCAGGTCTAAAATGCTGCACCGTCTGTAATGGTCGTAGGTCTAGTTTCACATACCCCTCCTGCTATTGCCATTTGTCAGAAGTGATCTTGGAGCCACAGACCCAGCCTGCCACCAGTGCTTGATGCCACAGCCTCAGTTAATTTCACAGATGACCTTTAAAATTGTCTGAGGAAACTGAAGCTGGTGAAAAGGCAGGATAACTCTATTAGCTCCGGGTGCAGTGAATATCATATTCCCCCTCATATAAAAGCTGCCTTTAACTATTTCACCAGGAGGCATAGTCACCGTTAGAAACTCCATCAGAGACAGATTTGTCAAACAATTTTGAGGAATTCTCATAAAGTGCTATAGAATAAAATTATGACATCAGCTGGAAGTGTTTCTTTATTTTGTTTTTGTTTCAACTTTGCTCTTGAACAATTTGTTATTGCTGATATACAAACACCATTCAGTATGTAATCAAAGATGTCTGGATATGAGCCTGGGAAAATGCCGAACATTTATAAAATTAGTTAAATTAATTGGCCTTATTTATTTATTTATTATTATTATTATTATTATTATTAATATTAAAAATGTACTTCTTTGTATATGTGGCAGAACCTACAGAACAATTGTGTATTTTATATATTATTATACATAATTTTATATATTTTGTAATACATACAATACATTTGGCAAGTAGTGCATAAAACACACTTGTTCATATGTATAGGGTACATGAAGTTTCAGCCTCACTTACGGAAGGCCTGTTTACTGTCTGTTTCATGGTATGACATCCACTCTGTTAACTAACTGGTAATTTGTTCCATGAACTATGCATCATGATGCCTATATTACGCCTATATTACATTGTCATGAGTGTGACATAAAACCGGTCATAACCAGTCATTACAGCATATTACAACTTCATAACAATAATGTACGCAGCAATGATTTCCAAGTCAATTATTTTGTATCTGTTTTGTAAAATTCGCTGCATATGTTATGACAGTGTTACGCCGTTGGTCTTAAGCTCTACTATGCTGTCATGACTGGTTACGACCGGTTGTATGTCATGTCATTTTAGCGTCTGAAGTTGAAACACTTTTTTTCTCAGTTTGAAGCTGGGCAATTTTTTGTCTCACAACTTGTCATTCCTTAAAACTTCCAGACGTTCAGCAGCGCAGTGTCCAACATGCCCCTGGAAGCATTAGGATGGTGTCTGGAACGAATAAACAAATAAATAAAAAGAAATGAATAATGTGTGATAAGGACAGTTTTGGGGGGTTGCGAGATCTGAACAGATTTCTTTTGAGTGCTGGAATGAGATAAAATTATGAATCAGTTCTTGGGTATTCACAGTTTTGTCCCAGAATGTTTAATTCCTACAACAACATTGGGAGCGAGTTTCTGGCATTGGCCTTGACTGTACGGGTCCCACTCCAGCTTTGGAGTTGTCTGTTTACTGCCGTTGCTAAGGACACCGTCGACGTACTTTGGCTTGGACATGGATGTGAATTTGGCCAGAAAGATACCTTATCTCTGGACGTAATCTTAAAAGATGGAAAGGATTACATTTGCCTGGGTCACGAGGAGCTTTCTCTCAAACAACACCTCCCCCCCCCCCCACCCCCCCGCTGTCGTACTGAGGAAAATAACGAGAGGCAATCTTATGAATCCCTTCAACTTTTAACCCAAATCATCTGAGGCAGCTCTTAGCAGCAGATAAGACGTGAGAAGAGAAGAAGAATAGGATAGAGATAGAGATGGGGATGATTGATAACGGCGCTGTATCCTGGGAACATGCCTGGTTCCTTGGTCAAACAACATCGCACCAACATAAATCAAGCACTAAAATGCATCACTTTCTCAGTTCTATCTCGTTTTAAAAGACAGAAACAGAAGCAGGTGTTTCAGGAGTACAGAGGGAGGGCAGAACCTGTGTTTTATAGCGGGAGTGCAAATGAGCAAGATTTTAAATATGTCATCTTAAAATGAAGAATGTTTTAAACTATGCCACTTTAAAGTCGTTGTTTTTTGTATGAGCCTTTTGAGGCAAAGGTCTCAGAATACTACGGTCTCCAATTCCAAATAAAGAAGTTTGGTGAACATGTTGTGTCTGTCTACGTGTCAGCTCCCACAAATCAAATCAGAACAAACAACGAAGGCCTGAATACAGAGGGAATTCAAATTGTTGAAAGATTCGAAGACCAGGGCTTGAAAAACCATCTTATAAATACCAATTTAAACATCTTCCAATTTTAAACTCCCGATGCTGGTAAACACAGACAAACTTTGTGATTAGAAGATTTGTTACACTAATCTTGGCAGAGCGTCAGCAGAGGCAGACGAAGAGAAAAAAATAAAGCCAGTGACTTAAAAATGACAGAAGTCTGACTGGAGTTTCCATTCTTTTACGGCAGACTCTTTCCATTGCATTTTTTGGGAAGTAATGGAAAACTCAACCTGACACCGGTGACAGTAAAAACCCTGTGACACCTGTGACATTTTCCAGTAGTCCTGATGTCAGAAGGCAGATGTGGCCAATTTGTCTCTGCAGCAGCAGCACGCATTGGGCCTGAGTGTAATTTACAGGAACCACAGAGAAACGGACCTTTTGAAATACTCGGTGCAAGTGCCAAGTGCGAGCACACAGCAGACATGGTGTAATGGCGGGACTCAGCGCACAATAAACCCTGCTAGTGGGCTGTTGAATAAATTCAGAAATCTATTATCAATTTATATTGTTATTGTGCGGAACAATATACAGTACATATATAAAATAATATACCATCTAATTGGGTATACTAATCAACATTTTTCTTTAACTTTGCTTCAGAATTAGATGTCATTTATCTATTAATTTATATTTTTTAAATTCTGGTAAATTAAATTTGGCAAATGTACACTACCGTTCAAAAGTTTGGGGTCACCTTCCATCTGGACTATGGCTAATCGGGCACTCCTTCATTCTTCAGCAAGATAACGACCCGAAACACACCTTGAAGTTGTGCAAGAACTATCTGATGAAGGAGGAATGTGAACAACCACTCAAACTAAAGACCTGGCCTGCCCAGTGTCCAGACCTCAATCCCATAGAACTTGTATGGGACAAACTGGAAAGGAAGAGTCAAAGCAAAGCAACCCACAAGTTTCTCTGGGAATTGCTGCAGGATAGCTGGGAAAACATGTCGGGTGATTTCCTGCTAAAACGTATTAACCGAATGGCCACTGTTTGTGAGGCTATTCTCACGCCAAAGGGTGACTATTTTGAAGAATCCAAGATTCAATTTTCAATATAATTTTCTTGAACATTTCTTTGATGTTCATTTTGTTCATTTTACATGTGTTTTTGTCATTTTAAAGTATTTACAGAAATGTTTTTGTGTCATTATGAGATAAAAATTTTCCATTGACCCCAAACTTTTGAACTGTAGTGTAGTCATCACAAAACTGTATGAGAAACACTGTATTTCCATTCAACGATGGTACACTTGCAGGGCCCCCAGGTGGCTCAACCGGTAAAAGCATTTGCCTGAAGTGCAGGTTTTCCTCTGCGGCCAGAGTTAGCCTGCTAGTCCGCCTCTGGCAGTCCGCTCCAGGGGGAGGGAAGCCAGCACAAGCTCGCCGCAGGTACAGAAAGCTTCCCTGCATGATTTGGGTTCACAGTCGATGGTTCGGTGGGGTCCATCTCGAAGGAGGCTCGCGGTTCGCTCGCCCTCGTCACTACCGGTCCCAGGGTAGTGGCTGGTTCCAGTAATGGCAGGCCGCGGACTCATTGGAAGTGTCATTTCATCAATAGAGGGTACAATAGGTCACCAAACTGGGAGAAAAACAGGGGGAAAAATCTGAACCACATTAAAAAAATTAAAAAAAATAAACAAATGTTGCACTTGCATTAAATTGAGAGCCAGAATTAAGGACACATCTTTCCCCCGGCCAACTGCTTTGAATACATTGGCCAGTGTTATGGTTTTATCTTTTTACATTATCTTTTTGTTGTTGTTGTTTTTAAATAATGTATTTGCATGCATGATTGTATTTACTGTACAAGTACTATAAGTTGTGATCTGGAAAAGTTCCTATCACTTCAGTCACTTCAGTAATTTAGTTTAGGCTGCCAGTATTAAAATGTCAAAACAAAAACAAACAGGTTTAGGTGGTGGGGTTATAAAATGAAGTGTCAAGTATTTACAACTACAGGAAGATATATACCCCCTTCACATCAATGTTAAGAATACGGTGTTCTTTAAGCAGCAAGTGGAATCTCCTCACTTATGTAAACAGTCCTTTGTTATTCAAGGTAGTCATGCTCAAGGCAAAATTGTGCTAAATACAAGATGGTACATAGAGCAAGTTCATTTGTTTCACAGTACAATCTGACCTTTTTTTCTTTCAGGGAAAATTTAAATGTACAATAAACATCAGTATTTACAAAAATAAAGTAACACCGGGAGGATAATTAAAGCCCATGATTAATTGCCTAATGAGCAACTTTATAGAACTAGCACGCACGACCAAAATAAGAAAAGTAACTCCAGATGTTTGACGGAAAAGTTCATTTCACTCCCCCAAACTTGATCAGACTTTGTTAACTTTAATATAGCAAGCCTGATTTGTATTTCCCTGATACACCATGGAGAAATGTGATTAAAATATTTTGCAGGGCTGAAATGTTACTTCAGGAATATAAGCAGGAGTCTTCAGTCCCCGTTCCTGGAAATACGGGAGAAAACAGATGGACTTGGCTCGGAACGGTTACACTAGAAGCACGTTTTACTGAATGTTTACATCAAGCGTCTCTCATGTGCCTCTGTGACCTCGGAAACCGAGTCAAACGCAGCCCAATTTTTCAGACACACACCTTATATAATAAATTAAATTCTGAAGGGCATCTTAAACGTAATATAATTGTAGAGACCTGTATCCTCAAATGCACAGTGCCCACTGCACTGTACTGCACAACTACAGAGAGCTGCCCACCACTCCTATTCACACACACACACACACACACACACACACACACACACGTGTACTCACCCAGGTGTGCTCAAACACACAGCTCATTTGGCTCTGTTGTTTATCATTGTTCCTGTGGCCCGGGGATATGGTTTATGGTAAATACAGTAATGACAGTGAGAGGAACTGAGATGGTCACATGGCTGCTCTCCGGACACACGTTTTGGACATGTGCAATTTTACTAAAGAATGGGGAGGGGAGGGAAGGGGGGTGGGAGGAGGGGTGGGGGGCAGTAAGAAAAGTATTTACAAGCTGATTTACTAGTCTTGTAATGTTTGCTATTAAAGTTTATGTTCCCTAAAAGCGGTGTTGAAATGATGCGTTGGAAACCGTTTAATACAATCCCATCCTTGGGGAAAAACAGCTCTTATATTTTCCAAAGTACCGTAATTAGAACACCAAACATCTGCTGGTGAATTGGGTGATGATTAGGGAGGAGATAATCAGATCCACCCTTATTCGTGCTGTCGGGCCTGGCCCCCTCTGCAGGTTCACAAGGATGAAGCTGAGAAAAACAAAAGGACAAACATTCGAAAAATGATAGAAATGTAGTGCCACATGTCCAAGATCATAAAATGCTGTAGTGAGTCACATGGATTGCCTTGTGTGTGTGTGTGTGTGTGTGTGTGTGTCTGTGTGTGTGTGTGTGTGTCTGTGTGTGTGTACACAACAGACCGCAAAATAGCGTTCTTTTTAGCACACTCAAAAGCACATTTATTAAATTATTATGAAAGAAAACAGATACCCGCTTACAAAAACAAAAAGAATACTATTAAATGGCAGATATTTCCTAGAAAGCGTTGGGGTTTTTTAATATATTTTAGAGTGAGCAAACATGTTTGGGGTGTGTGGCCTGTTCTATCTGTGCTAACTGGGGGTAATTACACACAATTAATTAGAACAAATTATTTAATACAATTAGGATCATGCCATTGCACAAAGAGCTCCTCCACATTTAATGGATATTGTGATTATATATAAACACACCAGTATAGCAATAATCAAATATCACTACAATGGGAGGTATCTCCACATGTCTTTCTATAACTTGTTAAATACATTTTACATTTACATTTTAAGCATTTAGCAGACGCTCTTATCCAGAGCGACTTACAAGATGTGCATCAATACATGGTAGGAACAATCATGGTAGGAACAATCATTTAAATGTAATACAATTTTAAACATCCCTCACTTTAATTTGAAAAAATCCAACACTACATTTAGCCCCCATGGTGAGAGCACATTGTAATCACAGGTAAAATGGAAAATGTCTCATTATGTGGAATTGTGACCGTGCCAGTGCCAGCTGTGACTAGGAGTACCATGGGGCAGCACAGTGGACAGAGAGGCTCTCAGATGACAGGGATCTCCCTGGGGACAACCAGGCACCTGCGGTCTGCCTGTGACAGCTCTGTAAGACGTGCATATCTCCTGCGCAGTGGCTCTGCAGCTCAGCCGGGGGAAGACAGAGGGGTAATAAACAGTGGCTGCAGCTCACAGTTCTGAGCAGGGCGTATACTGGTCTGCATTCTGCTAAACTGATGGGAGCAATGACATGGACCGATGACCACAACTGGACGTTCCAGTTTGAGAGCAAATAAAAATTTGGTGTTAAAAATGAGAATGCAGAGTGAAAAGAAGCGGCAGCTGGCTGCGTGTGCTTCGTAAGAGCGGGCTTGTCTGCACTCCCCTGGCTTCGTTGGGAAGCACGCTTGTCTGTGTGCTCCCAATGCTGAAACAATTACACTGGCCCCCTGGTCTTCCCAATGCTTTTTCAATGAATTCTCGTTGAATGCATTTGTTTTAGTAAAAGGTTTAGGAATAAATTGCGTGTGGTCACGGGCAGTTCCTCCCTACAATTCCTGTGATGTGCTGATCAAATCTGATACCATCACTTACGTGGTTCTGTGTGGCTCAGTTGGTAGAGCACAGCATTAGCAACGCTTAGGTTGTGGGTTCAATCCCCACTGGGACCACATATGCTGAAAAATGTATGCATTCACTACTGTAAGTTGCTTTGAATAAAAGATAAATGGCATATATTACTTACGGCAAAAAAAACTACAACATCAACTGAAGGGTAACGTTTTAACACTGGTGATGGTTCATGTGTATATTTGTGGGAAAGGGGCTGTGTGGTGTACACTGAGGTAAATAGTTTGGTGAGACGGCACGCTGACCGTAGGGACTGATCGTTCTGCTCGCATGCCACGTGTGTGAAAATGAATGAAAATAACAACATGTTTGAAATCAGCGTATTTTTGAGAGTGTGGATCCTGGAACTTGGATAATCACTCCAGTTCAACAGGCCGTATCATTCCTGGACACACTGGAACGGATGGGGGGCTGGGGGTGTCAGTGGAAAGATTGCAAATTGTGCTGTTGCTGTAATGGAACAGGGCTTAGTGTCACTTTGAATTACGTTTTTTGTGCACGGGTTAGATGCTTTTGCCAATAAATCAGTACGTTTTCTTAATTTCACTTGATGTTTTCCATTCCGGGAGAAATCCTATAATTTGGCATGGCTATGCAAATACACAAGACTGTGGAATGTTCCAGAATATTAAGGTTCCACAAAATGTACAATCTGGATTAATTTAAATTGGGACTAAACATTCTGCAGACAGATACATCTTTTTTAAATGAAATCTGTAGATGGCTGTGAAAATGTGGTGCTTATGTAAGGCTATATTTACATTTTACATTTTAGGCATTTAGCAGACGCTCTTATCCAGAGCGAGTTACACAATTAACATTTATTTTACATACAATCCATTTATACAGCTGGATATTTTTACTGAAGCAATTCAGGTTAAGTACCTTGCTTAAGGGTACAACAGCAGTGCCCCCAACTGGGAATCAAACCAGCAACCTCTGAGTTACAAGCCCAGTTCCCTAACCATCACACTACACAGCCGCCCTATTGTAAAGCAATGTTGAGATGCTTGTTTAAAGGGTGATACGCAGTCAACACATACGTGCCCGCAAATGGTTCAATGGTTAGTAAGTGCAGTTATCTCAATATACCTAGGAACGGCATTCTGGTTGCGTATTTCACTACCTGGAAACAGGGTCCACGCGTGGTTAGTCTGGCAAGTTCAGATATATCAGACATGAGGTGAGGTGCTTGTGTGAAAAGGGTGCCTGTGCTTAGCGGTGAGATGCTTGTGTAAGAACGTGCGTGGGTGCTCTTGTGCGGCGGTGGTCAGGTGCTGGGCAGGGCTGGACTGGGACAAAAAATAGGCCCTGCCATTTGGCTCAGACCGGCCCATCACTAATGAACCAATGGGCCGCTGTCCATTTTTGTTGATGGCAAAAAAAGCATGTGATTGATGACAGTATAGAAAATGAACCAATGGGCTGCTGTCCATTTTTGTTGGCCGTTAGATGACAAAAAAACAAAACAAAAAATTATATATTTTTTTATTAAAAATAATTATTATATCGGCCCTACCGGCCCAAAACTAGACCGGCCCACCGGGAATCGGCCCGGTAGACTATATAGCCAATCCAGCCCTGGTGCTGGGTGATAAGCGTGAGTAAGCCTTAGGTGAGATGCTTGTTGTGTGTTTTTTTCATACAGAGAACTGCAGCTCTCATACTCCGCACAGCGTTCTGGTTTTTAGTGACGAGGGAATGTGAAATGATGACACGGCTTTGGCATTCATAGAAAAAAAAGATTAACCCTCTTGTGTTCGGGTCAAATCTGACAGCTTTACAACTTTCCTAAATCATAAATACTGTGTTTTTCATCTGATTGCCTCAAGACCGTGTGTGTTCCTCCACACTAGGCATTTGAACATATACAATTGCTGATCACCACTTTCATTATATTTTGAGTGGTTTAGTCAACTTTGTCACATCTGTGGTGTTCCGGGTCTAAAATGACCGCCATAGGAAATGAAGAAGTAAGAGGAAAACATACCCATACATACACACACACTCACACACAGACACACACACTCACACACACTCACATACACTCACACACACACACACACACACACACACACACGCAAACACTATAATAAGGGGAGATGCAATGAACACTAAGGAAGGTTAAAAGAAGATTAAAAGGCTGTTGGGTGGCTCATCACTGTTCTAGTGTGTGGATGAACCCCACGGTCTGGTGTCAGTGCCGACTGTGTCCAGCAGCCCCACAGGGCGATGCATAATTGGCGGTACTGTCACCCAGGGAGGGAGGGATTCACTCAGCAGGGTGGTCCCTGTCTCGTTGCACATCAGCTACCCCCACTAGTCAATTGGGGCACCCACAATCTGCTGCTATAAAGCTGCACATGAAGTGTCCTCCTCCAACTCATGTCTGTGCACGATTGCAGTGTGAAAAGAATGGGCGGCTGACGTCATGTGTTTCAGAGGAGAGCATGTGCTTGTCAGTGCTCTCCTCTATTGGCAGTGGAGGTTGCAGCGGGCGTGGCTTAGAATATGATGGGGCATTCCAAATTGGGAGACAAGGGAAAAAAACAAAAAAAAAGACAATGGCGAGCGCTTTCTGGTGTGATCTTTTCTGGAACATTCTGAACTATCAAACCACCACAAGGACAAACTATGCATTGAGTACATGCAAATACGTAAAGCACAGTTCCTGCCCGTGGCCCAGCATGTCATATGGTCACAGCTGTCATTATCAGTTTAATACATCTCTGATCAGCATATCAAACTTATGTGTTTAACTGTTATTTTTGCAGCTGCTACATTAAGTTTGTTCTAGCCCCAACTTTGGAAGCAATGTGGCTGCCAAATACAACACAATGTTTTCTTTTGGAAGTTGTTGTCAAGGCAAAACCACCTGAATGGCATGTGCATCTTTTTCCCACCCCCAGGAGATATGGCCCAATTGGATCTCAACCACCGTGGCTGTACACACTAGGCATTTGGGTTTTCCAATTTGAGGAAGAAACAAATCACAAGATTTAAGATTGATGCTGAGAACACCTCTCCTGTGGGGTGCTATACTGTTAGCCATATATAGAGTTTTCCTTAAAGGTTGGAGAGTTCCCTCGCCTGCATTTGGTAGGGCTAATATACCATAACTCACATGGATGTGTCTGCTTTCTGTAACCACCCGGCGCTGACAAAGCACAGGGGCCTTTTCTCTAATCATTACTTACTGTAAGAACGGAGGGGTACGCTTAAAACCGTTCGCGTTGATGTTACCATAAAAGGGTGTTCTGCTTATTTTTACACAAAAGGCTCGATGACAGACAAAAAAAAAATGACGGGAGGAAAACCAACAATAAAGTCACAATAAAAGTCAGACTCCATCTTTGTTTCTTTCCTCATATGACTGTTTTAGCACTCACATAGCGGCTCAGCGTAAGACTGAGGGAAGCTACTATCAGCCAGTTGTGTGTGCTTCCCTTAAACACACGCACATGCTTTACTTACGCATTGTGTACTGCAGTTACACACACGCTACTCAGTTACATGTCCAGTTCCTTAACAACCTCACTACAAACCCACTCACACATACACATACAGACTCTCTCTCTCTCACATACACACACATACACATGCATACACTGACATTAGCCTACATAACAGTAATTTAGTTGACCCTCTTATGCACAGTGGTCCAAAAATTAAGTACACAAGTGCAATCATCGATCATAGTTCAGTGGTACTACAGAGAAGGACACACATGCACACACCCACACACACACACACACACACACATCTTTGCTCTTATCTGTAGCTTCTTCATGCAGTCAATGTGCAGATTATTTATAAATGCAACAAGCCAATGTCATGCATCAGTTATTGAGTGTCACTCAGGTTAAGTCATTATGGAGACACAACTTAAGTCAAATACAATGAAAGTAAGAAGCGTTTTTTCTACCCCATGACATAGTTCACAAGCAGTGATGTTACTGTAACCCAAGTTGTAGCAGCTGTCCATGTATGTGGGTCAGCATTCTTAATGCCTGTGCTATTAAAACCCACTGATTGTATGGTATATTTATGTGTTGTGTGACATATTGCTTTCACTGAATTAAGAAAGTAATTGCTGAATACCTTCCAGAGATTAGCAGTGTTATTTCAGTATCAGTTTGGGAATTTGCAGCATAAGTTGTGATTTGATTGCATTCTATTAAAGCAACCCTCCCGCAACAACGGGTTTGACATTCAAAAACTGGGAAGACAATAGCACAATCAAATGAAGCATTATCCTATATTGTTATTTAAAAGCAGTCAGCAGCAACAAGGAGTTTTTATAATAGCGTGTCTGATGGGAATTGCCTTGTAAAAGGCAACAAGCTAACAATAGATAAATATTATGTGACTGGAAAGCTAGGTAGCACTCTGTTGTTAATTAAACATTTGAAGTATAGCTAGTTAGCGAACTTGTTAATGAGGCAGCGATGTAGACATCAAGGGAAGGTTAATGATGGAATATATCGCTGACGAGGTAGATACACTTTATTTAGTCATTTAGCTGTGAACTGCCAGAAGCAAGCTAGCCGGTTGTTGTCATGAAACACTGTGTAGCTAAATTGCTACCTGGGTGTATGAACGAAACAGGGCTTACCTATTCAACCTATCAGAGGCACGAGAAAATCTGATGCAGGGTTTACACTTGTAATGACACAAAAACATTTTAGAAATATATTTTTGTTGGATTCATTAATTAAATGTATATAAAATAAAATACATTTAATCTGTATAAGAAATAGTAGTTCAACCTTCAAAATAGCATCACATGGGCACATCCTTTTCAGTGTTGCCAGATGCGTGGATTATGCCCCTAATATATAATTTTTAAAGCTTGTACATTTGGGAGAGTAGCCCCTAGTTTGGTTGTCGGTTCGATTCCCATTGGGCTCACATATACTGAAAAATGTATGCATTCACCACTGTAAGTTGCTTTGGATAAGTGTCTGCTAAATGTTATATGTTAAGAATAAGATAAGGGAGAAATGCTAAATAACCCAAGTTGGGGGTTTTATTGTGTGGCCTTGTAGTTTTTATTTATTGTGGACATTGTAGTTATTTCTGTGGGAGACCCTGAAAAGTGCTAAACTGTTGGTGCTGTACAGGTATGGGGTATGGTGTGTCAACCCATAGCAGCTAATTCAGAACAGTGCCCTCTGCTGGAACTATGCACACAATACTTCATACATTACCTAGAATAGACAAATATGCCCTAGATCCCAAATTATGTTATAAAACATAATATAATATATGCCATTTAGCAGACGCTTTTATCCAAAGACATTAGTTATCGAATACTATTTATTTTTTTAGGAATTTAACATAACATAAAAACCCAATTAACCCTTACCATACCTGCCTACCCATTTCATACTAATACATACCAAAGCTAATACACCATCGTTGTGTTCTCTTGGGTGACATTCTTGGGTGACGTCAAGAGATGCAGCAAAATTCTGCTGACTTGTGAAACAACTGCCTTGCATAAAATGCAAACTGAAAGACCAGTTGGATTTGGACATTTTACACTTACATTTTGGGCATTTAGCAGGCGCTCTTATCCAGAGCGACTTACACAGTATGCATTTTTTATTTTTACATACAATCCATTTATACAGCTGGATATTTTTACTGAAGCAATTCAGGTTAAGTACCTTGCTTAAGGGTACAACAGCAGTACCCCCAACTGGGAATTTAACCACCAACCTCTGAGTTACAAGTCCAGTACCCTAACCATTACACTACACTGCCACCTATTTAGAGAATACAGCTGTGACATCTTTCACTCAGGGTCTTAAAAAACTATTTAGCAAAGCCCCATCAGGGATACATTGCTTTGGGTGAAAACTGTGATATAATTACTCTAGTAGTTTTTATAGACAAACTAAAAATAGTTAAGTCAGTGAATCCGTGCACATTAAATTGAAGTACACTTTTGGAAAACAGATTTGTCAGCACTGATACATTACTGTCAGCTGTGTGAATGGTGCAGGCACTTGAAATTAAAAATAATAAGACACATAACCAGTGGCTGGGAAAAAAACACCAACCATTCCAGAACATCAGTAGCATTTAAAAAAATGTCTTTGGACCACATTCAGGAATGGATATTTGATATTTGAACGGAACACTGACACACGACCTTGTAGTCTGAGAACGTGATAACCTTAGTTTAACCAAGACAGCAATTTGTAGAAGTATGGTCTTGTTTGTGGTTTCCAGTTGGCTTTTTTTCTCCGAGCCCTGTCCATTATTAGTGTCACTACAGATTATTTCAATATTTTAGCATCATAACAGTACGTTCTGTGGAATTTCGTAAAATGGGCTCAGGTTTCAACCAAAAGAAATACATAAATAAATATGCATAAGACCATTTTATCTCTTTAACTCACTATAAACCTCAGTCTTTAAACAAAAACGCAAAAAAACACATGCAGTAAAATATTGACAATAACGAAAGATTGGAGGCATGAACATTCAACGAGCTGAAAAGCGTATCAGTTGTAGTACAGGATCAGTTGTAGTACAGGATCAGTTGTAGTACAGGATCAGTTGTAGTACAGGATCAGTTGTAGTACAGGATCTTTGCACTCTTCTGACAGACAGTGCTTCTACAAAGGTATGCAGGAAACAACCTAATGGAAATGGAAATGTTACAAAGAAATATGCGTGTGCATATATAATATATATCATATATTTTAAAGCTTCCATCCCTAGCTGCATCCTGCTTGTGTGTTATGGGAGGATTTTGTGAGTGGATTCAATGAGCCAGATGCTCATCCCCAGAGACTCCGGGCTGAGGGAGATAAACGAGAGAGCAGGGCTTGGAGAGGGCCTGGGATGACGTTCGGCTGTGTGAGTGGGAAGAGATGCTGGGTTCCCTCTCCTCGCGGAATGTCAGCGAGGATCCAGCGGCTTTGACGTCAGACGTTGCACTGCGCGAGAAAAATGAAATGACAGAAGCAGATAAAGTTCAGGCCTTGTCTGAACCTTGCGGGGTTTGTATTGCCGCCACTGCCAAAGTGTCTCTGATCCCTTCCACAGCCATCGGGATCTTACCCCATGTTTGACCGCTAGGCTGTAGACAATTCTCATTTGTGTTCGCTTTTTCTGTCCTTGTGAAATTGTATTTATTTAACATACCTCTAGAATGCAGTTTTTGCTCCAAACTCATTTAAAAAAATGATTTCTTCCGTTATGATTTATACATCCCTTATTATGCCAAGCAGTGTGTTTACAGGAAAATAGCCTTAGTAGTGCAATAAGTAGGAAACGACGGACCTGTTATGTCCAGCTAAATGTCCAGTTATATTGGTCTCATTTTAAAGGATTGTATCATCTGATTAATTTCTCAGATTCAATTCTGACTCCATGTAAGGAAAAAGCATGGGCATATTGAATGCAATATACATATCTTCAAGGCCATAGATGCCATTGTAGTGAGACAAGGCAATGGGATTTACAGACTTCGATATACATTGTCAATGGATACCTTCAGATTTCTTTAATCGCTCCCCTATATTCAATCAAACACATTTAGCCACTTTAAGGGCAAATACGAATGCAAAAGCAATTCAATCAACAAGACGTAATGGATTCAATAAAACCAGCCTTATGCTCATAAGGACTGAAAATCCAGGAAACAGGATGTTGTCTGTGGCCTCCTGGGCTGGAGGTGGGAGCTTTTCTAAAGTTCTGTCCAAATAATTTATTTGCCTGGCTCCAACTTCACAATCCCTACTTTTATTTCTATTTTTTTATATTTTCTCTTTCTGCAGTTCCCCCATTTCCTCCCAATTTAGTAGCCAATTATACCCTCTTTTTCATGTCAGTTATCCCCTCCCTCGTATTGAGAGCTCTCTGCCGTAGTCCTGAAACCAGCAGTGACATGCGTGGAGCACCGCCTCTTCCGAGCCGGAATCCACCAAGCCGTCACCAGGAACTCCGGTATACACACAGGGCCACTCCTATACGCAGCGAGCTCGTATCGGCTTCCCTCCCTCCACCCTGGGGCGGACAGTCAATTTCCACCCCCTAGTGGCACTCCCGGCCAGAGCCGAAACTGGTGCGACCTGGTGGAATCGAACCCTGGTCGCAGTGGGCATCGTCGGACATTCTACCGCTACACAGTACACGACGGCCACCACAATATCTACTTTTCAATACAGAAATAATATTAAAAAAAGTACATTTTTAATTAATTGAGGAATTTCATCATTATTGATTTCTGCAGTATTTTAGGTATAAAGCTATTTTTTTTCCACTTTTGTTTCTAATATTTGGGCCATGTGATATGTGGACAATATGTTATGTAATAAAGAATGGGACGGTAACATTGATAAGTCAAAATATGTTTTTTAGGCCTCCCGGGTGGTCTAGTGGTTTCAACGTCTGACGCTTTCCCCATCACGCCAGAGTCGGCTCTAGCTGGGACTGCCACCAGGGCAGCAATTGGCTGTCCACCCCAGGGAAGGGGGAGGGAAGACGTTCTCTGCGCACAGGAGTGGCTCTGGGTTACGAGTGACAGTCGACAGCATGATGAGTGCTGTCTTGGAGGAGACAATACTTCGCCTTTGTCACTACTGGTCACAAGGCTACGGCAGCAAACTATGAGGGAGGGATTGACCTGAAAATAGCAGGTGTAATTGGGAGAAATATATATATGTTTTTCAAACAATGTAAAAGCTATATCAGCTGCTAACAATTGACTCAGTATTCAATTATTATTCATGTATTTATTGATTAATATTTCAGGTATGAATAGGATGCAACCTATGGTGTCACTAAAATGTGCATTTAATTGTCAAAGTTAATGATAAATGTTGATTGAATCCAGGCCTTGCTGTGGTTTGATTGAATTGCATTTTCCCTTAAAATGACTACAGAAAGCGTTTCATTTAATCCCATCCAACCCCACCATACCTTTGATCCATGGTGGATATCTCAGTTCAGAAGAGGGGACGACACTGCTTTTTGTTTTGTGGTTGGGGAGAACTGGTGTGTATCCAATGGCTTTGGGTGGGTGATGAATTATGGTTCTTCAACCCCAATAAAATATGCTAATGCATTAAAAGTTCCTGTATTTTCAATTATAATATAACAAACACAAATCTTTGCTGGCTTTCTTCACCCTTATGAACACAAATCCCAAATGTGCCTGAGTAAAAACCTGCAGAACAAAACTGGACTTTTATCAAAGGTACTGAAGCAGGGGTCAAACCGTTTCCCTCTGGTCTCTCTGGAGACAGCCCTTTCCCATCATAAATAAGGCACCTCCTTATGTTACTAAACTCAAAATCAGCCACAGAGAGATGAAAAAAACTTAATGACACTCCCACCTGTACTGTTTTCCTCTCTGACTACTTTAACAGCCTTCTATTCCTACTCCAAATCTTTGTAGATGGGGAAAACTTATTCATCAAACATTCATGTTTGCCATACCTCCACAATTTAGCAACAATTTGAGCTTACAGTATTTCTTGAATTTTGTATTGAGCCATTTTATTACCTATTATCAGTTAGATATTTCAATACTGCATCAGTCTATCTGGTTATAATAATCTATTAAAGCCATATGAATATCTGCTCCTAATACAGAAAAGGTCTTTTTCCACCCGCCCTGAAATCAGCTCTGTCTCGCGTTCTGAGCACTGAATAAACACGGCTTTGTTCTTTCACGGAAAATTGAATTTTAGCGCTGAATGAGAGTGGTGAATAGGCACAGTGAGGCCTACCATATGGTGATGTCATCTTCCTCTTGGCTTTTGGTCAAATCGATGATGTCATCGGAAAGCACTCAGGCCCATGTGCCCAATGCTGTAACACCTGTTTGGGGGGAAAGAAACAGCAGGTCTAGACAGGTGTGTCAAACTTCCTCCCAGTGCTGGATGTCAGACATGATTCTGAACACTTGGAGACTTGGCTGTTTTCAATTAATCAACTGACAAAATAAAGGAAACCTTCACGAGCCACCAGAAAAGTTTCACTGTGCCTTGGCGTAAATTCTGCACGTGTATGAAACTCTGTTGGAGGGATGCAATACCATTCTTGTAAGAGAAAATCCATCATTTGGTGTTTTGTTGATGGTGGCGGAAAATACTCTCTCAGGCACCGCTCCAGAATCTCCCATAAGTATTGTGACAAGTGGGTTGTGATCTGACTGAGACCATGGCATATGGTTTACATCATTTTCATGCTCATGACAATATGCAATCAATTATTGTCTGTTTTTTAATTAATTGTAATTGATGTAACAAAAAGTTTGAGTATTTTTTTTATTTGACATTATAGAGTATTTTATGCTGATCAGTGGAAAGAAATCCAAATGAAATCCATTTTGAGAAAATAGCAGTAAGAAAATACAATATGATAAGAACAGGAAGGCAACAGTGGGCACAGGCTCACCAAAACTGGACAGTTGAAAATTGGAAAAACGTCACCTGGTCTGACGAATCTCGATTTCTGCTGCGACATGCAGATGGTAGGGTCAAAATTTGGCATAAACAACATGAATCCATGCATCCATCCTGCCTTGTGTCAACGGTTCAGGCTGATGGTGGTGGTGTAATGATGTGGGGAATGTTTTCTTGGCACACATTAGGACCCTTAATACCAATTGAGCATCGTTTAAATGCCACAGCCTACCTGAGTCTTGTTGCTGACCATGTGCATCCCTTTATGGCCACAGTCTACCCATCTTCTAATGGCTATTTCCAGCAGGATAATGCGCCATGTCACAAAGCACACATCATCTCAAGCTGGTTTCACATTTTAAGCATTTAGCACATGACAATGAGTTCAGTGTACTCCAATGGCCTCCATACTCACCAGATCTCAGTCCAATAGAGCACCTTTGGGATGTGGTGAAATGGGAGATTCAACATCAATGTGCAGCTGACAAATCTGCAGCAACTGCGTGATGCTATCATGTCAGCATGGACCAGAATCTCTGAGGAATGTTTCCAGCACCTTATTGAATCCATGCCATGAAGATTTCAGGCTCTTCTGGGGGCAAAGGTGGGTCCTACCCAGTACTAGAAAGGTGTACCTAATAAAGTGGCCACTGAGTGTACATATATATATATATATATATATATATATATATATATATATATATATATATGAAGAGTTTGGATACAAAAGCTGATAAATCCATTATTCATTTATCTATCCAAGATGTTTTATTGTGCTTTCTTGGTATAACTTATCAATTCCAAAAAGGGTGACTCTAAATGTATCTAAAGTAACAGAAAGCCAGATTTTCAAAAATCTACATTTAAAAATAAATATATAATTTGATATTTTTCTGTTTGTTTTGCATCAAAAGCAGATAAATCCACAGTCAGATTTTGTGAAAAATTTAAATTGGTTCACCCAGAATGCACTCCAGTTGTGCTGACCACTGTGAATTTCCCAAATGTGGGAATCTGTGTTCGCTCTCTGCCCTGATATTATGGTGAAAAGACCAATCTTGTACTGCGTGATTGTGCGAATTTAGTATTAAAGGATAAAATACAGTAGTGGATATCTCGGTGTGTATCGGTTTCTGCAACAAAATGTTGAATATCTGTACATAAAGAATGAGATGTATCCAGTTTTGCAACAAAATCAATCACAGCTTGTTTGGTTTAGTTTTGGCAGGAATGGCGTTTATCGTTTTTTTGCATATGACCTGTTGTCATTTTTTGTCATTTTTTGCATATGACCCTATAATATTGTTGGGAATCTGCTCCCTTTGTGGTATCAAGTCGGGACCGGCGAAGTAACACACTGGTGACCACTTTCCAATTGAAAAGGTTTTAATACAATGCGCAGGGGGAGAAATACAGAAGGCACTGTGTACCCAGCGTTTACCCAGTAAATCTCCCTGACATTGTTTTAACTTACTGTGGCATTAGTTAATTCTCTATTCAGCTCCTGGAGCTGTTTGTCATACTCAGATTTTTGTTTTTCCACATCATTGCTGTGCTTTCATAAGACAGAACAACACACATTATGGCTTCTTTCCTTTTTTCGTACAATTCTTATGGTTACTCCACCATTCGCTCATAGCTTGAGCTGAAGTTTGATCATTTTGTGCTTTCAAAGGAAAGGGTGCATTAGCCTTAATTACGCCACTATATCTAGGTGTGATCGCTTCCATGGCAGCTTTCCTAACCTCCTCACTTAACATCTCGTTCTCCATTCCTGATCCAGCAATTGGTAACACTACAGAGATTTGCAGATTATTCATTCTGAATTATTGTACAGCTAGTACAAAGTTATTATAAATACTTGTCGGTAGCTGTGTCCCCGTGTGTAAGGGTTTCTAAGGGCAAGTAAAGTATGTGCTTTGTACTTTATCATATTAATGGGAATACAGGGGCAATTTTTTTTTACTTTTTTTTTGACTTACTCCCTTATCTCGGGCTCATAGACTAAGAATATTCTGGGGCTCATAGTGTCCACAGTCCTTATGCTATTAGACTGTAACCTCGACAAGTTTATAGCAATATTTACACAAATTCTATTATATTATATATAGGCTTATTATATTCTATAGGCTATACTGTGTACACTATACATAACAAACATATCACATAGGCCTAACACAACAATACAACTCATGCACATAAAGTTTTCAGACACAAAACAAAATTGGGCTCGGAACACAGTTACGAGCAAACATCAGTGCACTCTCTTTCACGCATTCACTCGCATTGGCAAACAGCCAAGGTTTTCACAACTTACAATCTATTCACTAAAGCAATCTTTCTTTTTACTGATGCGGTAAAATACCCAAACAGTACCCCAAGTGTACTGTCTACAACTTCAATGGCGCTCGAAAGCACCCAACAACCGCAGCGGTACTCGGAAGCACCCGCTAACAGTAAACAAAAATGCCCCAAAAGTTGACGCTGACGCGTCCTAGCGGCCCATGGAACCCGACACCCTTTGTCAGTGCCTCTGGGTCAACCACAGTGGTTCAATCACAACACCGTCCCTTTCCACACTTTTCTTTACAAAAGAATAGGAGTCACTCCACTATTTGGTTCAAGGATCTTCTCCCTTTGTGGAATCAAGTCCGGACCAGCGAAGTAACACACTGGTGACCACTTTCTAACTGAAAAGGTTTTAATACAATGCGCAAGGGGAGAAATGCCGAAGATGCTGTGACAGCGTTTATCCAGAAAATCTCAAATCAGTAGTTGTATGTACGGGTTTAAGTACCCTTGTCCGAGGTGTCGCAGTTGCCCACCTAAAATAAAGAACATCAAAGCAATGTTCAAGAAAATAGAAAATTGTCTAAATCTTGGATTCCTCAAAATAGCCACCCTTTGCCTTGATAACAGCCTCAGGCCACTCGCTTAATAAGTTTCAGCAGGAAATCACCCAACATGTCTTCCCAGCTTTCCTGCAGCAATTCCCAGAGACACTTGTGGGTTGCTTTGCTTTGAGTCTTAATATAATATAATATATGCCATTTAGCAGACGCTTTTATCCGAAGCGACTTACAGTAGTGAATGCATACATACAAGCAGTCCCAATGGGAATTGAACCCACAACCTAAGCGTTGCCAACGCCATGCTCTACCAACTGAGCCACACAGAACCACAGAGTCTTCTGTCCAGTTCATCCAATACAAGTTATATGAGATTGAGGTCTGGACACTGGGCAGACTAGGTCATTAATTTGAGTTGTTCTTCATGTTACTCCTTCACCAGATCGCTCTTGTACAACTTAAAGGTGTGTTTCGGGTCGTTACCTTGCAGGGGAATAAAGGAGTGTCCGATTAGCCGTAATCCAGATGGAAGGTGCACTCAAACTTTTCACTGGTACTGTATATAGTATATATTATTTGTGAGGACAGGGAAGTTTATTGAATACAGGATATATACCAGCAGAATAAAGGCAGAATAAAGAGAATGCTTGTTCCTACTGTACTGCCCTGGAGGTACTCTTAACTTACTTTAAGACCCATCTGGAGGAGAGCTGTGTCCAGATCATCATGGTGCCAGCAAGAAGAGCACCAGCTGTGGTGCTGTGGACATAGAGGATTCTGGGTAATGCGCTTCATGGACCCAGCCTCAAACCAATTACACCTGAGACATGACTGCCGTTAAAATCCCTTCTGATCCAGACAAACCCCCACCCCCAAAAAGAAAAAAAAATAGACAAAGATACAGTATTGAGTGGCTGTAATTTGGAAAGGGGATAAATGCAGCCATTGTTTAAAACTGGATGCTTCTCCGTGCCTGAGAGATGAGGTGTCTCAGTGATCCTCCTGTCTCCGTGTCCTCATTTAAACTCCAGCACCGCACTGACGCGCTGTAGTGTCTCTGGGCCGAGCGGAGTCTGTTGGCTCAGGGCTGGTCACAGTTTCTGCTCTGCAGTTTACGTCACTGAATCCAGTCCCTTGGAGAACACTATTGTCCATCTTTGGACTGCTCTAGAAGAATGTCCTCTGAAATATGTGTTGTTTGGAATTGCTTGCAATGAGATCATTCGAATTTTTTTAATTTTTCAGTGTTACATCAGCCCTTTCATTAATATCTAAATAAAAAATGAACTTTTAAAATTAGCTTTTAATAAATTAGCTGCCAATGGATGTGTTCGTTGATTGATAGTACTCTAAATTGGCCCCTTGTGCTTCCAGCTTACTTAAGGATTTATGGGATGATAAATCAAAGCATAATTGCTGTGATTTATTGGAACATCATGCCAATGCCAGAACACAGTGAGCTGGACTTTACACACCAGTAGCTCCCATACAAATTCAGTTGAGTTTAGAACCCTTTTAGAGTAGAATATTCCCTTTATCCTTTTATGCACCAACTTTTGTAACACAGCCCATCTCTACCTCCCAGAGTTAAGCATTTCTGGATCTGTAAGACTCCTTTCCTCTTCCTCCCTCTCATTTTCCATCTTTATTTTTGCCCCCTCGAATGAATAGAAGTTAAAAACCTAAACATCATAGTTTTTTAATTTATTTAGATATTTACAAATACGCAGCTATTGCACATATGGTCAAGATGTATACCCTCAGTTTAACTGTCATGTCATCCAAATATACAATGGGAATGGTACAAAACGTTTTTGGTACAAATGTAGGTATATTTTACGGGATGGAAGTTCAATGTTCAATGCATGTGTATATTCCCTATTCTAATTTGTTAGGCACAATCAAACATGGTTTATTTCCCCACTCTTGGAAAAGCAGGCTAGACAGTCTTGCCTGAATAAGGCACAATTTGACAAATGCTTTTTTAATGTGTTACATGGTCTTACAAGGTCTTTCTCACTTCCAGTTTGCCATCCCACAACCCAGGTAATGGTTATGAGGGGAAAATCCCCAAATCCCTTGTAGAAGTCCCCCTCCCTTGTATATGGTGCTGACATGTAGAGCTGCAACAATATACAGAATACATTGTACATACCTTCATCCATTTGAAACAGGGGAAATATGTCATATTTGAGACAATGACCACACAAATATATTGATATTTTATTTTTTTCTGGCTAAACGTCATACATTATTTGGGTTGGGTGTCTTTACCACATCTGTCTGATTTGCATCCAACCTGCAGAGCAGCCCCTTCTATGTTGTAGTTATATATATATGCCATCTAGCTCTGCCAATAAATTATGATTGTTCTCTCAGAAAACATATGTTTCCAGTTGCAGGTTTTATTGAGTAAACACCCATGCCAGTGCTTCATTGTCCCCCTTTGGACCTGGTAAGCAGTTCTATCGAATGGTTACATAATAACATATTATGTAATAAAATATTGTTTTGTAAATTCTTTGCTTTTAAAATTGTTCCTGCACATGCCAGTTCTGCAACCCTCTCGGGAATTTGGCATCGATGCATTTATTGTTGTAATAATAATAATAATAATAATAAAAAAATGTTCCAATAAATCTGAGACAAGTGTGTTTTTAATCAACCCAGTATGGTGGTTTATAAGGATTTCTCTACATACCCACAATATCATGTTATCTGATATGGCCAGATAGCACATTCTCGCTGCAGTTTTCCTCGGTTCAGCCTGGTTCATCCATAACATTCCTGTAAACAGTGATGTCAGTAGACCTGAGGCTCCTATACGTGCCAGGTCTTACCTGTGTGAGCACCACAGACAACACATCCTTCACCCCTGCTGCCATCTTTCTCAAGACAAGAGTTCACCCTAAAGGGGATTCATTCTACTTTGATCATCATACTGTAGCAATGTTTTGGAGACAATGTCTCCAAAACATTGGATGTGTGTGTGTGTGTGTGTGTGTGTATATCAAGGCCGAATTTACCATATATATTGGGGGGGACACATCCAATATTCAGATATGCTCAAAATGTCCCCCAATATATAGCCTGTGTATAAAAATATAAATAAATTGATTTGGTCCCCCCCAATGTTGACTCCATGGTTACGCCCTTGGTGTATATGCATGTGTGTGTGTGTGTGTGTGTGTGTGTGTGTGTGTGTGTGTGTGTGTGTGTGTGTGTGTGTGTGTGTGTGTGTGTGTGAATATAGATCATGGACCACGATACAAAATAAACATGATCTGTTTTGTTACATGTATGAATAGTTCCTGCCGTGAAACCTCAAACTGGTTTGTTTGGGCAAATACGGCCACTTGTGACTGACTGTACTTTCTACATTTAAACCATATTGTTACAAGCAGGGGTCTGGTCCCCTCTTCACCACACAGTGCACATACCAGGCTCCATACTGGTGACATACCCATACCCACACACTGTGCGATAGAACCCTGGAATGGAGTCAACAGTCTGGGAACCCGATTTTATTTACGCCTCCAACAGGGAGAGATAGGGAGAGCGATAGAGCGGGCAGCCAGAACAATAACAAAATCAAATCAAATGTCTTCAATCCTCCCCCGCAGGGTTCAGGATCCAAAACAACAAACCAAAATAATAAAGTAAATAAAACAGCCTTTTGGCAGAACACTAGTCACAGGCATACACGCTATAAACTTTTCAGTCCATGTACTGCTCTTCTCTCTCCTGGCTTTCCACTCCCATTTCCAGCCACCTACTCAGAGAGCAGGGCACTTTTAAGCACACAGGTACAATGAGATAATCCCACACAGCTGTGTGCCCTAGCTGTCCTGCCAGTAGGCATGGCCGTTAATCATCCTGGTTCCCCTGCCTAGACCGACGCCTTCGACAATACAATACACAACGATGCTATAACTTTGGACATGAACGTTATAAAGCTTGATATCTCAAAGCTGTACTAACAGCAGAGAGAACCCTACCATTCTTAGCTCTCAATTGACCACACAGTATCAGCTGTCTAACATATAGAGATATTCATTTTTGGAATTCCATAATAAAAGACGGAAACATGAGTGGGCAGCTCTGGTCATCTGCCAGGACTGTGGATGCCTGCTTGTGCGAATGTTCAACACAATGATAAATAATGGAGTTATTGCTACTTTTGGTTTTATTTCTGTGTTCTGTAAGATAAACTAGAGTTGCATCATACAGTACTTCAGTATTTTGTACAAACCCTCCTCCACAATCAGATATCGAGTGATAATAAAAACACACAGCACACAGAGTCAGTAGAAATATGTTCCTTGTCTGTGTGATATCAGCCCTTCTGTCACCATCACAGCTATTGGCCTTTATATTTAGACGTTTCTTATTTTAACATAATTAAAGATAAAAAAACTCTCAGACCATTCTAAAACAGTTATGTCTACAGTATGGAACTCCAACTGTATCTATATACACATGTAGGAACAAAAACGAATGTAAAAGAACGTACATAGGTTGGCCATTATTGCTCCCTGGATATAAAATATCATTAGGTGACATTGCACTGAACCACCAGACAAGACATTATGTAAGTCCGTATTTCCTGGCCAGACAGGATTGATTGGCATTTATTTTAGAAATGGAAAATGTGTGATGCAAGCTGCGTCGCTATCGAAGTGCTCTCTGGCAGTTCTGACTGTTTTATCAGCAAAAAGGAATGAGTTTAAAAATATTTTGCAATGCTCCTCATCTCAGTTTCCACTTCCTTGCCTTGCCTCTGGTCACACACACCCTGACCACAGCATATGTACTGTATGTCTATAGTCTTCAAATGCTTACAGCATATCTGATTCATTACATGTAATGTAACATTACAGGCATTTGGCAGACACTCTTATCCAGAGCGACTTACAAAGTTTACATTTCTTTACATAAAATCCATTTATACAGCTGGATATTTTTACTGAAGCAATTCAGGTTAAGTACCTTGCTCAAGGGTGCAATGGCAGTGTCCCACCTGGGAATTGAACCTATAACCCTTAGGCTACAAGCCCAGTTCCCTAACCATTATACTGCACTGCTGATTCTATCATTTGCTATCAACACTTTTATTGTTGCCTATCCTTATTGGGGGTGTTATTTGTTATTTGTTTTGTTAATACTGATATCTACTTGTCTATGTGTGGATAAATGGTATATCCTGTAAGACACACAGGATGAGAGAATCTGTCAAATTAGCTGATGGAATTAATAACATGACTAATGCTGGCACTCAGTGCACCTGTTGTCTGAGGTAAGCCTTTGCAATGTTCATATAGCAACCCAACACAGGTAAACAGAAGCCCTGAAACTTCTGACGCACACCTGTGAGGTGTGGAACGGTGCATAATGTTGACACGGCATGATAGAGGATGCCATCACCATGTGCCAACTGTTGAACACGGAAACATGATGACCGACAAGCTGCCCCGCCCCCTGGGTGACATCACCGATACACACTGGTTCCATTCATACTCATTCTGTAAGGTTCCTCTGCTTGCTCACGCATTGCTTTGTGGTCTGCGTGATTTCATTGGTAGGTCCTTGTTGCAATTGAAATGGCCTGAAGGTAAATGTATGATCCCCCATCACAAAGCGCTCCTTATATGAGCACGTAGAACACGCGACGTACCAATGCTGTTTTGGAAACGAGGAAGCAACTGAAAAGGTGAAGCTATGAAATTAAATAAATGTTTACATACAATTCACTGATTTACAAACATTCAGTTCCTCTTTGTTTTCACTCAAGGCAAAGAAGGGGAGATGGTTAGACACACACACACACACACACATACACATACAAACAAAGATATAACCAGTACTCTCCAAACATATTCCTTGATAAAAATGAGCAAAGAAAGCTGTATAAAATAAACAATAGAGGTAATGACCTATAGTGTATGCTCAAAATGGGAAAACGACATTCTTCAGAGAAAAATATTTTGTTTAACAAGCACTATTTTCCCAAAATAATGTGTCACAATTATTCACACAGCTAATAATTATTTTGAATAATATCCAATAATAATACATCTATATTAACACGCTACTTTTTTAAGTTAATCTCAGCCTTAGAGAGCTGTATTGCATTCTCCCATTACTTCCTGTTTCACTGGGGTATAAAAATGAGGTAGCACACATGTACGATACATTTGTCATCCATCACCATGGGGAAAGGCAAAAGGAAGAAATGAGTCAACAGGTTGTTGACCTTCACAAGTCAGGAGGTGGTTACATACAAACAAATAAAAACTAAAGATTACACTTTCTACTATTAAGGTAAATAGTTTAAAACCACTGGAACAGGTTTACTTGGCTGGTAGAGGATGCAAGTGCATCTTGCCCCTGCATACAATGAGGCATATGGTTTGGGAGGCAAAGAAAAATCCAAGAGACACAGACACAGAATATCTACCAAATTGGTTGCATCTATTGGTCCCTGGCCTCTTGTTAAGGTCAATGGGATCATGACCTCCAGCAAGCATCAAGACATTTTGGCCAGGAACCTGGTTCCCTCTGCCAGTAAACTGAAATTTGGCTACAAATTGATTTTTCAGCAAGACAATGATCACAAGCATACCACAAAATCAACCAAAAATGGTTAACTGACCAAAACATTACTGTCTTGCAATGGCCATCTCAATCTCAGACTTGAACCTGATATAAAATCTGTGGTTTGAATCGACGAGGGCAGTCCACAAATGCAGACTGATGGATCTGCAGGACCTTGAAAGATTCTGTATGGAGGAATGGTCACGGATCCCCCCAATATGTTCACCAATCTCTTAAATCACTATAGAAGACAGCTCAGTAGTGTTATCCTTGAGAGGAAAAGCGCTATACAAATAAAATGGATTTGATTTGATTTGATTTGAGAGAGAGGGTGCACCAAGTACTGAAAACAGGAATGTGAATAATTGTGACACATATTTGTATTTTTCCTTTTTGCAATTTTGTTAGTATAAAAGATATATATATTTTTTTTCAAACATTTGTGAGCATACAATATAGCTCACCTGTATTGTTTATTTTATACATCAACTTTTTCTTTAACTTCAACTTTATCAAAAATGTGAATAATTTGGGAGGGTACTGTATATATACCCTCCCAAATGATATATATATATATATGCTTTATGATGCTTCTTATAATATCACTCTGCATTAAAACCTTGCAACACCCCATATTAAAAATATTTCACATGGTGAAAGCAGTTTATCTCATTAATATGAAACATGTATTTTGCTATCTGGATGCATCTGTATTATAGAGGATAAATTCCATAACATGAAATAACTGGTAACATAATTCTTAATGACAAAAATGTAGAAATCCCCAAAGATCCTCAAGGATTTTAAATTTGTGTTACTGTTCATTTGTATAAATGACCTGCATCGTTACTGGATATTACGCAACAATGGAGCAAATGTGAATTGTTCCACAGTGAAATAAATATGAAAATGTGCTGGCACAATGGCTACCATATGGACAGGAATAAAATCCGTTTGACAGGGACTCTGCGAGACAAGACAAAGCTAAATCAGATGTCACAAATGTCCCATTTAATGGCATCCATATAAGACATCACACTCCTACAAAAACATAATTAACTCCTCAAATCAAATGTCTCATCCAGGCGGTGACTAAGTCATTTAGGCATGAAATATCCAAAGCCAATGTTCATGCATGTACTTTACATAATTAATGGAACACAATATGAAACAAGGATTAATATCATTAGTTGAGCAGTTTGGGTAAGCAGCAACTTTCTGGCCAGACATGACAGGCTTTATTTTGAATAAATAGCTGTTTTCAGATAAATTAGACTTTTTAGTTCAAGACTGAATTATTACTTTTGTCATACCTCTCCATATTCTACTTGATGACTTTTTGATGACTAAAAGTGTCACACAATATTTTGCCTTTCAGAAAATGAGTATGCCAAGAAACATCATTTAGCCTTCTTTTGAAATAGCCAAAAAAAAAAAAAAGAAAACCGACATTTGACAAACAAATCTCAAATCTGCCCACATATGTCAACAACAGCAGAATCCATCAAAGAAAGAAGCAGATTGGGCTAGCCGGCGATGATTAATCAAATCAAAGGGAGAAGTCCGCTTTGATAAGGTACAGTGGTCCAAAGTTCATCTGTCTTGATTCATAAGGAAAGACTTAAGTATCTCATAAGAGTAGCTTAGCACCAACCTGGAAAAGAGCCAATGTGAACAAAGGGCCTATTGGCCCGGGCCCTCTTTGTTGTTGTCGGGAGACAGAAGTCCCTCTGTTCTCCAGGTGATGGTTGTTGTGTGGCTACACACAGAGCTCTTATTGATAGATAGATTAAAAAAAAGGAAATGGCAGCCATCATTTTTCATTCATATATCCCTCTCCCTTACCTCACGACTTGTAAATGCTGCACTGCATGCGTGTCTTGTGACATATAAATTAGCTGAATTACCCAAACATCATCAGAACATATAAATCAACGGTCTGGACATGCACCCAGAAATCTGGAGCCAAAAATGCTTTTAGAAGTGGACACATGGCTCACTCTCTTTCCGGGAGAGATACATGATCCATAATTACTGATTTTGAATTATGCTCATTTAGGCCTGTCTGCCTCTGAACAATAGAAGTGCTAATGTGTGTAAACAAGGCCTGAGGCAGGGGACAATGCCGTACCTGTGCGCTGCACCCATCTACCTGTACACCGCAGTCCGCTCGCCTCCGCACAGGAAGTGGAGCATTATTCTTCAGGATGTGTTTTCGAAAGCCACGGAGGAATTAAATACAGCCACACGCCTGTGTGTGGGCAGAACGGAGAGAGACGCTGTGACCTGTACAATGGGTGCAGTCAGGGAGATATCGCAACTTTTTCTGTGTTTAAAAACGACTCACCAGGAAAGCAAAATCACCTGGAGCTCACTGTGGCCCTGAAGACGAAACAGCATTATTTAAAGAAAGTAGTGAATTTACTTTGAACATGAGCGTAAGTGATGTGCCAAAACAATATGACAATATGAGTGTGATGATTTGTCAAAAGAAATTCCAGAAGATAATTCTTCTCTGGTATGGCGTTCATTTGAAGATGTCGCCAAACATCTGCCCAAAATCCTCAAAACTCCAACCCAAAAGGGCTGTTATCCAATTCATCTTCATACCACACCCAACAGGGAGGGTCTCATACTCAACCTGTTATCTCAAACTAACCTCCTGCCTGAGTCAAAAAAGCATTACCGCAGACACTTAGCACAAACCCCATACCCAGAACATTTGACATGTTATACTGTATATATAACTGACATTATTTTATTAACCTTGATTGATCACTTCTGCAAGGGAGAACTGACCGAGTTATCAGTTGATAAAGCAGCCAGTCAACAGACACATAGAAACTCACTGCAGCATCCCCGGCCAATACAAAACACACTGTAGGTAAATAAATATAGATACATCTCAACACAGATTTCATAAAACAGAATTGGGGTCAGACATTAGTCTGTGTGGCTAAAACATATAAGACCCATTTTATACGACTCTGTTGTATAAAATGAGTTGAAATAACTTTCCCTAAATATCTAAAAACGAATGCTACCCATCGAGTAAATTTTACCCTTCCTATTACTAAGCCATCATTGTGGAGTCTTGTTAACACTGACTTGTGTGAGCGTTATGTTTACACACTGGGAGCCATCATTTAGCCTTCTTTTGTGATTTTATTTGGTTTGTAATCCAGCCGTTGAAAAAGTACTTTTCTAAGAATCTAGTGCTGGAATCAGGAGTTTGGGATGAGACTCTTGGATGATGGCAGGCCAAATGATGCTTTTCAAACTAAGGTATGTGGATACTTTGACGATGTTTGATGTTTGTCCAAAACTAGATGCAATTTGCCAGAGCATAATATTTCTCCAGGGTGGATTTCTCTGGAGGAAAACTTTCCTCCCTGGAGAAGTCTTTTTGAAATAGCGAATGAAATGCCCTTTCTTATGCAACTGCATTTCAGAGCCGCCATAGGGTGCCTCTCATGGCCCATTGGCGACATTCCCTCCTCCTCTAATCCCCTCAACTACACACTTGGTAAACTAAGCCTCAGTTTTGTCTTTTCTTCGTGTGACAGACGTTCCTGTGAGCAAAACCAGCATCAACCTCCCATCCTCTTTCTATTTAGTGCATTTCTCAAAACACAGGCCGACGCCCGGCTGTGCTGATATCCACTTTACTGCTGCGGATCAACTGAGGGACTTTATTTAGAGGACAGATGCTCTGTGATTTGGCCACAGTAAACTTCTGGTAAATGTACAGAGGGAAATAGGAACCTCATTTACTGCAAAAGCTGAAATCTGCTGCAGATATGAGTCAGTATCAAAGCAGGCAGGAAACAGGGAGGGCAGGTCGGTCAATTCAGCCTTCACCGTTAGGTGATCCCCAATTGCAAACTGGGCTTACACTTGCTGGTTCGATTCATTAATTTGGTTCAAGGTACTTAACCTGAACTGGAAAATATCAGCTGTATAAATGGATTGTAGTAACAGAAATCACAAGATTATTTGTTAAATGCCTAAATGTCAAATGTAAATGTATCCCCAATGTATACAATTCAAAATATTGATTTGGTTCAGAGATTACAAAATATCAAGAAAAGTTTAAAGATCTGATGACCAAAAAAAATGTTGTTTACAATTCAAAATATCAGAGTTATGCAGTCTTTAAAGATCTGTGACCAAAAATATTGTTTAATTCAAGTTCTAGTCATCTTACTGTAGTGTAACTATAATGAGAGAAAGAATGTTCCGGCATTTTAAAAAATGCTTTAATTAGATTTGTGTGCCTTCATTAACAGTGTAATGCCAATACATGCCTAAGGCCATATGCATACAGCCTAAAGCCTACTTTCCTGAGTTCCTGATTTAGCATACTTGCAGCTAAGATAATTCTCTCAGGAAGCTCTATTAATAAAATGATTTTCCATTGTTCTTGGAGATATTAGTCATATGAGGCTGCATGGTTTTCAAAGGACCACCACCCACAGAAAATGTTATTGAAATGAGTGTGCTGTGGACAGGAACCAGTGCCACACCCAAAACCCTTTCTGCTGCCTACAGTATTCATGGGTATTAACAGCCCAATTAATATTTTGCCACTTTTTCATAATACAATCTTTGATATACTACAAATCGTTTTTAACTTTTTTATTAGTGCATTTGCTTTTAGGTAATTTTTTAGTATATTTTATTTTGGGAAAAAGCCTGTTGGTAAATTGTCCCACTGGTATAGTTCAATGAGGTAACAAGCTGTTTTGAGAAATCAATAAACTTATATCTGTACATTGTAAAATCTAACATTTTCATCAAAATCGTACTCGATCATAACTGTGGGCAGTGAACTAATAACAACAAAAATACATTTTAAGGTAAAAAAATCCTTCAGCCCATAACTGTTAATTGCTCGGACATATTCCAACTAAAGAAACAGACACAATTCATATTCATCAAACATAAACCTTCCTATCTTTGGCTGACAATTAAATGCAGGTATGCCAGTCTTCCCAAAAGTCCGTTTTGTGAGTTCAGCGATAACCAGAATTAACGGGGTAAAAAAGCATTAGCGCAAGAAAGAAAAAAAAAGAGTAACCCTTGCATTTATTTGTCGAGTCGAACGTCAATCGAATCGAATATAAATGCTTTCGGAAGCGCAAATGACACGCAAACGCTGAATGCGAGGAGAGGAAGGACGTAAATGTGTCTCAGACATCTGCTCCTGATGCGTCAGTGATTAGTGACTCATTTATAACCCTGGGGCAGTTTCCATGTCAGCCCACAGATCCAGCTGTGAGGACCGAGGCCTTGTAGGTAGATTGTCCTAGCCTGTCACATAGGGCTGAAGAGCTTTTTTTAGAGAGAGAAGCTTGTTAGGGACCACGGTTTCCCACCATTCATTACGAGAGACGGAGGGGGGGCTAAGCCCTTCAGTGGGGTAGGCCTGGCCCTTTTCACACAGCCCTAAATAGCGGCTGTTGGGTGGCCCGGCTGGATTAATGCGCTGCCTTTCAGCCAATTATCCACCCGGAGGCTTCCCGGAAAGAGGGGGACACTTCAAAGGGCCGGCCGGGGATAATGCACCCCCGAAATTCATCGGGAGCCAACCTGTCAATGAAGAGTCCCCCAAGGAGGGGGGTGTCAGGGGAGGGGAGGAGGAGGAGGGGAGGGGGCGGGAGAGGCCCAGACTTTCACACATTAAGGACGGAGAGGGGCAGTAAGAGAACGTGCACACACACACACACACACACACACACACACACACACGCACGTGCGCGCACACACACGAATGTGTAACGGCCGCTCCAGTCACCTTGGTAACACCGCTGTGGGCAGAGGGGTCCAGCGAGGTCAAGCCCTTGGCGTTGGCGGGAATCTGGCGCTCATTGTGTGGCGGGCCTGAAAGAGATGGAGGGAGTTATTCACGGGACTCGAGCAACACCTCCCGAACGATGTCCCCCACCACCCAGCGCGAAGAAAAACATTTATTCTCCCAGTGCATCGTAAGTCCTTCCCTGTGACAATACGAAGAGCGCCCCACCCCCCACAACCCCACAAACGGCCACTGTGGCCTTACCACTATGATCCCCACTCTTGCATCATTCTGCTCTGTGCATTTACAGAACAGATCTAACATTTCAAGGACAGGTCTAACATTTAAAGGACAGCTGTGAAATGAACCGAGACGGTCTCAAATTTAGAGAATAGATCTAATATTTTGAGGACAGGTATGAAATTTGGCGGACATTTAATGAACAGCTCTACAACGTACCAAAAGATTTCCACAATTGAGCAAACTGTGGTAAATATGCAGATGAGCTTTGCTGCAGCGGCCTCAGTGGGGGCCTGATGGGCTCCATGGCGCTCGTTGTGGCCCACTGGAGAGCTCATGGTTTAGCCATTACAAGAGGGAGACAGAGCAGCCATTTACCCCCTGTGTGAACTGCGGGCAGATTTATGCCAATATGATCATAGCTTTCTGAGGGGATTTGTGCAGGAGACATGTAGACACGCCCCTGATCCACTAATTAGGGCAGAGGGAGACGTAAGGCCAAGGGGCTCAATGGCTTAGGGGCTACAGCAGCGGCAGAGCCTGCCGTAGGTAGGTGGAATTCCCACACAGGCAAGCAGGGTGGGGCGTGTTAAAACAGGGTTCCCACACCTCCCCTGTCACTCTCAATGGCCAGCTGAAAGGGATCAGGGGGGCGGGTGAGGGGAGTGGGGGCTCCCTGGGACCCCTCTGTGTCGAAACCAAGCCCCCCTCTCCTTTGGCCACAGTGCTTTCATTGCCTTCCTCCCATCCCGAAAATGTAGGCTACATACATTTCACTGGCCTCATCCTCAACACGGTCCTCATCCTCAACACGTACACATTTCACTGGCCTCATCCTCAACACGTACACATTTCACTGCAGGCTGGCAGTGTAGTGTAATGGTTAGGGAGATGGGCTTGTAACTCAGAGGTTGCAGCTTTAATTCCCAGGTGGGGCACTGCTGTTGTACCCTTGAGCAAGGTACTTAACCTGAATTGCTTCAGTAAAAATATCCAGCTGTATAAATGGATTGTATGTAAAGAAATGTAAACTGTGTAAGTTGCTCTGGGTAAGAGCGTCTGCTAAATGCCTAAAATGTAATGTGAAATGTAAATGTATGTAATGTCTTGAACACCCGCATATTTCACTGTTCCTTCCTTTACACTTCACTGTGCTGAACCTTCCAGTGTTCCTGTACGTCTCCTGCTGGCTTGGGGAACTTCAGTCAGTGAAATGCATCGTAGAGCAAGGGAGCTGTTCACTCTACGTAATATGAAAGCGCGCATGATTTAAGCACATCGTTAAATGAAGACCTAGCAAACGCAAGGCTTGCCCAGAAAGTAGCGGGCCACATTTAAAAACGAATAAATAAATGCTCTTGTAAACTGAAAGACATGCGCAAACCAAATCACATCCAGCACAGCATATTCATTGTACTGATGGCCGTCCCTTTCCTTCAGCACATTTGGATGAGAAGCAAATAGATGTGAAGGATTGCTTTCTGGGCAACCCTCTTTTTTGTATCATATCCTTTTTTTCAATAGATTTTGTCATTTATTCCCTTAATTTTTTTAAATTATAATAATAATAATAATAATCGCAGCTTGCTCTAAACATACAGAGTAAAATAACCCCTCTGGTGGGTTTCAGATGAAGCCCAGAGATGATTGGATGATCCCTCTGGAGGGGTGGGGGGGCAGCAGGGGTCTCATGGATGCCTCACAGTGCGGGGCCTGTCCTCACTCAGCCCCAGTTGGTTTCCTGTGCGCTCTGATAGCCATCAGTGGACGCTATGGCCAGCGGTGCCCAGTTCCTCCGTGTAATTAAGAGCGCTGACAGCCCCCATCCTCGCCGAGTGGCCCACAGGATAGTCTTCAAAGGCGACTTTGTTCTGGACACCCTGCTGTGAGGGGGGGCAGCGGGGTTAGGGGGAAAAGGGCTAGACTACCCCCTCCTACCCCCATAGTGCCCTCCTTCCCTTTCAATAAAGATAGATAAAGATCCATAAAGATCAATAAAGATAAGACATGGTAAGAGATACAACAACAACAACAACAACAATAATAATAATAATCACAAATAATATCACAAAACTTTATAGTGCATGGTGGGTAAGCTCACCTCAATCCAACATCAACATGGTGCAACCCCCTGCTTACTGCTCAGCAGACATTTTGTGCCAGAACGCTCACCACGTTGCCACCAAAGAGCTCAATAACCAGCGTAGACGTATGTGTTATCACTCACGAAACTTCAATAATGACTTAAAAGACAGTAGTAATCAAAAATGAATAAACCCATTGAGCATGTGAAATCTGAGGCCTGAGAAGCACTCTAATGCTCACCGTCATAAAATAAATGTTACACGTTCTGCAGTCTTCTCGCTGGACTCTGGGCTCTGCAGGAGGATGGTGTCCATCACTGGGGAAGGTGAAAATTGTGCATTCAGCTAGTCTTCAGCGTGTTCAGTTTCTGCAGGGCAGATGAGCAATGTGCATGTGGCTGGAGTCCGGCACACTCAGTCTCTGCAGGGCAGGGGAATGAATGAATATTGGATTTATAAAGCACTTTTTTTTTCCAAGGGACTCAAAGTGCTTACAATGATGGGGGGGGAACCCACCTCAACCACCACCAATGTGCAGCACCCACCTGGGTGAACGCGACAGAAGTCATAGTGCGTCACTACACATCAGATAGGCAAGGAATGAATGAATTCCATGTATATATATTGTCTTAGTTGGGAATTTGGCCAGGACACCAGGTTAACACCCTACTCTTTTTTGAAAAGCACCATGGGATCTTTTATGACCACAGAGAGTCAGGAACTCGGTTTTTACCGCCCCGTCCAAACAACGGACATGAAGTCCCGTGGGATCGACCCCACAACCTTGGCATTGCCAGTGCCATGCTCTACCAACTGAGCTACGAGACTACATATGAACAGGTGAACTGCAGATGAGCAATGTGCATGTGGCAGGTACACAGTGGGGTTGGTCGTCAGTAGGGCTGGGCCAATGTATTGATACAGTCGAGATACTTGCTTTGGTGATACAGCGTAAGGATACAGCGGCCCTGTATTGCAATACATCATACATGTATTGTACCATTACCTTTGAATTGTGGCTACAGAATTACCTACAGGGTCCTAGTTTAACTATGTGGTTGCTCCTAGCACCTAGGAACTGTACTTCCCGCTAGGGTGGCTTTCAGCTAAACTGTTCTTGACTACGGTTAACACTTTGTTGCACGTCGCTCTGGATAAGAATGTCTGCCAAATGCCTGTAATGTAATGTAATTTAATGTATTCTTTTTCTAACGTGGGCACGTTAGCACATCTCAAATCGTTTGACGTGTGACGGAGTTGGTTCTGCCGGCAGCGAGTTTCGAACCAAGGATCTCGACAAGAGAGTGATTTACCCTGCTGAGCTAAAGACTCAAGTCCCTAACTCTGGGAACTAATCACACTCTTATCGACGTCACTTTCTGTAGCGGACGCTCATGTAACCAGAGCTCATCCGCTCCAGACGCACACATTGTAAACAGCAATGCCGACCTGCAGGGAGTGTCTGGAAAAAATGAATGTTGAAGAGATAAATGTTTCTTCCGTACCCGTGCTCATCTGTCAGCGGGGCTGGAATTTCCGCATGCGATTGTGAGAATCACACACACTTTTTGTCCATCCCACACACATCCCGGAATGCAGCAATGCCTGCAAAAACATTTTTTTCATACTTCCTACACACGAAATACACATGTATTCTCTAGTGTATATTCTAGGTCAGTTTGAGCATGCAGGATCAAGCATGTTCATGTCTGAGTGCTCTTGTCTGCTGATGTCTGAAGCAGCGTGAGACTTCATTCCATCATAGCCGGCAAAGCTAGCAACAACTGTAAAGTAGACCTTAGTTATGTCCCAAACCACGTACGTCCACACTCGGATTGCGCATCCCAAGATAAGTACAGCAGTACGGAGCATGGATAGAGTACCCAGATGCGCACACCGTTTGCTAAATATTTCGAGCATGCATCAATGCATGAATCTGATGGGGAAATTATATTATAAGTACAAGCAAGTGCCAACATTTTGGTGGTATTCAATAGTAACTGTTTTTGTTTTTTTAATATGCTGCTGATGTAAATTCAGGAATAGACCACCAAAACAATATTATGTATTTTTTGCTGATAGCTGACATGATAAGCAGATATTTAACTCCTCCCAAAGACATTTGTTTAACACGAGTGGGTACCCCACACAGTACCACAATTAAAATTAAATTCCAGCACTGGCAGTGTAGTGTAATGGTTAGGGAGCTGGGCTTGTAACTCAAAGGTTGCAGGTTCAATTCCCAGGTGGGGCACTGCTGTTGTACCCTTGAGCAAGGTACTTCACCTGAATTGCTTCAGTAAAATATCCAGCTGTCCAAATGGATTGTATGAAAAGAAATGTAAACTGTGTAAGTCGCTCTGGATAAATGCCTAAAATGTAAAATGGTTTAGCGATGCAAACTGTATAGTGATACGTACTGCACTGTGGCCCTTGTATCGTGATACGTAACCAATCGGAAAGTACGCGGCAATACCTAGCCGTAGTCTTCAGTGGGTGTCATTTCATCAAGGCAGGCGAACACTAAACATGTGGCTGATCTTCAGTTTCTGCAGGGCAGGTGAACCCTGTGCATCTGGCTGCTCGTCATTGTGCTCGGTCTGTGTGCAGGGCAGGTGAACCCTGTGCATCTGGCTGCTTGTGTTTGTGCTCGGTCTGTGTGCAGGGCAGGTGAACTCTGTGCATCTGGCTGGTTGTGTTTGTGCTCGGTCTGTGTGCAGGGCAGGAGAACCCTGTGCATCTGGCTGCTCGTCATTGTGCTCGGTCTGTGCAGGGCAGGAGAACCCTGTGCATCTGGCTGCTCGTCATTGTGCTCGGTCTGTGCAGGGCAGGTGAACCCTGTGCATCTGGCTGCTCGTCTTTGTGCTCGGTCTGTGCAGGGCAGGTGAACCCTGTGCATCTGGCTGCTCGTCTTTGTGCTCGGTCTGTGTGCAGGGCAGGTGAACCCTGTGCATCTGGCTGCTCGTCATTGTGCTCGGTCTGTGCAGGGCAGGAGAACCCTGTGCATCTGGCTGCTCATCTTTGTGCTCGGTCTGTGTGCAGGGCAGGTGAACCCTGTGCATCTGGCTGCTCGTCTTTGTGCTCGGTCTGTGTGCAGGGCAGGTGAACGGTTGTGTGCATGCAGCTGGTCTTCGGCGCGCTCAGTTTCTCACAATCGCGTTATTGTTGGAGAGATCGGTTTCGCTGATGTGCCTCGCTCTGGATCGGTCTCTGTGGGCCAGGGAACGGAGCCAGCGCGGTCTCTGTTTTCCTTCTGTGGTTGAAACGAGGAGGCAGCGCACCTATTTTATCATTTAATTGGCACGATCCAAGCTCTCAGCACCAGGTGGAGTTTTGTACTCAATGGCTGAACATTCAGAGCTTATGTGAAGGCTCACCAAACAGGCAGGGGTTCCATTAAGTCGACGAGTAGTATTACAATAATAATTATTATTATCGTCATCGTTATCATCGCCATCATCATCATATGTCGTATTATAATTAATCATGATAATCATCAGCTATGCGTTTACGTAAGATGGGGGACAGACTTATGTATTTGATTTCATCTGTGATAGATGCAGACAGGCAGCTTTATTTAAAGACACCGCGGTGTCTTTTCTAGCAGGTTCTGCTCCGAAGACTGCCGTTCTTTCATATATAGTGAAATAACTAAATAGTTAATAAATAATAAAAAAAAATAGTCTTCCCTGAAAAAAACAGGGATAAATAAATGAAATAATTTATTATTATTATTATTATTATTAATATAATGCATTTTATAGAAATTTCAAGAAATTCAAAGCACTTTACAGTGAAGAGGGGAAACTCACCTCCAATACCATGTCATATCATCCCGTAGAGACGGCAAATACATTTGTGAAAAATGCAATATTTGATTTGAAAAACTACCCTGTATATATATTTACACACCCACCCACACACATACTGGTTGACAACCCATAATGGGATTTTGGGAGTTCAATTGGAGAACAATGCATCACACAAACTGTACTTTAGGCCTACTGGAGTATTGAAATAGAGCAATATAATCATTAATGAAAAATACAAAACGTGTTTTAATATGAGAAATGCCAGCACTACCAGGGTGGCATTTATGGGAATAGCCCCTGAATGTATGTGATACGCACAGGAACCACCAAGCACAGGTCCAGCACAACACAGACAAGGGGACGTGTTCTGGAAAATTCCACTGAGTGGGCCAAAGGAATGTGCTGTGATAAGAAATGTGCTATTGCTCATTGCGACAGAAGGAACAAATAACATGGCTTTATTACGCCATGGGCTATGATTTATCATAAATCTCTTGTTATTGGAATTAGATTTTTTTTATAAGTATGCTGCTGAACGGAGAGTGGACATGTGCTCACTGGTTAGTACTACATGAAGGACAGATCGATAGCTTCTTAATACTAATGCTAATACTAACACTAAAAGTAAAGATAATGCACAGAAGCCTCTAAGAGATGAGTGGAAACGCGTAAGGGACCTCCAGGTCGAGCTGGGGAATCGGGGTTACTGGGGTAACGGGCTCGCGGGCTCCTGTTTTGGGGACGGGGGCTCCCCACATGTAGGCGAGCTCTTATGTAAGCGCGCTGGGGAGTCGGCGGAGTACGCCAAGCGCTCTGCCAGAGGAGCATCTCCCATGCAGGCGGGGAGGGGGAGGAATGCGCACAGCCTGTACTCCGTTGACGAGGAGCAGGGTCGGCCGAAACAGAAACATGGCCGCTGCGCTGGGAGAGCGCCAAACAGGACAATGATTCACTACCGTCATTAATGGAGCTGTCAGCTAGCACCAGGGAATCTGGAGGCAATCTTCTCTCGCTCAATCTCTCTCTCTCTCTCTTTCTCAAACTCTCTCTCAGGAGCTAGAGAAGTGTATTGCTTACACTGATTATAGATTCAAAAAGAATATAAAAGTTGAACATCACAAACCTTGCACTCCCATGGAGTGCACTGTTGTTTCCCCGACATCTTGCAGAGTACACATTTCTTGCAACCAACAGAAGCCAGTTTGCCAACATCCAGTCTGTTTGGCAGTGGGCACAGGCACATGATCAAAAGTAGCCCGTTTTCTGGGTATATTACAGTGAATAGGCCATTTTGAACAGGTGAGTTTTGAGGTGTGATTTAAATTTTGTTATGGTGTCAGTGTCACGCTGTGTTGTAGGTGTGGAACCAGATGCAGGTGAGAGAGAAACCCAGAACGTGGATATGCGTTTAAGATATTTATTTATCTTTAAACGTCTGTAGGAAAACTAAAGCAAAATCCGTGTCTGCGAAGACATGGAAAGACATAAACAAAACAAAACAAAATAACCAACGATCAGGAACAAACAAAACAAGTAAAACTGTAAATCCAAAACGTATCCAAAAACTCAGAATAAACTAAACACTGGGAATCTAAACAACAATAAGCACACGAACAAACAAGTTCTCGAGAGGCAAGAAACATTAATCACAATAGGTACTATCAAGCTAAGCTATATGATGTCCAAGTGCCGAAACAGAGAATGCCAGCTGGTTAAATATCCTTCCGTTAATTATTCGCAGCAATTATTCTGATTGTTTCCGTATATCGTCACAAGACGCGGAATTCATATATTTTTTAGTATTTGAAAACATGGGAAATAAAATCAATATCAGCATACACAGTCTGTTACTGGCAGATTGCAACCGTAAACACAGACAAGATGCTATATAATGTCGGGACATTTTATGTGTTGTTTACACGGCGATTTCACACATGGCCCCACGCCCCTCCCTGAAACTAGCACCTAGTTACCATGTCAATAGAAGGGGGACGGTACTTCCAGGTAAAACTGAGAGTAAAAGGCAAGGTTTACTTTTGGTCTAATTAACCTAAATAAAAAAAATTGCCAGTGCTCAAATCGGAAAGTCGCGATTCTAAGGTTTCTGTCAATGTTTTTGCCGCATATGTATGATAAAATCTTCCGACGTTAGAAATAGTAATATACTTTTATTGCTGCTCGGATCGTCGGCGATCCAGTCGACCTCAGGGGGTTAATATGATGAAGGAAAAGTTGCATCACATTGAAAATTAAAGCCATTATACCTGACAACATAGACCCATTACAGTTCGCTTATACCAGGTCGGTGGAAGATGCGATGTCATATGCTTTACCTTCTGCCCTGGCGCATTTGGACACACATAATAGCTATGTTAGGATGCTCTTTATAGATTACAGTTCAGCATTTAATACAATAATCCCTTCCATTGGTGTTGAAACTATGCGATATTAGTCTGTGGAATTTAGATGGATTTTCGATTTTTTTATTTCCAGACCACAGGTGGTTAAAGTTGATTGTCTCCACTAGTACTCAGCACAGGAAGTCCCCAAGGTTGTGTTTTGAGCCCGTTACTGTACTCTCTTTTTACATAGGACTGCACTGCTCTCTATGACTGGAATAGTATTGTTAATTTGCAGATGTTGCCACCGTTATCGGGCTCGTAATGGACAATGACAAAGCATTCTATGGGAGCAAGGTTCAGAACCTAGTTGAGTGGTGTGGGAGGAACAATCTAGATCTAAATGTGGATGTGGAAATCATTTGGGATTTTAGGAAACACAGGCTTGACCATGACCCAATTACTATTCATGGTACTGATGTTGACAGAGTAAGCTGTTTTAAATTCCTAGGGGTAACTATTTCTGATGATTTAACCTGGGCTGTGAATACAAAGTCTCTGTTAGAAAGTAGTTCGAGTAGTGGGCGGTACTTGTTAGAATGTAATTTGCAATTCTCTATTATCAGCTGGCAATCGCCACTTAGTAACTAGCGTCGCATAGCTATATCAGTAACTATAGTTATAGTCTGCGGCAGCCTCACCGTATGAAGACTCGGTGTACAAAGACAAAGAAGTCTACCTACAGGAGTCCACTAGGGAGGCCAGTTAGGGAGCAGGTGACCTTTTCACCTGCCCCCACTGTCTCTGTCTGTCGCAACCTCCGCTTTCTCTCCGCCACAGCCCTATCAGCTACTGTTCTATCATCCCTTCCCCCCTACTGATGCCTTCTCTCAGCTACCCGCTGAGGAAGCCTCATCCACCCTATTGTCCTCTCTCTCCTCCTCCTTTGATTCACTCTGTCCTCTCTCCACTAAACCTGCTCGTCTCTGACCCCCCCCCCCCCCTGGCTAACTGACCTCATTCGGGCCGACCGACTCAAACTACGAGCGGCAGAAATGAAATGGAGAAAATTCAAATCCCCTGTGGCCCTGACTGACTTCCACACACTCCTGGCTATCTTTTCCTCTAACCTCTCCTTTGCTAAATCTGCATTTTTTTTCTTCTAAAATTTGATCTTCTGCTTTTAATCCTTGCAAACTGTACTCTACATTTTCCTCTCTCCTCACCCCTTCTCCCCAACCCCCCTCCTCTCTAACCGCAGATGACTTTGCATCCTTCTTTCACAAGAAGATCGATGACATTCACAACTCCTTCCCCCATCCCCTCTCTCACCCCCTTCTTCCTTCTCACCCCTCCGACTCAGACATCCTTCAACTTGTTAACTCTCACCGCCCTACCACCTGCCTTCTTGATCCCATTCCTAGCCCCCTCTTCCAGTCCATTGCTATGGACATCCTCCCCTTTGTCTCCAATGTTCTCAACTCCTCTCTTTCCTCTGGCTCTGTCCCCTCTCCCCTCAAAAGCACCCATGTCATCCCCCTCCTCAAAAAAAACCCTCTCTGAATCCTGCTGTAATTTCTAACTACCAACCTGTCTCTCTCCTCTCATTCCTTTACAAAACACTAGAGCGGGCTGCATATAACCAACTGTCTGCTTATCTCCTACAGAATGACCTGCTTGATCCTAATCAATCTGAGTTCATGGCAGGCCACTCCACAGAGATTGCTTTGATTCAGATTCAGATTCAGATTTCTTTATTGTTACATCTGTGATACTAGGTACACCAGAGTAAAAATCTTGGGCCTGGCCCCTCAACTTAAACCATTTCTCAGCCCTGGCTCAGACTGTAATGCTAATTTGTAAATTAAAAATAGTTTCTAAGACCAGTTCACTTATGAAAGTTGCAAATGAAATTGGAGGTATGCTCTGGCACACCTCTCCATACACTGACTCCACGTGGAAGGAATCAAACTTTTAGTCAGCCAACATTTTCAATTGACCTTCTCCTGCAAGTGTTGCATGGACTTCTGGTGCTGTCCTCTGGTGGTTGCAGAGTATGGCCACAGCTCTGATTGCACAGTGGTATAAGTATTTTTTGCTGCGCACTGATAGTTGCAGAGCATGGACACAGCTCTGATTGCACGGTTGTATAAGTATATTTGCTGCCCTCTGGTGGTTGCAGAGTATGGCCACAGCTCTGATTGCACAGTTGTATAAGTATTTTTGCTGCCCTCTGGTTGTTGCAGAGTATGGCCACAGCTCTAATTGCACGGTTGTATAAATATTTTTGCTTTTTTGTGTGTGTATTTTCTCAGCAAGGGGGGAAGCACAGAGGGGCATCCCAAACATTGTGGCTACTGAAATTCTTTTGATTTGCCCGTGTGTTCAGACCTACCATATAATAATATAAAAACACACCCTCCAGATGCATTGCAATTAAATAACATGTACATTTTTATCCAGAACTCAATAGTGTAGTTCTGGATAAAGAGAGGGGCATAGAGAGGGGCAATACGTCTGAACAATCAGTTCGACAGTATTTTTTTTCTTTTCATAGCAGTGCTGAAAAAAGTATTTTTGTATATAGCAAGGTATATATTGATTTATGGTTACGTTTTCGGTAATAAAAAATGTGAAATCACATGAGAATGTTTTGTGAATATTGTGAATTTCCCCCCACGTTGAGGCAAATCGTCCAATGCATAGGTAACTTGCAAGCGTAATCAATTAAGCTAAAAACGATTTCACCACAGCTTGTGCTTATTCAATACACGGACATGAAAGACTGAAGCCAGCAGGCCATCCATCACTACCGTTCAGTAAGATACACCTGTTAAATAAATATATGTTTGTATGCACGTTGTTTTTCTTATGTGAAAGGGTTTTATTCTTTCCATTTGCACTACAGAAAATGCGATAGGCGATATGCGAAGGCGATACCGTGAGCGATACCCTGGGTTTGGTAGCCGGTGTTTGCCAGATGGCTATCAGTTCGGCTGTACATGCAGTTTCTTCCAGTCTTATCCAACATGCAAATTCATTTATTACTTTTCCTACACCCGACAGCTAGCAGAGAACTAAACAGGATTTTTATACGCAATGTGGATTCCCTGCACACGTGTGCAGTTGCCCGCACCATCTGATCACGGTATCATTTATGTGAATCGGAAAGGGGTCCACTCCATTAATCTCCAGGTGGTTTGTGATGCACACTTCAGGGTGACACATGTAGGCCTACCGCATGACGAACATAAATGAAACAGGCCTAGTTGCAGTTGTGGGTTTTTATTTATTGCTTTCCATTGAACAAAAACATTGTTTTTTACGTTGTAAAGCCTACAAATAAGGAAAAAAAGAGATGGTAAAATGAAACACTTTCTTTTAACAATGTAGGTTTCAAAATATAAACGAAAATCATGAAAATAACAACTTAATGTGCGCCTTGTTTTCCCCCTCTGATTCGCGTGCCAACTTTCCGCACCTCCCGCACTTTCTTTTGAGAAGCGCTCCTGGCGCAGCGCGCAAAACTCATCCATGTCAGGAAATTTCCAATTTGCTATAGCGTTAATGCACTGGTATTTAAAAGGATAGAAAATAGGTGTTCTGATTGGCCATTATGAAACCAAACCACCACCACACCCACATGTATTAATCCAACCTCTTTTACAACTACGCCCGAGGTGCGCTATCGTCCTAAATCACGAAATTACCGAAATGCGTTAGACACGCCCTAAAGCGCCACCGTCTTCGCTTTGCATCTGCGTTACCGACACCGTCCTAATTCACCAAAATAGGGCTCTACAGCTTTTAATAAAAAATATATATTTCCTTTACAAAGTATATGAGTGACACAAGCATTTTTAACATGTTGACAACGTAATAAAGAAACACATTTATGTTTAATAAAAACAATTTGCAGGACAGTCTGGTGATGTTAATGTTTCCACCAGTCCTTCAAAGGGGCTCATCTGTGAAAATTCTGTGATTGCTCTGAAGGGCTTGGATAGATTTACAGTTTGTAAAAGGTTCTAATAGTTACAACCTGGAATGCTTTTTGATGGCTAAAGTTTTGCAGGAGACCCAAACAGATAGGGTGTAATGAGTCAAGTGAGAAATCACGAGTGTAGACGGTTTTTGATGTGGTAAACAAGGCCTTTGTGCTCCATTAATGAATCGTAAAGTTAAGACTTAATTTGCAATATATTTTGGTAATGGAAGATCAAGAACTTAGTTCAAAGGTCTTTGAATTTTAACATGAAAACATTAAAAAGTCTGTTAAACTAACAATAAATATTAGGTTAATGTAAAAGTGGCTGATTAGTTATTGGTGTGCAGGCTTATGACTGGCTAAATGAAAATAATAAAGTAAATACATTAAATCAGTGCATAATTGGTGTGCAGTCTTATGGCTGGCTTAATAAGAATAATAAAGTAAATACATTAAATTAGTGGATAATATTTAAATGAAAGTGCATAATAAACCTTATGCCTACTGTGGCACTCAAAGTTTTCTAAAATGAATGAATTAACTCTAACCCCAATTAATCTAGGAGCTCATTGTTACGTTCTGAGTGTCTGTTCGGTTTGTTTTTGTACTTTGTTTATTTATCTTTCTTTGAGTACTGTTATGTTCTGAGTGTCTGTTCTGTTTGTTTTTGTACTTTGTTTATTTATCATTCTTCTACTCATGTTTCATTCACGTTCTGTTCCCCGTCTGTTATTGTCCTTGTTCCGTTTTTTTCGAGATCCACTCCTTGTCTTTTCATGCACTTCGGGAGTTTATACACTTCGGGTTTTTTCCGCCTTCGCATATTATCTCGTTTTCTTCCTTCTTACTTTCTATATTACACTTTGTATATATTAGTTAGATGTATATAGTACTAACCAACTAATCTACTAACATTAGGGATTTAGATTAAGTTACTAACACTACTAATCACTAATTATCTCACGCTTCTAACTATCGCTATTATTCTCTCTCGATTGTCCTATCCCTGTACGCTTCTCACGTTTTCACTTCAGTCGCACGCAGATTCTCTTTGCATTCCTCCCATTCTAACTATGCACGTGTCTGCCTGTTCTTCCAGGTCGTTTATTGTCTATGTTTGTACGATTTCCAGTCCGTGTCTTTCGTTTCCCCTCGTTATTCTATTAGCGAATCCCCTCGTTATTAGATTAACGATTCCCATTGTTTACACCTGTGTTCTGCCCCTCTCTCCTCCCAGTCACACCTAACAATAAATATTAGGTTAATGTAAAAGTGGCTGATTAGTTATTGGTGTGCAGGCTTATGACTGGCTAAATGAAAATAATAAAGTAAATACATTAAATCAGTGCATAATTGGTGTGCAGTCTTATGGCTGGCTTAATAAGAATAATAAAGTAAATACATTAAATTAGTGGATAATATTTAAATGAAAGTGCATAATAAACCTTATGCCTACTGTGGCACTCAAAGTTTTCTAAAATGAATGAATTAACTCTAACCCCAATTAATCTAGGAGCTCATTGTTACGTTCTGAGTGTCTGTTCGGTTTGTTTTTGTACTTTGTTTATTTATCTTTCTTTGAGTACTGTTATGTTCTGAGTGTCTGTTCTGTTTGTTTTTGTACTTTGTTTATTTATCATTTATTTTATTTTATTTTATTAAAAGGATCCCCATTAGCTGACGCCTAGGCGACAAGCTAGTCTTCCTGGGGTCCTTGACAAATAACCAAACATTACAGCCACATTGGCACAAACATCAACATCATGACATCAATAGTCCAATGAAAATGTTACAGAAATAGGGCAACTAAGTAATTAAAATGCTGGGAAAGGAAAGAAAATAAACAGTTCGAAAACAAACATACAAACAAAAACTCAAAACAAACAGGAATAATAAACAGTTCAAAACAAACATACAAACAAAAACTCAAAACAAACAGAAATGACAGTAATAGCTCAAATTAATGAAATTTAAATGATTAGTTATTGATTCTATTTCGTAGATGGGATTTGATCTTCTTTTTGAAACTTGCTTTACATGTGATTAAACGAAGATAGTTGGGAAGACAGTTCCAGAAGCCAATGGCCCTGTACAGAATAGTTTTCTTTAGGCTGTTTGTTCTTGGTCTGGGCAAGATCATCTGCCTACTACTGGCCGCTCTGGTGGAATGTGGATGGAGATCTGACCTGTAAGTAATATTCTGAAAAATAAATGTTGGTGTTTGTGTTTGAATAACTTTATGAAAGAAAATAAGTACATTAGCCAATAGTCTACTCTCAACGCTTAGCCACTGCAGCCTTTCATGCATTCTTGTCACATTCGACCTAGAGGAGCATCCCAGCACCAGTCTAGCAGCCTTATTTTGTGCTACTTGTAGCTTTCTGATGAGTCCTTTAGACGCAGATGACCATACACCTGAGCAATAGTCCAGATGACATAGAACCAGAGAACGTACAATTTGGTTTAGCATGGATAGTTTAAGGAATGGTGCACACTTTCTTGTAGCAGCCAAAGCTCCACCCATCCTTGAAACTATTTTTGTTGTGTGGTCAGACCAGGACAGTGCACTGTCTAGACAGAGTCCCAAAAGCTTTGTTTTCTTTACTTGTAGTATGGGTTGACTCTCTATCAGAAGATTCAGTTTGGGATCTTGTGCTAGTTTGTGGTTGGAACCGAATATCATACAAACTGTCTTTGATGTGTTGAGCACAAGTTTGTTGGCTATAATCCAGTTGTGTATGATGTTAAGCTCACTGGACAGGACCTGATTTAGTTCTGAGCATGTAGGTGCAGCATAGTAAATGGTGGAGTCGTCAGCGTACATAGTCAGACTCGCCTGCTCTATGGCATATGGCAGATCATTAGTGAATATAGAATAGAGGAGTGGACCAAGGCAACTCCCTGTGGGACCCGCAGTCTAGTTGCTTGCTATCTGAGAGTGTACCATTAAAATATACTCTCTGTGACCTAGATGACAGGTAGCTCCTTAGCCAGGTGATCGCCGAATGCTTCAGACCATAACAAGCTAGCTTCTCAATCAAAGGTCATGATCGATTACCTCAAAAGCAGCGCTGAAATCAAGCATTACAGTGCCCACAAGCATTGAGCTATCAATTGCCGCAAGCCAGCTGTCGGTCATCTGCAGCATTGCAGTGCTTGTTGAGTGACTGGCCCTATAAGCGTGCTGGAACATGGTTGTTAAGCCATTGATGTTAAAGTATTCCTGAATTTGCTCAGACACAATTTTTTTCTAGTAGTTTACTCAGCACAGGCAGGATGCTGATGGGCCTGCAATTGGGACCGTTAAAAATCTTAGATTTGCCTTTGGGTAATGGTAATATCTTTCCTTCCTTCCAGTTTTTGGGCCAGACACCACTGATTAAGCTTCTATTAAAAATATGACAAACTGGTTTGGAAATATAAGCTGCAGCTATTTTCAGCAATTTGCCATCAAGATGGTCAGTACCAGCAGACTTATCCACTGGCAAGGCACTCAACAATTTTTCAACTGACTCCACTTGGACCTGATGAAAATCAAAATCGCAGTTTTTATCCTTCATAATGTTACTCTTTATAAGCTCCACCGACTTGGAAGTGACTGCTGTGTCCATGTTTCGTCTGAGCGTGGAAACCTTATCTACAAAAAAGGTATTAAAGTAATTTGAAATGCTATAAGGTTTAGTCAGATAGACACCATCCACCTCAATGAAAGAAGTGTGAACTGTCCTTCTTCTACCCATGATTTCATTAAATACTTTCCATAGTTTTTTACCGTCATTGCCGCTCTCTGAAATTTTTTGCCTATAGTGTGATTTCTTATTTGCCCTGTTTGTTTTGGTAACCTCATTTCTTAGTTTGCGATAGTTTTCCATCATTCTTCTACTCATGTTTCATTCACGTTCTGTTCCCCGTCTGTTATTGTCCTTGTTCCGTTTTTTTCGAGATCCACTCCTTGTCTTTTCATGCACTTCGGGAGTTTATACACTTCGGGTTTTTTCCGCCTTCGCATATTATCTCGTTTTGATCCTTCTTACTTTCTATATTACACTTTGTATATATTAGTTAGATGTATATAGTACTAACCAACTAATCTACTAACATTAGGGATTTAGATTAAGTTACTAACACTACTAATCACTAATTATCTCACGCTTCTAACTATTGCTATTATTCTCTCTCGATTGTCCTATCCCTGTACGCTTCTCACGTTTTCACTTCAGTCGCACGCAGATTCTCTTTGCATTCCTCCCATTCTAACTATGCACGTGTCTGCCTGTTCTTCCAGGTCGTTTATTGTCTATGTTTGTACGATTTCCAGTCCGTGTCTTTCGTTTCCCCTCGTTATTCTATTAGCGAATCCCCTCGTTATTAGATTAACGATTCCCATTGTTTACACCTGTGTTCTGCCCCTCTCTCCTCCCAGTCACACCTGAGTCCTATTGTGTTCCCTTCCCTGCTTGTCTATGTCTATGTTCTTTCCTGTTCTGTACGTTGATCCTTATTCCCTGTGCCTACCCTTATTCAGCCAGTGTTTATTGATTTATCCGAGACTTCCCTTCTGTTTACTACTCCGAGCCTGCCTAGCGATTCTGTCTGTTTGCCTATCTGCCTACCTGTTTTTGACTTTTTGGACTGCCTTTTGTGACTACTCTCTGCTTCTTGATTCTGTACCTTCGCTACTTCTGATTACTGGTTTTGACCCCTGCCTGAATTAAACGTTCCTTTTTGCCTGATCCTGGTCTGCGTCTGGGTCCTTATCCCGTACCTCACACTCATCCTGTCATCACATCACTCTTTATTCAAAAACTTTGTCAGAATGTTATGATGTTTTGGGACATTGTTTGGGACTGCAATTGAACCATATTTCTCCAATTCATATGCCATAACAGATGTAAAAAATCATTTTTTTGTCTTTGTGAAACCCACACATACTTGTGCGATGTGGTTTGGTAACTCAGTTTTCGACAGCAGGTTTGTTAGGGGTGTAAATTCCTAGCTCCTTTCCACTTATGAGCAGCAGTGCTGAGCTCATGTACAGTATGAAGTGCACCTAAGTATTAATGGTTATTGATACAGGGCAATTCCATGGCAATTCATATCATAATAATAATAATAATAATAATATAACAATAATACCCATCCCAGAATTTAGAGGGTTTTCAAGGTATGCTATTCAGAAATCAGTTCAAAATGCTATTCCACATGCAAGTTCATATCCCCTGTGCTGCAAGCTAGCAGCATTAGAAATGTGCCCTTTCGCCTTTAATTCAGGATCTAACCCAGGGGTGGGCAATCTTACC